>CP125978.1:80341930-80906778 GCA_030063025.1 Avena longiglumis
GTGTGGTTTGTGAACAACACCGTGTCCCTAGTACGCCTCTATAAACTAGCTCATTGATTAATGATGGTTAAGGTTTCCTAACCATGGACATGAGTTGTCGATTAATAATGAGATCATATCATTGGGAGAATGATGTGATGGACAGACCCAAACTAAGCGAAGCAATTAGATCGTGTCATCGTGTTCATCTTTGCAAAGCTTTTCTTATGTCAAATATTGCATTCCTTAAACCATGAGATAATACAACTCCCTGGTATCGGAAGAAAGCTTTGAGGTCATCAAACGTCATCCTATGAGAGGGTGATCATAAAGGTGTCTCTCAGGTGATCGGAAAGTATCTGTTGGGTTGTATGTATCGAGATGGGATTTGTCCCTCCTAAGTCGGAGAGATATACTTCGGGCCCACTTGGTAATCGATATCAACACCGCTTGCAAGCATGTGGTTAAGGAGTTAATCACAAAGTGATATCGGATTACGGAATGAGTAAAGTACTTGCTGTGAACGAGATTGAACTAGGTATGACGGTACCGACGATCAAATCTCGGGTAAGTAAAATATCGCGAGACGAAGTGAATATATATATATATGGGATTGATTGAATCCTGTCATCGTGGTTCATCTGATATGATCATCGATGAATGTGTGGGAGTCAATATGGGTTTCCAGACCTCGCTGTTGATTATTGATAGAAGATCATGTCTGCATATTCTCGAACTTGTTCAGAGTCTCGGATGGGATCCGGGACATCACGAGAGGTTCCAGAGTGGTCCGGAGAATAATATTCATATAAGGCAGTGCAGTTTTTGGAGTTCGGAATTGTTCCGGGTTAATCGGTATTGTACCGGAAGCTTCTAGAACCTTCCGGAAGGGGACCAACGTGGCCCCACCTTCCGGGAGGGGGCATGGGCCTATGAGGGAGTGCCCTGGACGCATTGGGCCAGGGGCACAAGGCCCCATAGGGCCCAGCCGGCCAAACAAGGTGTGGCATCCCGCAAAACCACTACTAGAAAATCGCGTTGAATTTGTGCATTGCATCGTCATCATCATGCATTGTTTGCCAAAACTATGTTCGTAAAACCCCGTTTTATTTTCCCAACTCCCCATCTTTTATTAAAACGCCAAACCCCGGATCTCCGGATTATTTTGTTTTGTTGCTATCGGGTTTCAAACGGCCCAATTCAATTAAATAAAAATTTAAATTATTTTAATAGGGGCAGTCGAACGGGCCGATTGACCCGAACGACCGCCCCAGGATTTTAAATCGGTCCACCAACCGCCCTTCCTAAAACCTAAACCTACCCAGAATTCTACCCACCCAATCCCTCCACCTCACTCCCACCAATCCCACCATGCCACCTCAACCTCTCCCTCTCCTTCCCCCACTCCCTAACCGCCACGTGGCCAGCCCCCTCTCTCTCCTCCCTCACCTCTCTCTCTCAGCACTCAACCTCCCCAGCACTCACGCGCAGCCTCCGCTCTCAACACGACCACACACATGCAGCCAGCAACCCCGACCCGTCCCTGCCACGCTGGCCCCACGCTGCCTCCCCACGCCACAGGTCCCACCCCACCTCCAGCCCGTGCCCGTCCCAGCCCGCTCTTCCTGTTCATCTTCCTTCCCTCTCTTCTCTCCTCCTCTCCCTTCTCCCCAAGACGCTCCCCTCCGTCCCTCCCTGTCCCGCGTGCTGCTTTGCCGGCCGCCCGGCCGCTGCCGGCGACCAGCGCACCCCTCCTCCTCCTTCCTGGCTCCTCCCAGCAGCAGCAACGTCTCGCCCTCGACCTCCCGTCGCGAGACTCTCCGCGCCCGCCTGGGCGCGACCGCGTCCCACCTTGCTGCCCCGACCTCCGGCTCCTACCTCCGTCCCAGCGGTCGGCCCACCCGCCCCTCGCCTGCCCTCGCCGCCCTCCAGCCCAGCAGCCGCCCTCGAACCCCTCGCCTTGAGCGCGCCTCGCCGTCGACCTCCTCGGCTCCGCCAGGCCACTACCTCGCTCACGCTCTCGTCGCGCCAGCGCCCAGCGTCATCTGTCTCCCTCGCCGTGCCACCAACCTCAAGCCCAAGCGAGACCCTCTTCACACCGCGTCGCCCGCCAACTCCGCCGCCAGAGGACCCCTCCGCTGACGCCTTGCGGCCCGGATCTCGTCGCGGCAGCCCTTGCCACCGTCGGTCTGCGGCGTTTTCTGGTCGCCTCCCTGCAAAGACTCCTCGGCGGCGCCTCCACTGGGGGCATGGCCCTATTGGCCTGGCAGGCGTGCTTGCACCGGTGAGGTGTGGCGATCGGGATGTGGAAATTTTGTGTGGTCTGGTGCCCTAAGGACAAGTTCTTCCGCACGAATTTGACGCTCGGAGATCGACCACACGGAACGACGCGTTCTTCCTCACGGATCCGAAGGCCGGACCGAAGACCACAAGTTCCCGACCCTTTCTTGGAGCCGACAATCGAAGCCGGGAACCGACACGATCTGCTTCGCGGACTTCAAGTTTCCCTTCCGACGCCATGACCGCACCAACGGTAACCCAAGTACTCCGGCGACATCAAGACCGACCCCGGAGCGGAACGTCGAACCCCGGAATCCGAACCTGACGGAACGACAAGTCTTCTTCCCTCGGCACGTCAAGTGCCTCGTCCCGGAACGCCGAGTACTCCGACATGGATCCGATTGAAGCAAACCCGAAGGCGGTAGGTGCAACGAGTACTTCCCCAGATCCGATGCCCGAGGACCCGGATGCGACATGAACTTCCCCTCGGATGCCAAGACCGTCCCGATACGCGGTACCGACAAGATCTACATGCGACAAGAACGACACCGAACCAAGTCCTTCCCGGTATCCGAGAACGCTTCCGCCGAGCCCCGAACCCCAGATCCGTCGAACCCTAGACCCTGGACCCCGAGACCGGCCCCGAACCCCGGAACCCCAAGATCGTCGAGAACCCTAATGTGTGAACCTTTTTCCTGAACCCTATTTTATAACACAATACAACTTGTCGCATATTTAATTGTCATCTCGCATGCATCTCATTGGTTTGGGGGCCTTATGCCGATTCACCTAACAATTAAATATGGGGCCCATATGCGGGCAAATCTAGCCTTATATTGGCCTCATTTAAAACATGTGTAGCGAACCGTTTCCATCTGTTGCATTGCTAAACAACATTTAAACTGCGGGGGTTCTAAATAACTTGAACCACTTGATTAATTGTCGGGACCCCGGTTCCACTTGATCTTGACCTAATTGCATCGCCTCTTTGCCATGCCATGCATCATACATGCATCATGCCGATCTTCTGCCGTTGTATTAAATATTGCATCCGGTGTTTATTCTAGTGTTTTGGTTCTTCGCGGATAAGGCCGTTGAGTTGATGTGAGCTTCGCCCCGATCTTCGGTTGAACCGTCGGCAATGTTTTCAGGCGAGCATCTCCCTCTTTCTACCTATCTTACTTTTATAGTATTTATTTCCCTCCTGTTGATCTATTGCTATCTGTGTTGCGATGCTTTAGTTTCCGTACCCGTGATCAACCGTGCATCTCCCTCTTTCTACCTAGATAGTTGGACTTGCGCGTCATAGTTGCTTGCTCAAGTGCTGATGTGTGTCGTCATATGTCACAGTTGCTGATGTATTGCCGCATGTTGATGTTGGAGATGGTTCTAGTTTTACTTATCGTCACTTTAATTTCTGTTTAACAACTAAAATTGAAATAAGCAGAGGCATCGGTGGGTGATAGAAAATATTTGGTTTCCGAACGCCCACTTGTGTCCCGTAAGACCCCGAGTACTTGATACCTGTTCCTTGATTTATCGCGCTATCCACATCCGGGAGGGATATGGGACCCCCCTGAGCCAGAGCTTGATTCAGTCTTATTTCTTGGGGCCACAAACTAGTTTGAGGTTTTATTTACGATCCTGTACTTATGCCATGCTACTTCTGTATTTGCTTTTGTGCGAGGAGCACACTGTACTGTTTAGGAATTGTGACCCGTTTACGTGGTATCGACAAGCCCAGCCACACTTTCGGGTTCCCAGTCGTTTACCGCCGGCCCCACAAACCTTAAGGCCGTCTCGGAGTCAGCTAGCTTCGTTGCGGGTTCTACTTAAGGGGTGGCCCCCTGAAATATCTCTGAATCCTGTGATTGTTCAGTCGTGAAAGCCTCGTTGGGTTTTGTTTTGGTTTTTCCGAGGTTGATCGAGCGTGTGTTGCTATTGGTGCACCCCGGCCGGGTAAAACTTTCTGAAAGCCGTGTCCGCGGATATGGACGACTTGGAGCACAGTATCTCGATCATAGACAAGCATAACTAAAGTTTATTGTTATAAATTTGACTTATAATGACTAGTAATCAGCTTCACTATACGGAATGGCTAATAATACCCACAATTGCTTGTTTGGATTGTAAACGCGACCATTGTACTGACTAGTAAGTATGGCAACTTCTAGCGAATTGGCTGAATAAAAGTACCAACAACTGCTGGGTTTTGGGAATTATATCATGCTATTTGTATTTGATTAGTAATTGCCGCCTATAACGGAATGGTCAACTAAAAGTGCCCATCGTTTACTTTATCGGGCGATTATTTAAACGACTAGTAAAGTGCCGCAACTATAACTGAATAAGTAAAACTGCCAACTGTGTGAGTTCCTCGGTTGACTTCCTCGATGGTCTCGAGGGGGAAATGCCAGGATGGGTTTGTTTGATGATAGCATCCGGTTGGATCCGAATAGGTCTTTCTTACCCCTCTCTGATTGCCGCCAGTTGTATCGAGTCTCTATAGGTTGTTCGATTGCATCTCGCTGCCGCTCGATCCACCATACCTATGGCGAGGACCGCCGGTCTAGCCTCTTGTGTCGCCTCGATGCGACTCCTCTTTTCCTTTGCCCTTTGTCGGCACCCCTTTTGTTAAGCAGGTTTTGAGATCGACGTCGTTAGCAGGGTTACCCTTCCGGCTTGGCCTGGGCAGGGTTATGGACGCCATTGGTTATTCTTCAGGGCTCTTAGCCCCATTTGCTTCTTGTCCGTAGTCGGACGCTCTATCATTTTCAAGATGATTTGGATCTTTGTATAATATATCTGTATTCTTGACTTTTTGAGTCGCTGTTATATATATCTGTTCTGTGGGTCCCATCGAGGACTGTTGTGTAATGTTATTACTTCGTTTTCCACCCGCACGAAAGTGCCTGGTGGGCACCTTTGAATCGTTTCTATGCGGGTTTGGCGAATTTTGCTAAAACTTGCATAGGTCCGATTCTGAGGGTGTTACACAAGGGGAAACCCTAGTTTGGACCTTCTAGAAGGGGGAAGGTTTCCTTGCCCCCCACTCCTCCTCCTTTGGCCGCCGGCCTTGGGCTTGGGGGAGGGGTTAGGGCAGGCGCCCACCCCTCTATATATAGAGGGCTGGGGCACATCCCCCCCCACACCTCCTCCTCAAGCCTAGTCGCCCTGCTGCCCTCCTCTCTCTCTCTCCCTCCCGACTGCGTGTAGGCGAAGCCCTGCTGCAGAAACTCTCCACCAATTGCACCACGCCGTCGTGTTGTAGATCCAATCCATCTATCCACCATACTTGCTGGACCGAGGAAGGAGGAGACGTCGAGGTGCTGCACATGTGCATCTCACAAAGGCATCGCCACTTGCGGTGCTAGATCGGATCGGATCGCGAGGAGGAGAAGCGAGTACGACTACATCACCCACGTTCCGACGAACGTTCCGCTGTGCGAATCTTCAAGGGTATGAAGATCAAATCCAACCTCTCTCGAGGTTTGCATCTCCTAGATTTGATCTTGGCTTCCCTCTGTTCGCATCCGTAGAAATTTTTGATTTACTATGCCGTGAAACCCTTCAGCCCCACAGCGCCGTCCCGGAAAAGAGGATTTGGATCCTGGCCCCGATCACCCTTAGGCTTCCTTTTGCGACCCTTCTTGCTCTTTACGGCTTAGGCCACTGCGTTCACCTCACCGACCGTCTTATGGAGGGTGCCGGGGCTGATCAAAGGAACTACTGGCCTTGGAGGCTCGGTGAAGGGGACAGGTGGCGGCGTCTCCTGACTAGTTGGGAAGAGACGCACCTTGCAAGGGGGTTTCGCTGGTGCTGGTTGGGTCTCGGCAACTTGATGTGTGCCTGATGGTCCCGACTCATATAAATCAGAAAACCTTGTGTTAACAAACTGGTCACCGTAGTTCGGGTCAATTTCTCCATCATCATCGGGATTCTATGCCATGTTGTCCAAGTCTCCTATCTCGAAGTCTTCATCATGTGCTGGTTGTGCTGCCTCTAGGGTGATGTTGAGCTGGTCCTCTGTCCCCAAACGGATCTGGCTCTTCGGCCATAGGTACAAGTAGCCGAAGCCGGTATTTATTACCGCTGCCGTGTCCTCATCATCCCATCCTTGAGGTTGAGAGGGAGGTTCCACTTGCTCGTAGCCCGGAAGCACCATACTGTATTTGACCCTCATCATGTCAGGTGGCATTGTGACATTGTGCATTTTATGTTCTCTGGTTGAACAATAGTACCTTGGCAACATCCATCAACCGCCCACCCAGTGCATTAGAGTGCAAGGAGTGTCTCCCTGCGAAAGATCGACATGTAGGCCGGGCATTAGAAAAACAGAGATCAAGTCATCGGTGTGGTTGAGCCTCCCAACTCTCGCTTTAATTAGTTAGTTACCTTGAGGGCGTCAAACTCGGCCAATGTCGAGGCACCGACGCCGACAAGATTGACCACGCAAGTGGCGGAGTGGCTACGATGGCACGGTGCGGGTTCGCCGCCCAGCATGGGCAAGTTAAGCTCGGAGATAGAGGAGTCTCCACCACCACCGGCCCGGAGGAGTCACCAACGCCTGCCGCGCCACATTGTCCGATTAAGGCTTGAGGTTGGGAACCGTGGCCCCGTTTACCACCCTTCGCCACTTGTTATACTTTTCCATGTAGACGGGAAGGATGGTGTTGAGCTTCGTTCACTTGTGAATGGACTTGTGACGGACTTGTGTATGCGCACTTGTTCTTGGAACTTTGTCTCGGCGTGACACAACCTTGTTCACGGCATCTTGGACTATATTTGGAAAGTCTTACACCTGTTCCCTTAGGAGTTTTACCTCGGCGCTTCGGCCTTCTTTCCCTTCCGCTCCGGGGTGCCATAGTACTCGGACCATGATATGCCGCCAAAGCCGACCACACGACCAGCCGACGGGCCGCAGGGGATCGACACTCTTGGTCCGGTTCAGCGCCCTATTAAAAGTGGTGTCCCACTTGGCGAAAGTGTGGCGACCCACAGGATGAGGAGCTCCTACACTCGTCCTGCGCAAGGAACGCGAAGCATTTGATCAGAAAACTGGACTTCATTGATTAATCATGAATGCAATTAATCGACTTGCATGGAAACTACTTACATATTTTTGCATGAAGTCCTTCACCCTCGGAGCAAAGGGGCCGGCGGGCTGCGAAGAATAATCAGAACTCCCTTTCGGCTTGGCAAACCGGGCCCTGACGAAGTTCTTTGCCTGCTCCTCCTTTATGTCGTCAAAGGGACGTGTCAACCCTTTTGCACGAGCGTCGGCGTCCTCCTTATCCCATTTGGGCCTCGCTCTATAACCGGAGCCGAGATGGTGGGTACCAATGTTTCGGGATCTCATATCCTTGCCCTTCTCGATCTGGCCTTGCCCAAGGCGGAGTTACATCGGCCTTGAACACATTGTAGTCTTCTTCCTTGACCAGGCTCCTTCTTGACGAGCTCAATAACTTAGCTTCTTCTCAAAAATCAGATTCTTCACCCGAGCCTTCCAATTTGACAAGGCCTTGGTCATCCTCCCGAGGGCATACTTGTTTACGGATTCGGATTCCTTTGAGATTGTCATTATTATACTTGTTTTCCTCATCATCCGAACGTGTATCTTGCGCAGCCCGGAAAAGCTGGATGAGGAAACCCTTGTTCTCTTCGACCTTTAGGTTCTCCATGTTGATCGTGATGGTGTTAGGAGGATTGCGCGAGCTGGTTAGAGTAACCCCAACAAATTCTTCGGCTCCAAAGGCGCACCTTTAGGGTTCACGCTTGTGATGATGGACCTTTGAGGTCGACCACGATCGGGGTCCGATCCTTCCGAGACTTCTTCGATGCGCTACCACCGTCTGTAGTAGCTTCACCGCCGCCATCGGTGGTAGTGGCGTCGCCATCGGCGTCCCCCATCTCCTCATTGCCCGACGAGGTATCCTCGTCCTCCTCCATCTCGCCGCCCCATGAACAAATTCGGTCCTCTAGGGATTCCATCTCCTTTGCTTCTCCCAAAAGGGCTTCGCTAGAAGGGCCCGACATTTCTAAACACACAAATAAATGAAACTAATAAGCACAAAAATTCACAGAAAATTTTGGCATGAACTTTGCTAATTTTCTATGTCTAGGAGTGCCAGAAATTCGCCGGAACGGAAATGAATCAACATTCCGGCGAAACAATGGCAACTCAAAAAGAAAAACCTGCACAAAAATCCTAAATAGAAATAAACACAGCCATTTTGCTGCCAGCATACACAAACACAGTCAACAGAACATCAAGTTTTGCTGCCAGCATACACAAACACAGTCAGCAGAACATCAAGTTTTGCTGCCAGCATACACAAACACAGCCAGCATACACAAACACAGCCAAATTAACGGTTTTGCTGCCAGCAGAACATCAAGTTTTACCTTACACATGCCACCATAATACGATAGAACTAGAAGAAACAGCAGTCATTTACAAGTAAAAAACATCATGTCAAGAAACACGTTACATAAGTGTTGCATATCATCCATCGAAGGCATTCTGTAATAAACAGGAAATAAAGATATGCTTGCCACTTAACTGACGGCCATCTCGAGGACAACTTAGCTATTGTCCCGATCTTTTTGCTCAGCATGATCTATACTATTAAAAAGGTTGGGTACGTTCGTCGTAACCGTTAAATTACTGTTTTGCCCCTGACTGTTCAGTGTATTTACATGGTATGCCACCGCCAGTGTAACATAGGTTGATTGAAAAATTCCCAATCTTGGTCATCCCCGGGCAGTTTCGCTCCGTATCCGTATCGCAACCTACCAGCGATGCATCTCAACAACAGCGATGCGCCGGCGGTGCCCTTCCCGTACCTATCCCCGCCACCTCCTCTACCCGCGGCATACTGGCGACGGGGCAGACGCTCGCCTGGCAGCGGCGGAGAGGCGCGACAACAGATGGAGCTATGGGTGGCGGCGTTGCGTCCTATGGCGGGGAAGGGAGCATCGCGTGCGGGGGCGAGATATGAATCTGGTCGGCGGCGCCTTCGACCTCCTCCCGATGGGAACAATCGGAGGAGCAGTTCGGGGCGGCGGCACACGCATTCGAGCGAGGGGACGAAAACAAGCACGCGAGAGAGTCCTGGCGGTGGGGGAATCAACAGAGAGGAGGACCGCGGGCCTTGCCGATCTTCCCCGATCCAGCCGGGCCGGGCTACGCCCGATTCAGGCTTGACGCCGCCTTCGAGAGCCAGCCGTGGTGGTCGAGTATGGCGTTCTTTGGGCTATGCGGAGACGGAGAGTAGCCGGAGCGACGGAAGGAGAACAGATAGAGGAGAGGAGGCGTCGTCCCCTTGGAGTACCCAAGGCGCTGCAGGCCTAGCCGGAAGTGCGTCCGATGTTGTGGCAATGGCAGTGGCGTTAGCTCTAAGAAGAATGCCAAGCGGCACTTCAACCAACTCAAGCGGTAGGTTGCAGGCAATAGCTCTGTCTCCTGTCTACATCATCTTCCGGTCTTTGATTTTCCATCGATTATTAGTTATTGGTTAGTGCCCAGCTGTCTAAAGCCTGTGTTCTGATTCGTTTGTAATGTCCCCATAAAGTTTATTTAGCAAATTTAGGCTCATTTTCTGGATGCATTGTTTAGCTCTTCAGTAATAAGTTTCAGCTGTGAATTTTCCTGTATGTGAGTCAGATAAATTTGATTCAGGCTGTAAGCCCGTGCTGCAATCAATTATTAGTTATTGGTTAGTACCTGTAATTCATGTAGCTGTTTAAAGTCTGTGTTCTCGTTCCTATGCAATGTCCACATAAAGTTTATTTAGCAAATTTAGGCTCATTTTCTCGATGCATTGTTTAGCTCTCCAGTAATAAGTTTCAGCTGTAAGTTTTCCCATATGTGAGTTAGATACATTTGGTTCAGGCTGTAAGCCGGTGTAACACCCTTACATTTTTCTTATCGCTGGTAATTTAGTCACCATGTGACGAGTAGCCATCAAATTGATCATTCAGTGCGAGGACACATATCTCAGTAGATTGCGAATTGTTCAGCGTGGTTAGGCCTCATTTGCTTTTTTGTTAGCTTGTGCATCATGTACATTGATCCCGCTCCATTGACATGGAACGGTGTATTAATTATCTTTAGGCTTGCGACTGGCCTATTCTTCCTCTGCGATTGCACTAGCATCTTCCAATTCTTTTGAATTGGCACTGAAAAGGAAATTGGTTGTGCTCTATTCAGATACCAATCCTACCTTATGTAGATGCAGATATTCTTGAAAATTAAACAAAGCATGTCTCAAAGAAGAATTCAAAAAGGAGATCCATTCAGAAAGATGCATGACGTCCATGAAAACTTATCCCTACACTTATCTTTTGTCATGCCATCCATTGTTGTGATTAGAGTATTATATGGTGCCTATTACATGCTCGCCTGGAGTACTTGGTTTCATGTGGATCACGATGTGCTGCATGAGAAAGCCAAGTTTGAAAATTTCATGTCATGATTAGCAAAACCATTTATCCCCGTAATGTCAACAACACTGATTCAAAATTTTCAAAAAGCCTAACCTCTCATGGCTTGCCTTGTGTATTGATCCTCTTTTTTCCTTACATTGTTTAACAAAAATCGACTGTAGTAATGCACGTGCATATTTTCTATAACCGAGAAAATAATAAGAAGTTCAGCTGTGGTGATGCCATAGCAAAGGCAACCAAATAGAAATATTTGAGGATAGGAATTGAGTAAGACGTGACTATGATTATGCCTGACTATATAGTTTGACGGCCGAGCAATAGGAGAAGATCAATATACATGAATATTGGTGTGTGTTTTATATTTACACGTGACACATGTGAACCAAAAAAAATGAGAAACCGTGGCAACACACGGACATTCAGCTAGTAATTAATAGTTCTGTATCTAAACTATCTGCGATGCTGAATTTATTCCTAAACAACTTTTGGTCATTCTTAATCCCTCAAAGTATAATTAGCAAAAGCATTTTTCCCTGTCTGATTTTGGGCATGGTTTTGATGGCGTGGACAAAATGGTTTTGCCAGAGTAATAAGGAAGCCAACGCTGGCAGTGAGGGCCGTCCAGATGGTTTGCTGGTGTAGCCAGATGATACACTGCAGGTGGTACAGAAATTTGGAGCTACAAATCGAGCGTGAATAGAATTGAGCATCTCTTATATAAGAACAAAAAAAAAGAACCAGCCTAAATTCATATGGATCTACCTAGCGGACGAGGAATGGGTGCAGAACTACATCAGAAACTGGAACCAATCAAGAACCCTAGTCCACTAGCTAGCGGGTCAGAAGAAAACGAACGAACCGGTGAGAACTCCAGCCTTCTCCGTCCAACGGAGCTGCCGGAGAGGAGTAGACGACCCCCTCCTCGCGACCTATTGAGAGCTGCTTCTTGTGCTGCCATCGAGCGTAAGAAACATGACCCCCTCCTCGTGTCCGGAAAACCATCTGGACTCAATCTCTCGAGGATTACGAGGGGTAAGGGAGAAGGGGAATTGGTGCCCACCTTGGGGTGCTGAGGATGGAGGTGAGGTTGCAGGTCCTCCACGAGCGCAGCAACGGTCCTTCACGAGCGCAAAGCAAATAGCAGGTCCTCCACGAGGCGGGCGGCGGCTCCTCCTTCACGGGACGGCGGCGGGCTCCTCCTCCATGGGGTGGGCTCCTCCTCCACGGCGACGGCTTGATCTATCTGAGATGTGAAGTCGTGTACTAGTTGTACTAGCTGTGTGACTTGATGTGTGCGGATTATGCGAGGCGATATCGCAAAGTGCCCCGGAAGTATCCGTAATCGGGATAGTCTTGCACAAAGTGCGAGAAATTCGGAAAAGAAATAAATCGACATTCCGCTAAACATTGGCATCTCAAATGAAATCCCTGCACAAAAAGTAGCACCACAACACAATCATATAGTCGGTGTCTCCGACAACGCGCATACATGCAAGCAACGCCTTCACGCTTCCTCCAACAACGACTTGCGCAAGAGAGCCGGAGGAGAAGTAAATGGACATGTTGTAGATCTAGAGGAGCAAGAGACTTCACTTACATATGGGTGTCAACCAATGGATGTTGAGCAAGCTTCTATGGTGAATCAATGGGGGAAATGAGGTGGGGAGGAGGAGGGGGGCGACCAGATTTGTCTTGGTGGAGGAGGAAGAAGTGACACAAGTGAGTGGGGTGGTAGTTGGCTCCATGTGCAAAAAGCTGGAAAAAAGTGGTGCCAGGTTATGCGAGGCGCATATTGCACAATATGCGCCTCCTATAATTCAAACTATAGGAGGCGCATATAGCAATATGCGCCTCGCATATGCGGCCACCTACCACCGTCCGGGCCCGCAGGAGTTACTTGAGACGCATATGACCATATGCGCCTCGCATATTATCAAATATAGGAGGCGCATATAACCATATGCGCCTCGCATATTCGTGCACCTACCAACACGTGGGCCCACACAGATTATGCGAGGCGCATTCTGCCCATGCGCCTATCTAATATATAGGAGGCGATATGACTGGAATGCCTCGCATAATATGGGGCTGCTAGATTTAGTCCAGACAGATTATAGGAGACGATTCTTATCATATGCGCCTCGCCTATTTTTATACTAGAGGCGCATGAAGAAGGAGTGTGTCTCGTCTATTTTATAGGAGGCGCATATGGTCTAAATGTGCCTCGCATAAGCATGTCTCCTATAGCCTTTTCTCTAGTAGTGCAGGCCCGCCCGACCGACCTAGCTAGGACCCGAAGGGCCCAGATCTGGGCCGTATGGCCCGGCCAGCGTCGCCCTGCAGCAGCCCACCGTTCCGCAGCGCCGCGCCACCTCGCAGCACCACGAACTCGTCGTCGTGCCATCGCCACCCAGCCGGAGCTGAACCGCCGTCGGGATGGGAGAACCCCGAGTCTGCCTCTGAGCGCGCGGGGAGAGGCTGGCCGACACCGGGCGCCTCAGATCAAAGCCGGCGGCCCTTGCCGACGGGCGGCGACGGAAGAGAAGGAGGAGTGGGTGGCGCTCCCTCGCCTCGAGGGGAGAGAGGAGCGATGGGTTTTGTCCAGGAACCGTTCCGCTCAAATCCAGCATAAGAAAATGTCTTCTTGAAAGCAACACCATTGACAAGGAATCTCTCATGGTACCTCCAGGAACCTGATGAGAACAATGTATCACAATGTCAAATTTTAATATCTTGTAGCAAGAAAACCATCTCACTATGATATACCAGTGTCATCTCTAGCATGTAGAAATACAACATCCTACAGAAGTCGCCATTGCAGGAAATTATCTTCTTAATTCCAATAAGGTTAAGCCTGTCATCATGGCCGACGGGCGACGGCAAGGACAGCATCCACGACATTAGAAGCAAAGAATTCTTTCTCACCGCCTATCAGTTTAGACGAGAGTGTTGTGGCAGCACACTTGGCTAACAATGATTTCTTCTATTCCAGGCTTTTTCCTTCTATGCTGACAGCCAGTTCTTTAACCCTTTGAATGGCCTGATTTAAATTTCAGGTAACAGAATCAGCTCTTGTATTTAATAGGCATGTAAAAGATCAGCCATTCAAAAGAAATAAAAGTAATGGTGGTCACAGACCATGTTGCCAGCCATCCTATAACTACGAATTAAACTGTGAGGGTGCACTCCATCCTCCACGTAAGGTTTCGCTTCCTTCATGAATTCCGAAGCAAGAAGCACCACAGTAGTTGTCCCATCACCAACCTGAAGTAAACAAGACAATGAAGTTCTGGGGTTATCCTCATGTGTCAGTTTTATTCGTGTCACAAGTGGCATAAAATATTGGTGTTACTAAAACAGCCCAACACGAAAATGAAGGCTAAAACACTAGCAAGTTCACTAGATAGTGCTATAGCAGAAATAACACTAGCTGTAAAAAGGTACCGTTTAGCTTGGGCGCATGAGATGGTTATGGAATGAATGGAGCGAGGATAAACCATGGATTGGGCTTGGAACGCTTGCACTCCTCAAGGCGCCAACCTCTTGGCAGCGTCCACAAATGTAAGCATTGGGGATGGGAAAAAGCTATTTTTGGCACGCTTCATGGCTTAACGACGCCCAAAGACATCGCCCGCCTCATCTTTGATTACTCAAAACAGAAAAGATGCACCGTAAACAAAGCATTGGAAGACAACTCGTGGGTGACTCAAATCAATACCCAAGGTGGGCTATCCTTAGACCATATTGCACAATTCACCTTTGGGAAAGGTTACAATCGGTGCATTTGGATGCAAACACTCCGGACTATATTACATGGAAGCTAACGAGCGATGGGTGCTACTCCTCCAAGTCGACCTACAATATGCAATTCTTGGGACAAACTAACTCTATCATGCCTTCATTGGTGTGGAAACCATGGGCGCCTCCGAAGTGTAAAATCTTCGCTTGGTTGATCCTACAAAATAGAGTGTGGACGGCGGATAGGCTTGAGAAGAGACATTGGCCTAATTGTGGGCGATGCAAGCTTTGCAACCAAGTACAAGAGACCGCGGCGCATCTTCTATTCAAGTGTCGATTCACTAATCGCATTTGGATTGCCATCAAGTCTTGGCTAGGGCTTCATGACGTTGACCCAAATAATTGGCATACCATGGAAAGTGTTGAAGAATGGTGGAGAGAGATGATCCACAAAAGGGGACAATCAAAGAAGGTCATGATCTCCCTTGCAATGCTGGTGTCTTGGGAAATATGGAAGGAAAGAAATGCTCGCGTCTTCCGAAACAATGCCTCTTCTTTCAACATGCTTGTAACCAAAATTAAAGAAGAAGTGGCCCTCGGGAGCTTAGCCGGGGCTAAGGCGTTTAGTATTATGATATCGCGAGAGTAGACTTTTGTTTTTGTCTTGACTTTGCTCAAGATTGTTGGTTTGTAAGACCTCTTAAACCTCTCCTTTTTTGATGAAATGGCAAGTCTTTTGCCTTGTTTAAAAAAAAGGTATTGTTGTTGTTACTAGCACTTCCGCTTCTTACTGCACCAAGGGATTAAGCAACAATTCAATAACGTCATAAATCTTTACAGTTCACAGTTCATTTATTGAACTTCATGAACATAAGAGAAAACAAAAAATATACAGTTTGGATATACAATACATGAAAAATGTTGATGAAATAAAAGCTAAAATACACCTCGCGTTAAAACCTGGATAACATAGTGGACAAATTTGAGTTCAAACAGCATATACCAGTATAGAACCGAATGGCAGTCTGACATGCCCCTAATCCAGTCTGAGTCGGCTATTTTACACCTAGCAGGTCACTAATTGTGAGCTCGCGACTCAGTCCCCATATCAAACAGGGTAGACCATTGAATTTTAAATAATTTACTAAAGCAGAATTAATAAAGCAATGATGTACAAAGCTCCTCAAAGTTCCATTTGCAAAGAACAAGGCATGCTTGTTGGAATTTGCCCACAGATCGACTACATCAAATTAGACAGACAAGCACGCTCGAAAATCTTATGGCCAAGGGCACGTGTCGTGCCCGTTCTTTTCTTTATTTTCTTCTCAACTCACTCAATGTGTTACAAGACTCACGGTCTACACTTGCTTATATATGCAAGCTAGACCTAACTAATACTAAACCTAAACCATCTCGTACACACATACGGATACTACTAGTACTAGGACTCACACATACACTTGCCTAACTAGGAAACCTTCCTAGACTAAGACACGTACACACCGCACATACCACGGACATACATAGTCCTAGTGCTACTCGGACACAGACTAATACCACTCGGACTCTCTTACCAAGATTAAGCTAACAATCTCTCCCTAATCTTGATTGACTACTCTTCGTCTTCCATGCTTCTCTGATCTTGAATCCTTGTAGATCTGCGTCTTGCCTAGGTCTCGCACCACGACAAGTCTAATTGGCTCTCCCCAATTTTGACTTGGCGAATTTACGGAACAACTCAAGTATGATCCGGACTATCCAGCCACGCTAGCAACCTTGTGGAATCGCATCACCCGTGGAACACACCGACCACCCTAGCGCAATACATGCCGACCTCCTGGCGTGGACTAGACCATCCACTTCGGCCTCATGTAGAGACAGGTCCTCATTGAAGAGGCTCCCCTTCACTGGTTTACCGCCCCCTTCACACTTGAACTTGATCCTCTCGTCGAGACACATAGACGACTCGCTTCAACTGCAACAGATCCTCTCAGAGACGAGCACTTGGACACGACAGCGACTCACGACACAACACCGACTGAACGTGCTACCTTGCACACACTTGACTCCTTGACTCATACTCTCCCGGACGATGATCTTGACAAGATTCTCCAGCACCGCACCCCGGTACCACCGTACTCATCAACGATCATCCCCATCCACCACCTTGCCAAGGACTCCTCGCCCGCCTTCTTTTTCCTTGTCGCTCCTCCGAGCGACAACCGCCCGCCTCACCGATGACGGCATGTTCGCCTCCTCCTCCCGCCCGAGGCGCTTAGTCGGTCGCCTCCCGGTGCAAGCTTCAAATCTTTGACCTCGCTCTGTACCAATTGTTGGAATTTGCCCACGATCGACTACATCAAATTAGAGCACAAGCACACTCGAAAATCTTATGGCCAAGGGCACGCGTGTCTGCCGTTCTTTTCTTTATTTTCTCAACTCACTCAATGTGTTACAAGACTCACGGTCTACCCTTGCTTATATATACAAGCTAGACCTAACTAATACTAAACCTAAACCATCTCGTACACACATACGGATACTACTAGTACTAGGATTCACACATACACTTGCCTAACTAGGAAACCTTCCTAGACTAAGACACGTACACACCGCACATACCACGGACATACATAGTCCTAGTGCTACTCGGACACAGACTAATACCACTCGGACTCTCTTACCAAGATTAAGCTAACAATGCTTTCATACACAATCTTAAGAGAGATCAAACTACAGATCAGTTGTATGCACATAATGGACCCATTTATCCAAGGCACGAATAGCATCAAAACCCCAATGCACCAGAAATGCATCAAGTAGAGTACACTGACGGGCGCCATTGCTGTAACAGCAACAGTGAGCGGCAGAAAATCAGGCAGACGAATGGATACCTCAGGTCCTGAGACTTGGCGATTTCGACGAGGACCTTGACGGCCGGGTGGATTATGCCGAGGAGGCGCATGATGGTGGCGCCGTCGTTGGAGATGGTGGTGACCTTGTCGTCGTGGATGAGCTTGTCCATCCCGCGCGGCCCCAGCGTGGTCCGCACCGCGTCCGCCAACACCGTGCAGGCGCTCATGTTGCTCAGCATCTGCCAGCGGCCCTGCGACGTGTCCGTCCCCGGCTTGAGCAGAACGATCTGCGGTTGCTGCCGAAAATGATAACACCATGAGAACGGGTCAGAATCCTGGACCGATCCCGAGCTTGTTTGCTCGCGAGAAACTGAGAGGCGGCGGCGCGGCGGGATGGATCGGGGTTTTTGGGGGCGCTGCTTACCATCATCGCCGACATGGCTAGTCACTGGTGGAAGCGGGTTTTGTTGATCTCGAAATGGGCTTAACACGGTTCTTCTGAACCGGTGTTAAAGCCCATCTTAGCGTGGCCTCTGCGGCATTAAAGGCTTCTTTAACACCGGTTCGAACGGTGTTAAAAAGGTCCTCCACCCGCCGCACCCTTTAACACCGGTTCGTGGCGCGTGGGCTATATAAGACACCACCCAGCCACACACCTCTTCCATTTTTCACATTTTGGAGCCTAGCAAGAGGGTGTGAAGAGTGCTAGTTGTGTTTTTCATATGCTAGAGGTGTTCGGTGAAATGCCCGAGAGCTCAAAATAAGCTTTCTTGTTGCTCTTTCCGTCTCGGTCGAGGTCGGCAACTATAGTTTCATGTGTCATTGATGTACTATATATATAAATGGTCATCTCCCTATTATTTTTTGATATATACTACATATTAATGCAGATGAATCGGCAATGGATGTACGGTGACCGCCGCACTTCCGAGTATATTACGGGCCTCCAAAATTTCATCGTTGTGGCTAATGCAAACCGTGGTCACAATGGTTTAAAGGGGGGGCCCTGAGGCCTGCGGCAGCCCCACGTGCGCCACCCTTTAACACCGGTTCCTAAAGGGCCCCCCCCTCTAACACCGAACCCTCAACAGCGGTTGGGGAACCGCTGTTAGAGGGCCCTCCCAACCGGAGTTAAAGGGGGGGCTCTGCACTAGTGAGTGGTTGTGCAGAGGTGGAACTAGGCTTGGAGTGAGAGGAGAGATATGGGCCGCGCGATGAGGTAGGAGAGGAGGCGCTAGCCGCTAGCGAGCAGAGAGAGGGCGGCGCTCGGGAGGCAGACGCGGCGCTCGGGGGTGGCGATGGAAAAGGGAAGAGGGACTCGGCTTCAGTGCCCGTGCCCGTGCTTCGTGAGACTTAACCCGAATCTGTGCCGTCCATCGCTGATCCAACGAACTAGCACATAAACTTCTGGTTCTGTTTATTCGCGATACCTTTGTCGAAATTCAAAAAAGAATACATAACCTAAAACTGTTGTGATTTACTGTATTTTTTCAAAAGGGCGTGCTTATACCTGACGTCAGCCATCTTACTTAAGAGCGATTAAATACTTTGGATATATTGTTTGAGATCGCTGCATGCGTATTGTTTTTTCCACGTGAATGTTGCCACTGCTTGGTCCATTTCAATTTTTCATTTGGTCTACTGGGCCTTTTCGTTTACGGTGTACTTTTCATTTCCCTGATTGATTGGTGTAGTTCCGCTAAAAAAAATCGATTGGTGTAGTCTGATTTTTTCTGCTGCACGCTAGCCTAATTACTTATCCAAATCAAGAGTTGTGGAGCAAAATCGCATTTAGGACAAATAACGCCGACGGGGTCCGTCGTTTGCAATCAAGTGAGCAAGATACAAATGCCCCCCCCTTCCCCCTTGTCGGGAGCTCAGTTACAAACAAGTTGCAATTGGCCTCCCTCAATTATAATCACGTTTCAACTAGTACTCGGCGGGGGCTCAATTACAATCAAGTTACAAATAACCACACCTCGCTAGGAGCTCAGTTACAAGCAAAGTCACAACTTCCAGGGGCTCAGACAAACTGGACCTCGAAGGGGCTCCTCGACGGAGCTCAGTTACAAGCATTGTTGCAACTGCCCCCCGGCGGACCTCAATAACAAGCAAATTACAACTGGCCCGCCGACGGGGTCCCTCAGTTGGAATCAAGTTTCAACTGGCCCTCAGCGAGGACTCAATTACTAGCAAGTTGCAAAATGCCCCCTCACCGGGAGCTCACGTAGAAGCAAGTCGCAACTAGCCTCCATTTCCAGGGGCTCAGACAACTAGACCTCGATAGGGCTCCCCCGGTGGAGCTCAGTTACAAGCATGTTGCAAGCTGGGCTCAGTTACAAGTTGCAACTAGCCCGCCGACGGGGTCCCTCAACAGGGGCTCAATTATAAGCAAGTTGCAAATGCCCCCATTGTGGGAGCTCAGTTACAATTATGTCGCAACTAGCCTCCCTCACCAGGGGCTCAGACAAACTGGACCATGATAGGGCTCCCCCGGTGGAGCCCAGTTACACGCATGTTGCAACTAGCCCCCGACGGAGCTCAGTTACAAGCATGTGGCAACTGGCCCGCCGACGGGGTCCCCCGGTTGAAATCAAGTTTCAACTAGCCATCGACGGGGGCTCGATTCCAAAGCAAGTTGCAAATACGCCCCACTCACCGGGAGCTCAGTTACAAGCAAGTTGCAACTGGCCCCCGACCACGGGGTCCCTCGATTGAAATCAAGTTTCAAATGACCCTCGATGGGGGCTCAATTACAAGCAAGTTGAAAATTCCCACCCCCTCGCCAGGAGCTCATTTACAAGCAAGTCGCAACCGCCAGGGGCTCAGACAAACTGGACCTCGACGGGGCTCCTCGGTGGAGCTCAATTATAAGCATGTTGCAACTGGGCCCCGACAGAGCTCAGTTACAAGCAAGTTGCAAGCCCGCCATGACGGGTCCCTTAAGCATCCTGGCGGGGCTCAATTACAAGCAAGTTGCAAATGCCCTCTCGCAGGAGCTTCGATTACAAGCAAATCACAATCGCCACGGGGCTTAGACAAATTGGACCTCGGGGGCTCCTGGCGGAGCCCATTTACAAGCATATTGCAAGCTGGCCCCGGCAAAGCTGGATTACAAGCATGTTGCAACTAGCCCGGCCAGGGTCCCTCGATTGAAATCAAGTTTCAAGCGGCCCTCGGGGCTCAATTCAAAGCAAGTTGCAAATGCCCCCCCCCAAATGCGGTGCTCAATTACAAGCAAGTTATGGCGACCCGCCGACGGGTCCCTCGATTGTAATCAAGATTCAACTAGCCCTCGTGGCTCAATTACAAGAAAGATGCAAATGCCCCTCGCCAGAGCTCGATTACAAGCAGAATCGCCATGGGCTCAGTAAAATTGGACCTCGATGGGGCTCCCCCGGCGGAGCTCAGTTACAAGAATATTGCAACTGACCCCCCGACGAACCTCAGTTACAAGCGAGTTTTAACTGACCCGCCGACAGGGTCAACTAGCCCTCAGTGAGGGATCAATTAGAAGCAAGTTGCAAATTACCTCCCTCGTCGGGAGCTCAGTTACAAGCATGTTGCAACTTGGCCCCGACGGAACTCAGTTACAAGCAAGTTGCAACTGGCCCGCCGACGGGGTCCCTCAACTGGCTCGCAGGGGCTCAATTACAAGCAAGTTGCAAATGCCCCCCTCGTGGGAGCTGAGTTACAAGCAAGTCGTAACTGGACTCCCTCGCTAGGGGCTTAGACAAATAGACCCTAGACAGGGCTCCCCTGGCGGAGCCCAGTTACAAGCATATTGCAACTGGTCCCTGACGAAGCTCAGTTACAAGCATGTTGCAACTGGCCCGCCGATGGGGTCCCTTGATTGAAATCAAGTTTCAACTGGCTCTCAGCGAGGGCTCAATTGCAAAGCAAGTTGCAAATGCCCCCCCCCCTTGTCAGGAGATCAGTTACAAGCAAGTTGCACTTAGCCCCGCCGACTGGGTCCCTCAATTGCAATCAAGTTTCAACTGACACTCGGCGGGGGATTAATTACAAGAAATTTGCAAATGCCCATCCCCTCGCGAGGAGCTTAGTTACAATCAAGTCGCAACTGACAGGGTCTCAGACAAACTGGACCTTGACAAGGCTCTCCTGGCGGAGCTCAGTTACAAGAATGTTGCAACTGGCCCCTCGACGGACCTCAGTTACAAGAAAGTTGTAACTGGCCCGCCGACGGGGTCCCTCAGTTGCAATCAAGTTTCAACTGGCCCTCAGCGAGGGCTCAATTACAAGAAAGTTGGAAATGCCCCCATCACCGGTAGGTCAGTTACAAGAAAGTCGCAACTAGCCTCCATTTCCAGGGGCTCAGACAACTGGACCTCGGCAGGGCTCCCCCAAGGGAGCTCAGTTACAAGCATGTTGCAACTTGGCCCCGACGGAGCTCAGTTACAAGCAAGTTACAACCGGCCAACCGACGGGGTCCCTCAACTACTCCTTGGCAGGGGCTCAATTACAAGAAAGTTGCAAATGCCCGCCATCACAGGAGCTCTATTACAAGCAAGTTGCAACTGGCCTCCCTCGCCAGGGGCTCAGACAAACTGGACCTCGACAGGGCTCCCCCGACGGAGCTCAGTTACAAGCAAGTTGCAACTGGACCACCGACGGGGTCCCTCGGTTGAAATCAAGTTTTCAACTGGCCATCGGCGGGGTCTCAATTCCAAATAAAATTGCAAATGCCACCCCCTCGCCGGGAGCTCAGTTACACGCAAGTTGCAACTGGACCCCGTCGAAGGGGTCCCTCGATTGCAACCAAGTTTCAACTGCCCCTCGGCGAGGGCTCAATTACAAACAAGTTACAAATGCCCACCCCTCGCCAGGATCTCAGTTACAAAAAAGTCACAACTGCCAGTGGCTCAGACAAACTAGACCTCGACGGGCTCCCGTGGCTTTCTAAGCATGTTGCAACTGGCCCCTCGTCGGACCTCAATTACAAGCAAGTTGTAACTGGCCCGCCGACGGGGTCCCTCAATTGCAATCAAGTTTCAACTAGCCCTTAGCGAGGGATCAATTACAAGTAAGTTGCAAATGCCCCCTCGCCGAGAGCTCAGTTACAAGCAAGTCGCAACTGACCTCCATTTCCAGTGGTTCAGACAACTGGACGTCGACAGGGCTCCTCCAATGGAGCTCAGTTACAAGCATGTTGCAACTTGGCCCAGGCGGAGCTCAGTTATAAGCAAGTTACACCTAGCCTGCCGACGGGTCCTCAAGCAGCCCTCTGCAGGGGCTCAATTATAAGAAAGTTTCAAATGCCCCCTCGAAGGAGCTCAATTACAAGCAAGTTGCAACTGGCCTCCCTCTCCAGGGGATCAGACAAACTGGACCTTGACAGGGCTCCCCCGGCGGAGCCCAGTTACAAGCATGTTGCAACTGGCCCTCGGCGAAGCTCAATTACAAGCAAGTTGCAACTGGACCGATGACGGGGTCCCTCGGTTGAAATCAAGTTTCAATTGGCCCTCAACGGGGGCTCAATTCCAAAGCAAGTTGCAAATGCCCCCCCCCCCATCGCCGGGAGCTCAGTTACAAGTAAGTAGCAACTGGCCCCGCCGACAAGGTCCTTAGATTGCAATCAAGTTTCAACTAGCCCTCGGCGAGAGCTCGGTTACAAAAAAGTTGCAAATGCCCACCCCCTCGCCAGGAGCTTAGTTACAAGAAAGTCAGAAATGCCATGGTATCAGATAAACTGGACCTCGACGGGGCTCCCCCGACGGAGCTCAGTTACAAGCATGTTGCAACTGCCCACTCGGCGGACCTCAGTTACAAGAAAGTTGCAACTGGCTCGCGACAGGGTCCCTCATTTCCAATCAAGTTTCAATTGGCTCTCAGCGGAGGCTCAATTACAAACAAGTTGCAAATGCTCCCCCCCTTGCCGGGAGATCACTTACAAGCAAGTCACAACTGACCTCCCTTGCCGGGGGCTCAGACAACTGGACCTCGACAGGGCTAGAAAAAGGAAAAAAAGTGTTGATACAATGAAGTGGCAATTTGCTTCTAAAAAAGTGTGTTTAGACCCCTTTTAATGTGTATGTTCACATCGAATCTACACATTTAAAAAGCTAAAAATATCTTATATTATAAAAAAGCAGAAGGAATAAATGTTACTAATATAAGTTAGATCAATCTAGTAAAAAAATTGCAATCTTATGTCGTCCTAGCGGTAAAACAATAACAACTATAAAACTTTAAGAGAAAATAAAAAAATACAAACCAGCAAAAGAAAAGAAAAATAAAATCTAAAACTCAATTGAAGTTCGATTCAACCACCAACTCACACACTTAAGATAATCTAAATTTCACATGAAGAAAAGAAAAACCAAAATAACCAGCAAAAAAGAAACAACCAAAAAAAAAACTCACGCACCTACGGTGACAGCCCAGGCAGCACCGCGCGGTGCAAGCAAAAGCAAAGCTCGCGCGCGCGACAGAGCCCAGGCAGCACCGCGGGGCATAGCCCAAACAAAATAGCCAACGCACGGTAGTTTGCACAGATTCGTAAACCAGAAAAATCCAACGGTAGATTAGGTGACCGAGACTTAGTTAATTCTCAGGCGCCTGAGAATTAGCAATTCCGTTTTCAAAAAAATTCGGGAAGTCGAATTTTGAGTTCAAAATTTAAGACAAGAATTTGAAATGCACTTAATTCACAAACCCAAAATTCAATGAATTTACATACTCCCTCTGGTCTATATTAATTGACTTTGATTTGTCAAATTTTAGATGAACATATATACTAAATAGTGTCTAGATCCGTCCAAATTTTGACAAATTAAAGTCAATTAATATGGATCGGAGGGAGTAACTTAATACATTTGATTTACTGGTATGTTTTCAAAAAATTCTAGGAATTTCAAATTTTGAGCAGCTTTGAGCTTTAGCTGCATTTTGGCATGATTTCAGCAACATTTTTGCACAAATTGAGATATCTTTAGCTTCACTTGTTAGTACTCCAAACAACTGTATCATGCAACTATAAAAAGGGAAAAAATCCAGGTATTTGCAATTATTGACAACTTACAAGTAAAACAAAGAAAAACATTGTAGAGTTCATAAGCATACCTGACGGAGCTGAAAATGCAGTACAAAAATGCATCTTTAGGTTTACGTCTACATGTTTTGTAACGATGTATGTCAAAAGTCCCGCACAACAGCACTACCACAAGCCGAAACAAAAACTCACAACTTACTAGACCGAGCTAAATAGATGTGTCACCATATCTGTCGTCTGAATTGGCAACGTCGAAAGTAACTGAAGAGAAAACGAGAACTCAAATTTGGTTTTCACATGCAGTTGAGTGTCAAATGAGTATGAGTATCGTTTAACTTGGTGCATTGTGATTCTTCTGATCTACAACATGACAACTGATTTGCTTACTCTCTCCATTATTTTATTAACATGATCACAAATATTTCTAAGGCTCGTCCTATGGTTGTTGTGTTGTGATCAGGGCCAGCCCATAGGGCAGGGCAGAGGGGTGCTCGCCCTGCCCCCCTATAATATAGTCCTGGTCCACTATTTGTTTGTGTATCCATATTTGTCTAATACTTTTGACATGCAACAATATAAAATAATTTTTAAAAATATAATTTGTTGTCTAAAAAAATATAGATGGTTCAAGCTATGGCTTATCATGACTCTACCCTTACACCCATTTCTCAAAAAAAAAGCTCTAACATTTGCGAATATATTTTCTCGATGCCACTTTTTTTGTTGGTCTCTCCAGATGTGCATAACATCAGTCCTCATATTTCTTTATAAGATTGTGAGTATTCATTAGTGAATACTAATGACACAATCGCATAACTATATCGTTCTGCAAGCAACTATCCTCTCATTCGGAACAATTCTACTCGTCTCCATCATATATGTTTGAGAAACTATTCCATCATCTTCTTAATTTAGTGCCTAGTATGTTTAGTCATCTACTCACTTTTTGCACAGGCATGTGTACACAAAATAGCAATTGATAAAATAACTACCATGGTATATAGTTACAATCAATAGAAATAAATGGTTTGAATGTATTCACTGAGATTTTAAAAATCATAGATCTATCAAATGCACCAATTATTTAATTTGTTAGCTTGAGACATTTTGAGACGTCTAAGGCGTCAATCATGTAAAGCGTTAAGTATCCTTTAAAAATTTAGCATGAATATTAAATATATCTCTAATAAAAGATTAAGTAGGGGTCATTGTCCCCTCGAATGAGCTACATGCATGCCAGCGGGGCCACCGCCCTCCCCCCCGCTTTGGAGATATTCTTGAAGAATCTTTTTAGCAGGGCTTAGATGAAAGAAAAATTAGCCTTCGCCTCCCAATCAATTAAAATTTACATTTAGCCCCCCCAAAACAGCTTTGGTCTAGCTCCGCCAGTGATCCCCCTTAACCCTAGGAAAGCTCTGACATATTAAACAAGGGGCTTTTGATTTCATGTTGCCCTAAGGCCTCCGAAATCTATGGATGTTCCCTGGTTATGATGTGCTTAATTATTTATAAGATTAAGCGTGGTGAGCTAGGCTTATGCTGATTGCACTTGCCGCGCGCGGTGAACCAGCTCCTGCCTTCTTTGCATGTGATTCAGTCTGCCACTTTATTTAATCAAGGGGGCCCAAGGCGCATTAGCGCAGGCCAGCCAGGTAGAATGAAAACACTAGAGAACTCCGATGTGACACAGGCATACGTAATCAGAGGTTGATTAGTTAGGGCATGTTATGCTGGCCTCTTAGATGGACGCTTAAATAGACAAATTTAATTAATTATTGTAAATTAAACGGATAAGCGTCTAAACCTGCAACCGAGGGCGTTAATTTGATGCGCTAAATACATTTTTTCCTGCTGGGCGAGAACGTTTATCACGGAAACAAACTGAAGCGTCCGACGTTACTTCTTGCGTCGACGCTAGCCAAAATCCTGAGATTCACACGGAATATGGCGTAACGGCTGGGAATCTAATCCCTAGCGTCTGCATTAGCGGCTGCGATATACGTGCCCTTAGCATCCTGTTTATGGACCAGATCAGTTAACCGTGAAAAAGCTGATTTTGTTACTGCCCCAAAGTAGTAGAGGTGCGAACTCACCTAAGTGAGTATAGCTGTGGAAAAAAAAGATTGCATATACCAACCGCATACGTACTTTATTTTAGTTTTGTTAGATTTCAATTAGGATTAGAAAAATGCCACGCTTATTTTTGTTCCATAGGAGTATATTTTTCTAAGACGTGAAAGGAAGTATTATATTGGTTGGCGAGGCTGATTATATATACATATCAATCCAAGTGTTATCGCGTCCTGTGAAAACAAGTATTGGCTTGCATGCCCTAAATATCCTTTTCCCGGTCCACGGCTTTAGCATCCCTATATGTGCATATATAAAATAAAAAATGCACATATATATAGATATATATCTATATTTTTCATGATGTGGCTTTTATTTTATTTTATGTTAGTTTTTTCCGCATGTACAAATATAAGTGGTTACTAATATATAATTTTATGAAATTTCGAATATATAAATATCATTCTCATTTTTAAATGTAATGTTTGCAAATTTTAAATGCACACATAACTTGTTTGGAAGTACATGTTGTGATTATTATTTTTATAGTTACATTAAGGGACTTTGAGTTTCAGTTTTGCCTTGGGCCCGTGAAATCTCAGGACCGGCCTGGGACGCGTTGGCCGCAAAGTCAAAGTCGATGCTCTCCGGTCATGGTGGGTCCTCCTTTATGGACAAGCGGGAGGCAAACAAGCAGTGAGTGATCACGCTGACTCGACTTATTCTATCCATTGCTAGGGTTTCTGGCTGCCGATACACTTGGTTGTATCATAGCTCTGGTGTGTGACATGTAGAAACATTGACTTTGTGCTACTTGTTCATATTGGATCCTTCAATTCTATATATATTGTGTCGTTTCCTATGATATATGTTGTAATCCATTTGCTTTATTATCCACCTAAGAAAATGTATAATCAAGATCTGTATTAATTCTCCTATACAGTCCGTAAGTTGAGATAGTCTAGCAGCTAGCTACAACTTTCTGGTAGTTTCATATACAAATTCCAGGCACACAACGTACAAAGCATCACGCACGTGACACCTACAAGCCTGCTAGATCCCAAAGAAATCACAAAGACAAGGATGATCTTCACATTGAGCAATAATGTATGTTTTCTTTAGTGGCCATTGTATTACCGAACTTCAACAAGTATAAGGTTATACCCTAGATCCATAATTTGTGTGCCACATCGTTGGTGTTTGTGAAGTTTCCAGTTTAAATAATAATTTTTTAATTCCTCTAAACTATATGGCAGGATAGCTGAGAGGATGACTAGGATGTCCTATCAGTTTAGATATACTTGTGTCATTAAGATAAAATATTAAAAAACTAAATGCCTTACACCCATAGTGACACAGATGAAAACACCTATTATTCTACGAAACCGGCCACCACGTGCAGCAACGAAATACAGGCGGCGCGGCGAAGCGCGCTTGTCATCTAGTTCCTTCTATGACCTGCTGCGTGAAAGCATACATGAATTAGTTAACCAGCTAGAAAAATATACAAGAAAAGGTTGATATCCAATGCATCATCTTTTCAAACATTTGGGGAAGTATATTGCCATTACAATACTAGATTAGCACTTCAAATAAAAGGTTGTCTATTTTAAGCCTATGGATGTTTTGAAATACTCCCTCTGGATTTAAATTACTCCGCACACACGCTTACCTAGGTGGGCTAGTATCTTATTTTTTATCTAAAAAAATCTTGTAATTTTTGAAATAGATAGTATGAAATGTATACTACGTATTCCAAAAATTAAAGGAATTTTTTGGATGAAAAATGAAAGAATACTAGCCCACCTAGATAAGTGTGCGGAGTAATTTGAAACAGAGAGAGTATCGTGTAATTTTGCGTTTGTTACAAATGCCAAAAAAATGTACACATGCAATCTCAATTGTAAGTATATAACAAAAAATTTGGGGTACAATTACAATGGAAGATGATAAAAGAGGAAACACATAAGATTTATCTGACTACCCGAATCTTTAGTTTTGCACAACTACACTTTATCAAATCTCCTTGACTGCTCACAAAACATAGATCGAGAACCAAAGATCAAACCTCATACTTGGCATCTCGTGTGTCTTACCAAAGAGGAAACCAAACAAACCGTACAAGAAGGGCATGTCTTGATTATAATATACTAGTTGAATGCCCGTGCGTTTCTATGGCCTAATAAATTTAGATATTGATATATTTATTTGATATCTATAATTTACATGATAAATTATAGCCTTGCATTTACTTTCTTAGAAATTATAGATGCGGTGGAATTATTTTAAATGTGTTGAGAGGAATTTTTTTTGAAGAGAGTAACACAATAATTTAGCAACAACTGAACATGTTGGTACGTGCCTTCGGCTCTATTTGCGGAAGGGTCCCATATTGGTCGAGTCTTTGGATCCACCCCATATTGCCCGTCCTGTTGTACACACAGCCACCTCCCACAACAATGTTAAACAGTTATACTCCATGCCAAAAATATGCCTAAATTCAGCTAGTATATTCAAGTTGGTAGCTGACAAGTCCTAACACTTGTATTTGATTATCTCTCAAGCTGACTCCTTGGCACTAACCTATAGAGGTAACAATAATTTTGCAAAGATCACAAGTGACAGTGGCTCCTATACTGGAAAAATACGAAGTAGAGTGCATGGTTAGATCGAGTTGTTGAAACTGTCGTTATAACTGACTGAACACAGCTACCTTGAACTCTTCACTTTCTTTGAATTCTCATGAACTTAGGTTCAGTTACTTTCAAACTGCTAATGTATGAAGCCGACAACAAGTTCATAAGGCAGCGACACTTATCCATATTGTTTTTTCCTGTTTACAAGTTGCCGTAGTGATCCATCTCTTCAAGAGGACTTTATTAGCATTGAAAGAATTATCATCAGGGGTTTATGGTCACATAGAACTTAAAAAGGATAATGTAATTTGAAATCACATCATGTAGTGATTGACCAGAAAACTGTAGGAAGCAGTCAACTTACGATATACACACGGTTGGTGGTCAAGATTGGCGCTGGCCGTTGGGTGCCTGCGTCTAAAATTAGCGATTCTTCCTCCCTAGCTCCACACATCTCTGATTCTAGAATGCAGTGTTATGATTGTGCTGCTGTTGGTTCAAATTCAGATTTTGGTGCACATGATGTGTCTATGATATTGGAGGCATCAATTTTCATGCCAAGGGGGTAGGACCGCAGGAAAGATCAGCTTTAGAGCCTGGAAGCACTTGTTTTCCATCAACGTGAGATGAATATGGTAAGCTAAGACTTAACTGTGTCTCTTGCTTGTTCATCTTGTTGGTGGCATAGATCAGAAGGGGTCAAGGGGACAGGCGGGGCCGTGGTCGGCAAGGCGACGTACGCGTGTGAGATGTGACACATGGATTGCAACGGATCGTTGTGGTACCGTGCGGCCGACAATGCCTTCTGCTGTCAGAGCTCAAGCAGCAATGTCTAGACAAAGCATATGAAGATATGAAGAGCCTTGTCGATGCGCACACCCACCAGACCCTGTAGCATCAATTTTGGGCTGGCCTCCAGTGGGTGAAGCGGAGGCGTGCAAGGTGCCACGTTGTGCGTGATTAGAAAACGGGGGTGTTTGAACTCGGCGGTTCAAGAGCCATCTTGTCATCGACGAGGCAGCAGAACTTGTGGAGCTCCATCGTCGGGACCTCGGCATTCTTCCTTTGCAGAGGAAAGCCTCATAGCCATGGCTCGCTACCCGCAGCGGCCGTGGAAAGTTGGATTGGCAGACGGGATAAGAGTCGTGACCGGCCGTGGGTGTGTGGTTTTTGTTGCGTCTAATTTCCAGGTTCCGGTTTCTCTAGGAAAAGGTCCAACAACCAGGAGTGCGCTGGACACCGGGACGGACTCGTTCAAAGTCTACCTGAAAAATTTAGAAACGGGGCGACTGACGAAAAGGGCGATGAAAACCACCTCTACACAAATTATATAGTAGATAGAGAAGAGAAGAGATGAGATAGAGATAAACATGTTAAAAACACCACCTCAATTTGAAATAGGGACTGCCTATGGCTCAGACGACTGAGACCTAACTAGGTATCAGTCGATACGCCAGCGATTTTTTTTTTCTCCGGTTGTTGCTTTGTCCGTACCAATCCTTTCTTATTTTTTCCTTTTGAAAAACTTCGGTCATGTCTTGATGAACTCTGCAGTCTGAAAGGTACGTACCCCATTCCATGGTCCATGGGTCTCTGTTTTTGGGCTGACTTGTCATCTTTTTTATTTATTTTGCATTGAACAACCGATCAATAATCACTAGGCTTCGTGTGTACCTTTCCTAACTTATTGAACAACTGATCAATAATCAAGATAGTTATGACTTATTTGGTTTAAATTGTAAATTTATACAAAACAAAGAATGGGCTCTATTGCAAGGCTTGCAACAGGGTTAAGTTACCAAAATCACGTTGCAGAAAAGGGTCTTGGTCAGATCAGTTGCATCCTAGTTGTCACTGGGTTGATTCAACTGGAAAATACAAACGAGAAAATTACAAACAAGTTATAAACGGAGTAAATTTACAAGTTACAAACAAGTTGCAAATGCCCTCCTTCTCCTCGCCGGTAGCTCAATTACAAAGCAAGTCGCAGTTGGAATCCCTCGCTAGGGGGGCTCCCTAGGCGGAGCTCACTTACAAGCACGTTGCAATTGCCCCAGGCGGGGCTCAGTTACAAGCAAGTTGCAAATGCGCCCCTCTTGCCGGGAGCTCAATTATAAGCAGATCGCAACTGGCCTCCCTCGCCAAGGGCTCAGACAACTCGACCTCGACGGGGTTCCCCCAGCGGAGCTTAATTACAAGCAAGATGCAAATGCGCCCTCCTCGCTCGCCGGGAACTCAATTACAAGCAAGTCGCAATTGGCCTCTCTTGCTAGGGGGGCTCAAACATTTGGACCTCGTCAGGGCTCCCCCAGCGAAGCTCAGTTACAAGCATGTTGCAACTGGCTGACGGAGCTCAATTACAAGCAAGTTGCAAATGCCCCGATCCTCAATGCGACCGTGTTTCGAAATTTCAGTTACATTATCTCTTCGGCTAAGTAGCATCCGATATACTAGCCATTTTGTCCTAAAAAGGCCAATGACATTTTGGTCCCACACATAATAGTTGCATAAAAATAGTTCTATGATGAAAATTGTTTTATTAAATAAATAAAAATATGAAACAAAAAAGGAAAAATCATTATATTTTCCACTTTCCTTACTTTTTCTTTGTATGACTAAAGTCTAATAAGAAAAATGGAAAAACAATTTCGACAACGGCGATGGATAAACTGTCAAAATAATAAAACAAATTAGAGAAAGAAAAAGAGACGGAAAACTTTATACCAAACAATTTCGGCGACGACGAGGGCCACTAGTAGTTAAAATCAAACAAAAAAATCGTCTAATTTTACAAATATAATTGCGACCGGACTCGTCATGCCGACAGTTGCAAACTGTTTGCCAATGAGGTCTCCCGGTTGCATTCAAGTTGCGACTAGCCCTTCAACAGGGTCTCCCAGGTGCTCAGTTACAATCAAGATGCAACTATCACCTCCCACCCTCGACAAGGCCCTAGTAACAAGCAACTTGCAACTGGGACCCGCTAGGAGCTCATTTACAATCAAGTTGCAACTGACCCCCTCCACACCGACAAGTGCTCAGTTACAATCAAATTGTGACAGGCCCCCCTTCCACACCGACGGGTGCTCAGTTACAATCAAGTTGCAACTAGGAGCAGAGATCAGTTACAATCAAATTCTGACGGGCCCTTGACGGGGTCCCCTTCCCCGTTTGCAGTCAAGATGCAACTGCCACCCCCTCCCTCCCTCGACGAGGCCCTAGTAACAAACAACTTGCAACTGGGACCGCTAGGAGCTCAGTTACAATCAAGTTGCGACTTGCCCCCCTTCCACACCGACAGGTCCTCAGTTACAATCAAGTTGCAACTGGCCCCCTTCCACACCGACGGGGTGCTCAGTTACAATCAAGTTGCAACTCGGAGCAGAGCTCAGTTACAATCAAGTTGCGACTGGCCCTCCGACGGGGGTTCCCCTTTCCCCGGTTGCAGTCAAGATGCAACTGCCACGCCGTCCCCCCTCGACGAGGCCCTAGTAACAAGCAACTTGCAACCGGGACCCGCTAGGAGCTCAGTTACAATCAAGTTGCGACTGGCCCCCTTCCACACAGACAGGAGCTCAGTTACAATCAAGTTGTGACTGGACCCCCTTCCACACCGACAAATGCTCAGTTACAATCAAATTGCGACTGGCCCCCCTTCCACACCGATGGGTGCTCAGTTACAATTAAGTTGCAACTAGGAGCAGAGCTCAGTTACAATAAAGTTGCGACTGGCCCTCCAACGAGGGTCCCCCTTCCCCCGGTTGCAGTCAAGATGCAACTGCCACCCTCTCCCTCCCTCGACGAGGCCCTAGTAACAAGCAACTTGCAACTGGGACCCGCTAAGTGCTCAGTTACAATCAAGTTGTGATTGCCCCCCCCCCTTCCACATCGACAGGTTCTTAGTTACAATCAAGTTGCGGCCCCTTCCACAAGCGGGATGCTCGATTTACAATTAAGTTGCAACTCGGAGCAGAGCTCAGTTACAATCAAGTTGCGACTGGCCCTCCGATGGGGATTCCCCTTTCCCCGATTGCAGTCAAGATGCAACTGCCACCCCCTCCCTGCCTCGACGAGGCCCTAGTAACAAGCAACTTGCAACTGGGACCCGCTATGAGGTCAGTTACAATCAAGTTGCGACTGCCCCCCTTCCACATCGACAGGTGCTCAATTACAATCAAGTTGTGACTGGCCCCCCTTCCACACCGATGGGGTGCTCAATTACAATCAAGTTGCGGCTGGTCCTCCGACGAGGGTCTCCCTTTTCCCGGTTGCAGTCAAGATGCAACTGCCACCCCGTCCCCCCTCGACGAGGCCCTAGTAACAAGCAACTTGCAACTGGGACCCGCTAGGAGCTAAGTTACAATTAAGTTGCGACTGGCCCCCCTTCCACATCGACAGGAGCTCAGTTACAATCAAGTTGCGACTGGACCCCCTTCCACACCGACAAGTGCTTAGTTACAATCAAATTGCGACTGGCCCCCCTTCCACACTGACAGGTGCTCAGTTACAATCAAATTACAACTAGGAGCAGAGCTCAGTTACAATCAAGTTGCGGCCTCCGGCGGGGTCCCCTTCCCGGTTGCGTCAAGATGCAAGCGCCACCTCCCTCGACGAGGCCCTAGTAACAAGCAACTTGCAACTGAGACCCGCTAGGAGCTCAGTTACAATCAAGTTGTGAATGCCCCTCCTTCCACATCGACAGGTGCTCAGTTACAATCAAGGTGCGACTGGCCCCCCTTCCACACCAACAGGTGCTCAGTTACAATCAAGGTGCGACTGGCCCTCCTTCCATACCAACAGGTGCTCAGTTACAATCAAGTTGCAACTCGGGCGAGCTCGATTAAAATCAATTCGGCGCCCTCGGCGGGGTCCCCTTCCCCCGGTTGCAGTCAAGATGCAACTGCCACCCCGTCCCCCCTCGACGAGGCCCTAGTAACAAGAAACTTGCAACTGGGACCCGCTAGGAGATCAGTTACAATCAAGTTGCGACTGCCCTCCTTCCACATCGGTAGGTGCTCAGTTACAATCAAGTTGCGACTAGCCCCCCTTCCACACCGACGGGGTGCTTAGTTACAATCAATTTGCAACTAGGACCAGAGCTCAGTTACAATCAAGTTGTGACTGCCCCCTCGGCGGAGCTCACTTACAAGAAAGTTGCAACTAGCCCGCCAACGGGGTCCATCAGTTGCAATCAAGTTTCAAACTGTCCCTCGGCGGGGGCTCAATTACAAGCAAGTTGCAAATGCCCCCCTCCTCCCTCGTCGGGAGCTCAATTACAAGCAAGTCGTAACTGGCCTCCCTCACCAGGTGATCAAACAACTAGACCTCGACGGGGCTCCCGGCAGAGCTCAGTTACAAGCATGTTGCAACCGGCCCTCGCGCGGGGGATCAATTACAAGCAAGTTACAAATGCGCCCCGTCCCCTCGGCGGGAGCTCAGTTACAAGTAGGTCGCAACTGGCCTCCCTCGATGGGGGCTCAGACAACTGGTCCTCGACGGGGTTTCCTCGAAGGAGGTCAGTTACAACAAAGTTGCAAATGCCCCTTCCTCCCTTGCTGGGAGCTCAACTACAAGCAAGTCGCAACTGGCCTCCCTCGCCAGGGGCTCAAACAACTGGACCTTCACGGGGCTCCCCCGGCGAAGATCAGTTACAAACATGTTGCAACTGTCCCTCGCGCGGGGGATCAATTAAAATCAAGCTGCAAATGCGACCCCCCCTCGCCAGGAGCTCGGTTACAAACAGGTTGCAACTGGCCTCCCTCGTTAGGGGCTCAGACAACTGGACCTCGACGAGTTCCCGTGAGGTCGATTACATGTTTACCGTTGCCCTAGCAGAGCTTAGTTACAAGCAAGCTGCAAACTGGCCCCGCCGACGGGGTCCCTCAGTTGCAATCAAGTTTCAAACTGGCTCTCAACAAGGGCTCAATTACAAGCAAGTTACAAATTTCCCCTCCCCCCTCACCGGGAGCTCAACTACAAGCAATTCTGGTGGCCTCCCTCTTGAGCTCAAACAAGCGGACCTCGGCGGGCTCGGCGAAGCTCGATTAAGCATGTTACAGCTGTCCTCGGCAGACTCGATTACAACCTGTTGCAACTCCTCCACTGGCCAGGCTCAGACAAATGCCCCCCTGTTATCGCCATATTTTGGCCAAAGAAGGAGATGGGCCGTGATCAAGATGGGCTTGGAAGATACATATATTCAACGTGTTGTTGGATCGGCCTAGTGCGTGGATTTGGGCTAAATTTCCCGTGTATCTTGTATCATAGTAGGTTTCGTTTCAGTTTAGGTTCCGTTTAGTTTAGGTAAAGATAGAGTTGTAGAGTTATTCCAAAGGTAGAAAGTCTCGGACTATAAATATGTACCTAAGGTTATCGAGGAAAGGAGGACAATCACGTTCACAACAAACATAATCTCGGCATATACCCCTTGTTTCTAGGGTTTCTTTCGGGTAAGTGTCATGCCTAGATCGCATCTTGCGATCTAGGCGATTTTACTATCGTTATTTGGTGTTACTCGTCTTGAAGCCTTGTTGATGGCGAGTAACACTACTATCATAGATTTGTTGAGGCTAGCATCGGTGCTTTTCGTTATAATTGTTTGATTTATGCTACCTCTAGTTACCTCGCTACCTTTGCACCTTTTCCCAAGTGCGAGGGTAGCATCTTGCTTGATCTTTATTTAGTTGATTTGATCTGTTATGGTTATGCCTTGTTCGCCAAGGTTTAGTTTGATATCTACGTAGTCAGGCCTTACAAACGGGTTGAACGATCCAGTTGTACGTAAGGACGTGGCTTACTCGTTCTAGAGAAGTTGTTCCTGTTGGAGATATGCCCTAGAGGCAATAATAAATATAGTTATTATTATATCTTTGTGTTTATGATAAATGTTTATATTCATGCTATAATAGTATTAACAAGGAAACATTAATACTTGTGTGAATTGTAAACTTAAATTGAAGTCCCTAGTATAGCCTCTATACTTCACTAGCTTGTTGGTTGATTAAATGATTGAGGTTTCCATATCATGAACATTGAGATGTTATCAACAACAAGATCATATCGTTAGGAGAATGATATGGTGGACATACTCCTATTGATAAGCGTAGCATAAAGATCAAGTCATTTCAATAGTTCAATTGCTATATGCTTTCTGATACATAGTAACCTAATTCCTTCGACCATGAGATCATGCATATCACCTTTACGGATGGATGCTTTGATGACATCAAACACCACACCGTGGCGGGTGTCTATAAAGGTGGCATTAAGTGTTCGGAAAGTATTGGTTGAAACACATGGATCAAGAGTGGGATTTGTCCATCCACATGACGAATAGATATACTCTGGGCCCTCTCGGTGGAATGTCATCCAATTGGCTTGCAAGCATGTGACTTGGTCACAAGGGATCACATATCACGGAGCGAGAAAAGAGTACTTATCGGTAGCGAGGTTGAACTAGGTATGCAGAGATACCGGATCATAACCTCGGATAAGTAAACTATCGTGAGACAAAGGGAAATTGGTATCGTATGTAAGTGGTTCATTCGATCGCAAAGTAATCGTAGAAATATGTGGGAGCCATATGAATTTCGATTCCTCTATTGGTTATTGTTAGGAGAAGTGTCTCGATCATGTACGCATAATTCACGAACCGTAGGGAGACACACTTAAGGATTCGACGTTGTTTTGAGTAGTTATGGTATTATGAGAAAGAGACGAATGTTGTTGAGTCTCGGATGGGATCCAAGATATCACGAGGTAATCCGGAATGGTCAGGAGAATAAGATTCATATAAGGAAAGTCCGTTTGAGTTCGGAATGATTAGGTGTTTTCATCGGGAATGTTCTAGAAGGTTCCGGATTGTCCGGCACTCCGGGGGGAGGGTACATGAGTGTGTCATTGAATGATTGCATCATGTACTAAATGTTCTTTCTGTTCCAAAAACATGAAAGTCAAATTGCCAGTTTGAAAGTCAAGCGGCTAAACAGAAGCTGTGGGAAACAAGCAAGAGGAGTTGGAACCAACTGGAGGAGGAGTTGGACTCCTCGGTGGCGCCCAGCCCTAGGCCGAGTTGGGGAGGGACTCCCTCCCTCCCCTGGCGCCAAGGCCCCTCCACCTATATAAGGAGGGGCAGGGCTCCTCCTAGAGACACACAAGTTTCCACCTCTAATCTCAGGTTTAGAGCCGTTTGGTTTAGAGCTTATAATTGCTTTAGCCTCGGTTTAGAGCCTTCTAATTGGTGTGTCTAAATCTCTAGACCACTAATAGCCTCTCTCATAATCCACCATACGCTCGGCTTACGAAGCCTGCGGGATCTCCCTCTACTTCAGGTACCACGGTTGTCTTTGGAATCGCGAGAGAGTGCTACAACCTCCCACTTTGGAACAAGGAGAGGAAGGTCTTCGTCAGTACCGAACGTGTGACCGATTGGGCGCTGCCGAGCAGCTGGCGGAAGGATCGTCCACACGATCTTGAGATCGGAAAGAGTACAACTACATCACCCACGAGAATCCGCGCTCGTTAAACACTTTGGAATCTTCGAGGGTAAGTTATTCCATCGACTCGTTGCTACAATCTAGTAGATAGATCTTGGCTTGTTTGTTTGTATGCGATAGAAAATTTTTGTTTTCCATGCTACGAACCCCTCTGATGGTATCGAGCCGTGTCTATATGTAGATCATTGCGAGTAGAACACAATGGTCATTGTGGGCGTTGATGCTTTATTGTAGATTGCTTTTGTGTACTTTGCATCTTGCGGTATGTTGGGATGAAGCGGCCGGGCTAACCTTACATGACATCGTTCATGAGACTTGCTCCACGCTTGACATGCAACTTGTATTGCATAAGTGGCTTTGCGGTGCTGTTTCTCCTAGAATAGTTAAGATCCAATTTACAGGTAATCAACAATGCTAGTATCAATGTTGTGGTTCTTGTTCGTAAGTTAGAACGACACTTATTGAAAGCCCCAAACCACGTAAAATATGCAAAGAAAGTAGAGTCTAACTTTGTTTTGCGGGGGTGTCTGATGATGTGATATGGCCATCATTGTGATTATATTTGATGTATGCAATGTTCCTTATTGTAAGTTGGCAACGGCGGAGCCATATGGTTGTCTTTAATTTATGTTAAGACCCGTGTGTCTATTCAAAGTAGTTGTAATAGTTGAAGCCGGTGGACGACAACCATGGTGAAGCGTCATTGACCTTGATGCAATGCCGGTGATGATGGAGATCATGTTCATGCTTGAAGATGGAGATCGGAAGCACAAATAAGAAAGGCCATATCATATCACACATTATGAATTGCATGTGATGTTAATCCTTTATGCATCTTGTATTGCTTAGTAGACGACGGTAGCATTATAAGATGATCCCTCATGCACATAAATTTCAAATCATAAAGTGTTCGCCCTTAGTTAGCACCGTTGCTAAAGCTTGTTGTTTCGAAGCACCACGTGATGATCGGGTGTGTTAGATTCTGCAAGTGTATACAACGTGAGCAAGCCAGATTTTCTCATGCGTAAACCGAGGTTTGATCTTGTGAGCCTAGCATGTACGGACATGGTCTCGGACACGGATTACCGAAGGTAAAGCATGAATCATATAGTAGATATGATGAACATGACGATTGTTCGCCATTGAAACTATATCAACTCTCGTGATGATCGGTGTTGATGTAGTGGATTTGGTTCGTGTGATCACTAAAACAATGTGAGGATGTTGTTTTGGTGGGAGTTCACCTAGTTTAATTTCATTAATTAACTTGAACTCAATTTGTCATAAACTTAGTCTAAACTATTGCAAATATGTTGTAGATCAATGGCAGCCCCTACCATCAATTTTAATGCGTTCCTAGAGAAAGAAAAGTTGAAAAACAATGGAAGCAACTTCACGGATTGGTTCCGCAATTTGAGGATTGTCCTCACGTGGTAATTTGACCTATGTCTTTGGATGCACATTGGGTGACCCACTGCAGCCAATGCTTCCGATGAAGTAAAGAATGTTTACCTCGCTCGGAAGAATCAAGACTCCATAGTTCGTGTGCTATCTTGTATGGTTTAGAATCGGAGCTTGAGAAAAGGTTTGAAGAGTCGACCCATATGATATTGTCGAGGATCTCAAATTGATTTTTGAGACTCATGCGGCAATTGAAAGCTATGAGGCTTCGAAAAGTTCTTTAAGCGCAAGATGGAAGGCGCTCGTCGGTGAGCATGTGCTTAAGATGTCAGGCACGCAAACAAACTTCAAAGCTTGGGTATAGTGATTCCTAATGCTTTGGGATTTACCGCGTCCTCCATCACTTGCCACCAAGTTACAGAACTTTGTGATGAACTACAACATGCGAACATGAACAAAGAGTTGCAGGCTGTTTGCTATGTTAAAGTCTGCAGTGGAGATCAAGAAAGAGCACCAAGTGTTGATGGTCAATAAGACCACCAAACTCAAGAAAGGCAAGTCTAAGCAAAGGGACACTTCAAGAAGGGTGGTAAGAAAGTTACCACGCCGACAAGAAAACCAAGGCTGGACCAAAGCACAACCGAGTGCTTTTTACGCAGGGAGAAGGTCCTTTGGAAGCGGAATTGCCCAAAGTACTTGGCGGATCAAGAACGGCAACATCAAGAAGAAAGGTATATCGATATACATGTTATTGATGTGTATCTCACTAGTACTCGTAGTGCACGGGTATTTATTTGATCTTGGTTCGGTTGCTCATATTTGTAACTCAAGCAGTCTTTAGAATAAACGGAAGCTAGCGAAGAGCGAGGTGACGATGCGCGTGGAAGCGGATCAAAGGTTGATGTGATTGCGGTCGGCACGCTACCTCTTCATCTACCATCGGGATTAGTTTTATACTTAAATAATTGTTATTTAGTGCCTGCGTTGAGCATGAACATTATATCGGGATCTTGTTTATTGCGAGACGGTTACTTGTTTAAGTCAGAGAATAATGGTTGTTCGATTTATATGAGTAATATGTTTTACGCACATGCACCTTTGATAGATGGTCTATTCTTATTGAATCTTGATAGTGGAAATACACATATCAACAATATTGAGGCTAAACGTTTGAAATCAAGCGATAATTTGACATATATGTGGCACTGTCGTCTTGGTCACATTGGAGTGAAGCGTATGAAGAAACTCCATTCCGATGGACTTCTTGAATCACTTGATTTTGAATCACTTGAAAGATGCGAAGCATGTCTGATGGGAAAAATGACTAAGACTCCATTTTCTGGTATGATGGAGCGAGCTACGGACTTATTGGAAATCATACATACCGATGTGTGTGGTCCAATGAGTGTAGCATCACAGTGGTTATCGTTATGTTCTTACCTTCACAGATGACTTGAGTAGATATGGGTATATCTATTTCATGAAACATAAGTCCCAAACTTTCGAGAAGTTTAAGGAGTTTCAAAGTGAGGTAGAGAATCAACGTAACAAGAAGATTAAATTTCTACGCTCGATCGTGGAGGTGAATATCTAAGTTACGAGTTTGGCGAGCATTTAAAGAAGTCGGAATACTTTCACAATTGACACCGCCGGAACACCACAACGTAATGGTGTGTCCGAGCGTGTCGAACTCTCTTAGATATGGTTCGTTCTATGATGTCACTTACAGATTCGCTATCATTTTGGGGTTATGCATTAGAAACAGCGCATTCACTTTAAATAGGGCAACCGTCTAATCCGTTGAAACGACACCATATGAATTATGGTTTGGGACGAAACCTAAATTGTCGTTCCTTAAAGTTTGGGGATCTGAAGCCTATGTAAAGAAGTTACTGATGACAAGCTTGAACCCAAAGCGGAAAATGCGTCTTCATAGGATACCCGAAGGAAACTATTGGGTATACCTTCTATCATAGATCCAAGGCAAAATCTTCGTTGCAAGAATGGATCTTTTCTAGAGAAGGAATTTCTCTCGAAGAAGTGGTGGAAGGAAAGTAGAACTCGACGAGGTTGTCGAACCTTCTCTCGAATTGTGAGTAGCGCACGGAAGAAGTTCCTGTGGTGTCTGAACCAATTAGAGAGGAAGCTAATGATGATGATCATGAAACTTCGGTTGAAGTTGCTACAGAGCCTCGGAGGTCAATGAGAACTCGTACCACTCCAGATTGGTATGATTCCGTTATGAGTGTCATGTTGGTGGACAACACCGATGACCCGAGACATATGAGGAAGCGATGATGAGCCCAGATTCCAATAAATGGCAAGAAGCCATGAAATCCGAGATTGGATCCATGTACGAAAACCAAGTATGGACTTTGGTGGACTTACCGGATGGCCGGAAGGCTGTCGAGAACAAATGGATTTTCAAGAAGAAAACAGATCTTTGATGGTAATGTTATCGTTAAAGATCGACTTGTGCAAAAGGGTTTCGACAAATTCAAGGAGTTGACTACGATGAGACTTTCTCACCAAAGAGCGAAGCTAAAGTCTGTGAGGATTATGTTAGCACGCATATTATGATTATGAGATATGGCGGATGGATGTCAAAACAAGATTCCTCAATGGAGATATTGATGAAGAGTTGTATATGATGCAACCCAAAGGTTTTGTCGATCCTAAAGATGCTAACAAGGTATGCAAACTTCAACGGTCCATCTATGGATTGAAGCAAGCATCCGGTTGGAATCAACGCTTTGATAAGGTAATCAAAAGTTTTGGTTTTATACAAACTTATGGAGAAGCTTGTATTTACAAGAAAGTGAGTGGGAGCTCAGAGCATTCTTAATACTATATGTGGATGACATATTGTTGATTGGGAATGATGTAGACCTTCTTAATAGTGTCAAGGAATATTTGAATAATAGTTTTCAATGAAGGATCTTGGCGAAGCGCTTACATATTAGGCATAAAGATTTATAGAGATAGATCAACGCCAAATATCATTGTCACAGTACATATTTGGACAAAGTTCTAAAGAAGTTTGGAATGGAAGAAAGCAAGAAAGGGTTCTTGCCCATGTTGCTAATACGACCTTGAGTAAAACTCAAAGTCCAACATCGGCGAGAAGATAGAAAGGATGAGTAAGACTCTATGCCTCAGCCATAGGATCTCTAATGTATGCCATGCTATGTACTAGACCCGACATTGCATATCTTTGTTAGTTTAACTAGCAGATATCAAAGTGATCCGAGTGGATCATTGGACAATGATCAAAAACATCCTTAAGTACTTGAGAAGAACTAAGGATATGGTTCTTTCTTATGGAGGTGATGAACACTCGTTGTTAATGGTTACACCGATGCTAGTTGGAACACCGATCCCGATGATTCTAAATCACAACTGGGTGTATTTATTTTGAATGGTGCGGCGATTAGTGGAGGTGCAAAGCAAAGCGTTGTGGCGAGATCTTCAATGAATCGAATACATGGTCAGCTTGAGGCTTCACAAGAAGCGATATGGATGAAAGAGTTCATTACAGAGAGATGGTGTGGTTCCAAGTGCGCTGGACCCAATGTCTATCTCTTGTGATAACATGGCGCCATAGCCAATGCGCAAGAACCAAGGTCACACAAGAAGTCAAGCATATCAAGCTGCATTTTCACGCTATTCGAGAACATATCCGGGATGGGGATATAAAGATTTGCAAAGTACACAGATCTGAATGTGGCGGATCCGTTGACTAAACCTCTCCAGGGCAAAACATGACCAACACCAAACTGCCATGGGTGTTCGGTATATTACCATGTAATCTAGATTAGATGACTCTCGTGCAAGTGGGAGTGTGTTGGAGATATGCCCTAGAGGCAATAATAAATATAGTTATTATTATATCTTTGTGTTTATGATAAATGTTTATATTCATGCTATAATAGTATTAACAAGGAAACATTAATACTTGTGTGAATTGTAAACTTAAATTGAAGTCCCTAGTATAGCCTCTATACTTCTCTAGCTTGTTGGTTGATTAAATGATTGAGGTTTCCATATCATGAACATTGAGATGTTATCAACAACAAGATCATATCGTTAGGAGAATGATATGGTGGACATACTCCTATTGATAAGCGTAGCATAAAGATCAAGTCATTTCAATAGTTCAATTGCTATATGCTTTCTAATACATAGTAACCTAATTCCTTGACCATGAGATCATGCATATCACCTTTACGGATGGATGCTTTGATGACATCAAACACCACACCGTGGCGGGTGGCTATAAAGGTGGCATTAAGTGTTCGGAAATTATTGGTTGAAACACATGGATCAAGAGTGGGATTTGTCCATCCACATGACGGATAGATATACTGGGCCCTCTCGGTGGAATGTCATCCAATTGGCTTGCAAGCATGTGACTTGGTCACAAGGGATCACATATCACGGAGCGAGAAAAGAGTACTTATCGGTACGAGGTTGAACTAGGTATGCGGATATCCGCGATCATAACCTCGGATAAGTAAACTATCGTGAGACAAAGGGAAATTGGTATCGTATGTAAGTGGTTCATTCGATCGCAAAGTAATCATGAGAAATATGTGGGAGCCATATGAATTTCTAGATTCCTCTATTGGTTATTGTTAGAAGTGTCTCGATCATGTCCGCATAATTCACGACGTAGGGAGACACACTTAAGGATTGACGTTGTTTTGAGTAGTTATGGTATTATGAGAAAGAGACCGAATGTTGTTGAGTCTCGGATGGGATCCGAGATATCACGAGGTGATCCGGAATGGTCGAGAATAAGATTCATATAAGGAAAGTTCCGTTTCGGAGTTCGGGAATGATTCTGGTGTTTTCATCGGGAATGTTCTAGAAGGTTCCGGATTGTCCGGCACTCCGGGGGGGGAGGGTACATGAGTGTGTCATTGAATGATTGCATCATGTACTAAGTGTTCTTGCTGTTCCAAAAACATGGAAGTCAAATTGCGGTTTAAAAGTCAAGCGGCTAAAACAGGAAGCTGTGGGAAGCTGTGGGAAACAAGCAAGAGGAGTTGGAACCAACCTGGAGGAGGAGTTGGACTCCTCCAGGCCGGCGCCAGCCCTAGGCCGAGTTGGGGAGGGACTCCCTCCCTCCCCTGGCGCGCCAAGGCCCCTCCACCTATATAAGGAGGGGCAGGGCTCCTCCTAGAGACACACAAGTTTCAACCTCTAATCTCGTGTTTAGAGCCGTTTGGTTTAGAGCTTCTAATTTCTTTAGCCTGCGGTTTAGAGCCTTCTAATTGGTGTGTCTAAATCTCTAGACCACTAATAGCCCTCTCTCATAATCCACCATACTCGCTCGGCTTAAGGCGAAGCCTGGGATCTCCCTCTACTTAGGTACCACGTTGTCTTTGGGAATCGCGAGAGAGTGCTACAACCTCCATTTTCTGGAACAAGGGAGAGGAAGGTCTTCGTCGAGTACCGAGCGTGTGACCCATTGTGGAAGCGCTGCCTAACGCAATGGGAAGGATCGTCCACACGATCTTGAGATCGGAAAGAGTACGACTACATCACCCACGAGAATCCGCTCTCGTTAAACACTTTGGAATCTTCGAGGGTAAGTTATTCCATCGACTCGTTGCTACAATCTAGTAGATAGATCTTGGCTTGTTTGTTTGTATGCGATAGAAAATTTTTGTTTTCCATGCTACGAACCCCTACAGTTCCGGTAATTGACTTTACGTTGGTTATTAGGCCTCCTCTAGGGTTGGTATTCTTCATCTTTTGTATATACCACCAGGCTCAATTACGTGTAGGACGTTCCAGTTACGTGGTGAAAACGTTAAACTGTCGTAGATCAATTTAACTTGTAATGATAAATCAAAACCCCATGTTATCGTAAATCTAATGCAGAACCATGGGATAATCGGCTCTAAGAGCCGATTCACGAGAAACACGAGCCGGTCGGCTCAATTTTACGTATACTTGTTTACCATGCAGAAATCAATCGAGCAATCCTTCACCTTCGACCAGGTATAGGTCGTGGCACTCGAACCAAGCCGGGGCGTGTGCGGAGTTTTGCGGGCCGTTGAGGACCGAGGCCCAGCGATCAGGAGCCTCCGGCTCTTCGTGTTGCTCGTCGCTGCTTGGGTGGGTTTGGTAGGCAACACATTACACGCCGGTGGGACCCTCAACAACATCTGCATCAACATCCGACGCCGAGATGGGGATGGACCGATCACGCATTTCTGACGCTCAAGAGCACAAGGCGGCATGACGAGATCAGAACTCTCTTCGAAGCCGATCTCATCGGCTCTTTTGAGAGGACCCGTAAGCATGGCATCAAGTGGAGGGGGTTCTCCCCCGAGGGTGCTCTTGATGAGGTGGATCTGTCTTCCTTCGAGGAGCGCACGAGCTCTGACAAGAAGTCAACTACATGGTGGCTCATTCTGCACCGCCATTCGAGATCTGGTGAATGCTTTGGCGGGGTCGTTCGCGTAGTTCAGGAGATCATGAAACATCAGTACTCTCCGTCGGGGCCTACTTTAGGGACTCACCAGGGAGAAAGACCGCTCCAGACCAGGCCACAACTGCCATTCACACTTGCAGCTCCAGAGCCGCCAGGGGCAGCGGCGTACGTCGTCTACAAGGTTGGAGGCGACCCAGCGATGCCAATTCCTGTTTGAGCCACCTAGGGAAATCCCACACGGATATGTATGCACCTACGTGCGGACCGCAACAATCGACACGCACCAACCAGATTGCAACGCGGTGTTTCTGCGAGGGTTCTGGGCGAGCTTCGAGGCGGCGTTTGGAAGCGGCGATGTATGCAGGATGGGCAGACAAACAGCGTGGCTAGCCAAGTATGCCACGGAACAAGTCATGAGAATCTAGCCCTGCAGCTCAAACAGTGGAGCAAATCCGTACCATCTTGAGAGACCGGTTCGGCCGTGCGAAGAAGGACAATCGGCTATTCAAAGCCGTACCCCAAGTTTGATCTCGATTCCACGCCACCCAAGTATCGGCTCCCGAGTTCTCAAGGTTTAGCGGTCGGAAGGGTCGAGCTCGATCGAGCATGGCCGATACCGCGCAGCTAGGCATGATTTCGCATCGGATCGGTTGTGCGTAAGGTTTTTGCAATCCCAGCAGGACCAGCTTTTGGGTGGTACACCTCGCCACATGATTCGATTCACACGGAAGCAACCGGAAGAGCGGTTCACATCCAATATCATTCGAGGCTACCGAGGTGGCATTGCAGACTGGCACAAGTGCGGCGAAGCGGGAGAGGCGTAGCGGTACATCCGGTAGCGCTTCAGACCGTCTAAGAACCGATGTTACTCACTCGTTTATCGAGAAGGAAGCAATGAGTGGCGGTGTTGGGTCTCTCGGCACCCATCAAGGATCTGGCTTTCCAAGTAGAGTATAACTCATTGGCGCACATGGCCCGAAACTAACGATGTATGAACAGCGCCACCACAGTTGTACCAAGACAAGTTCAAGCGTCCGATAGGCCTGGTCGTCTGAGAAGAGGATGATCCTACACAAGACCAGGAGGTGGCCGTGGTGAATGGGCTCGGGGCGAACCAGATCCGCAAATGGGTGAAACAAATAGGGCCTGCAAAGGGGTCGACTTGACGTGAGCAAAGCTGAGCAGATCTTCGATTTCTTCTTTGAAGAAGCGGTGAAGTTGCCGAAGGCCACAAAATCCCCACGGCTCAGGAGATGAACGGGAGACCATACTGCAAGTGGCATCACTCGTTCACCCACACCACCAATGAGTGCAAAGAGTTACTTCGACAGATCCAAACGGCGATAGAACAAGGCCGTCTGATCCTTGGGCAGTTTGCCATGAAAGTGGACACAAACCCATTTCCCGGCGTCAACATGGTAGAACTCAGTCGCTCCGCGAGGCGTCAGCTGGATTTTTCGTTCGGTGTTAACATGGCAGGGTCTGGGTACCACCATGACACGTACAAGGAGGAAGGTGGTCTCTCTCGGGGCAAAGAAAGAAAGGAGGCTGGTCCATGCGACCGGCCCAGCCACAATGACAGGCGGTACCTAACAGAAGAACATGTGAGGAGAGTGTGATATCAGAAGCCACATTCCACGCATCTCCTTAACAAGTATGAGCGTCAGTATGACCAACGTCGCCGGCGCGATGGAGACGATGAAGGATATGAGCACCTCGCTAGGGGACCGTCAAAAGCAAAGGAAGGCCCAGACAAACATTGGGATTGTCCCTTCTTCAAGTATTGCTGGGACGCGGGAATGATCCGATTACCTATAGTCGACAACTGCCCGGAATGCGGACAGCAGAAGGAGGACACGAGGCCAGTTTCAGTGTTCAAACGTCTAGGGCCTCTCCCACCTCAGGGCCGTTACAGGGAGTCCGCTCGAGCAAAGGGCCTCGAGAAGCCAAGGGATGACAAAGAAGAAGACAGATATCACCGTCCAAGGTGGTGTCAGCGGACTCGAGACATACCCAAAAGCGTAGAGTGCGTGGCTGCGTAACTTGGAGGAAGCTTAAGCGCGATTCTCACGCTTTAAAGAAAGCGCGCCCGATCGGCCGTCAAAATTAAGCGAGACCTTGAAGCGGGAGACCGCCTCGACAAGGAAAGAGTGGCGCCTAAACCGGTAAAAGCCGATGCAGACATCGGTCGCACAAACATGGTGTTCATACTTCGTCGAATTCAGCGCCAAGAACCAATGAGCTATCGGGTACGGTTATCATGCCCACGGCGGTTATCTTTGAGAAGCCACGTGAGAAGGGTTACAAACATCGAAAGCCACAGCCCTACGAGGTTACATCAATGGGCAACTGTCGGCAAGATGTTGGTGGACACCGGGCGGCGATCAATATCATGCCATACTCCATGCTACGACGTTTGGGTCGCTCCACTGCGGTCGATCAAAACCAACGTCACGTTAAGCGACTTCAACGGTCGGACTTGAAACACAGGCGTCTTGAGCGTGGATCGGCGGATGGGCAGGAAAACCATACCCACATCATTTTTCGTCAGGACAACAAAAGCACCTACTGTTGTCTTGCTAGGGAGAGATTGGATTCACGCGCATTCCGTCCACAATGCACCAAAGGCCTAATACAATGGGATGGAGATGAAGTGGAAGTCATCCATGCAGATGATTCTATCGAGATCTCCATAGCTGGCATGAACGTCAGGAAGCGAAGACCAAGAGCCGATCTCGGAATCAGTCTAGACGGTGTGGCGCGTGAAGCTACAAAAAGCGGGGTGAGGCTGGTCTTATCCACTCGCCCAGTAGCAAAGACCACAATCATCCAGGGTAATGCGGCGATCCTGCGATCGGCCACAAAAATAAAAGCAATCATCGACAAGCGGATCACGTAGTAGCGAGATGCCCGCCATTGTAAAACAATAAGGTGTAAACCATCCGACTAATGCAATCAAAAGGGGCGATTCTGCAATCGCCCAAATTATTTTGTTACCCTCACCTCTGCTTGCCTGTGTTTAGCATCGATTTGACGGTGGCGGAAAGCTAGGGTATGGGTTTACATCCGATGAGCTAGAAGAGATCGACATTGGTCTGAGGATAAGCCACGACCAACATTTATCGACAAAAAGTTAGATCCAGTCTGCGGGTCCGATGATATACTGTTGAAAAATATCCGTCGCCGCTGGGACTACGGAGATGCAGGTTAGACAGAGCATTATTGAGCATCGACTCCGCTTAAAAGGGTTTCGCCATTCCAAAGGTGAGCACGGATGAAGGCGAAATTCGGAAGAAGTCAAGAAGGAGGTCGAGAAAATGTTGACCAAGTTAATCAGGCCTGCGGTATCTTTGAATGGATTTCTAGTATCGTACTGTAGAGAAAAGGATGGACGTTGGCGTGTTGCCATAGATTTTCGGGATCTCAACAGAGCTACCCCAAAGGATGAGTATCCGATGCCGGTGGCAGAGACGTTAATCAACGCAGCGGCTGGTCATAAGATCTTGAGCTTCATGGATGGCAATGCCGGTTACAACCAAATTTTTATGGCTCCGGAAGACATACACAAGACGGCGTTCAGAGTCCCAGGTTCGGTGGGGTTGTTCGAGTATGTAGTCATGACGTTTGGACTGAAGAATGCCGGCGCCACGTACCAAAGAGCCATGAATTACATTTTCCATGATCTGATCGGCAAGTTGGTGGAAATTTACATCGATGACGTGGTGGTCAAGTCTGCTTCAGTGCAAGGACACTTGGACGATCTGCAACGCGTCCTGGACCGAACAAGAAAATTCGACTCTGGATGAATCAAAGAAGTGTGCCTTCGGGTGTGACGGTCAGTTCTTGGGTTTTTTGGTACATGAACGAGGAATTGAGATCGGCCTGAAAAGTCAGGAGGCAGTACGAACAATGAAGCCACCTACCACAAAGAAAGAACTGCAGTCTCTAATCGGCAAGATCAACTTCGTCAGAAGATTCATCTCCAATCTGTCAGGAAGAATAGAACCGTTCATGGGACTGGTGAAAATTAAATCTGACGAGGAATTTCGCTGGGGGGCAGAACAACAACGAGCCTTCGACGAGATCAAAGAATATCTGACGAAGCCGCCAGTATTGGTTCCACCGACTGCATCGTTCTACATTTACTTGTCGATGGACACGTCCATCGCCTCGGTGGTGGTGCAAGTTTATGATGGCTGGAGCGAATCGTATTTTACATAATCGGAAGGATGTCGGACGCAGACAAGGTATCCCGATCGATAAGTTGTGCCTCTGCATTTTCACACACCAAATTGCGCCACATTTTGCTATCGTGGAGATCATCATCATATGCAAATCGACGTCATAAAGCACATCTTTGCCGGCTCCTATGTTGAAAGGCCGATGGGCAAATGGATGTTTGCATTATCGAGTTTGACATCCGGTATCAACCCGCCAGCGATTAAAGGGACAGGCGTTGCCGACCTTATCGAAAGGATCAACACTAACATAGCAAAGACCTTGTCTATAAGAGCGTGGGCTATGTTTTTCGATGGATCGGTTTGTGACGATGGCTGCGGCATCAACATTTTACTCGTGTCGCCCGCAACATTTTCCTTCTCCATCAGTTGTCTACCTCTCGCACCAACAATGTCGTGAGTACGATACATGAGGAATGGAGTTGCTCCTCGGCCGGAGGCGAAGCGGTGGAAATTTTGGAGACTCAAGTTGGTGATTTCCCAACTCACGGAGGAGTACAAGTGTGAGAGTGAGTCCCTCTTCCCATTATGGTTGCCTTCGTGAGCTGATGGCGATTCCGGTACATAAACTTCACCGATCCACGGTCGCAGAATCGAGGCGAATGATCTTGCACAAATGGCTTGGGCTACAAGGATGTAGCAGAGGAGCCGATATTCGTCTGATTCTGGAAGTCGACGATTGGAGAGCCGATATCTTCAATTACTTGAAGGATTCTCGGGAACACCTAAACGGATAAGGTACAAGGCCATGAAGTATGTGCTTATTGGGGATGACATGTTTTAAGGACTCGGAAGGTTATTACTCAAATGTGCGGGGACGGATGCCAATCGGCTCCTACACGAGGTACGAAGGCGCTGTGGAACTCACCAATCGGCTCACAAGATGAAATGGTTGATCGTGATCGGGGTTTTATTAGCCCACCATGCTTGAGGACTGTTTCAAGTACTACAAAGGGTGTCAAGCATGTCGAAGTTTGGGAAAATTCAGATGGTACCGTCGAGAATGAACCCCATCATCAAGCCTTGGCCATTCGAGGTTGGGGCATGGATATGATCGGCAAAATCAATCGTCCATCAAGCAAAGGCCACATGTGGATTTTGGCCATCAATTATTTCACTAAATGGGTGGAGGCTGTCCGATGAAATCGGTAAACTCAAAGGATGTTATCAATTTTGTGAAGGAACATGTCATCCATAGATTCGGATTCCCCAAACTATCACGGCCGATGGAGGTTGGTCTTTATTTCTCAAGAGTTTAGAAAGTTGCGAGGACACGGGATTAAGCGATCGGATCATCTCCATACTATGCTCGCGAATGGGCAAGTGAAGCATCCAACCAGAGCCTCATCAAGTGATCAAGAGAAAAGTCGATGAGCACCCTAGGCGTTGTACGAGGTTTTGTCGAGGCATTATGGGCTTATCGCATGTCATGCCATGGGGCGATTAAAACCTCGCCATACCATCTAGTATATGGACAAGAAGCCGTGTGCCACGGAAATTACTGGATCGAGACGTGTCACTTTCGTAACAATCTAACAATGAAGAATATGCAACGATGAGTGGCGGTGTTGAGGATTTAAGCGAGCTCGGTGTGGTCGCTGAGAAGATCAAAGAGAACAAGGCCAAGGTAGCTCGTGCATACAACAAGAAAGTGAGGCCAAAGGAGTTCCACGTTGGTGATCGGTATGGGAAGCTGTGTTGCCATTAGGGACTAAGGATGCAACATATGGTAAATGGTCTCCAAATTGGCACGGGCCGTGGTCGATCAAGTTTTAAGAGGAAACATACATGCTTGAGGAGCTAGCGGCGTGAAATTCCGGTGGCGGTCGGTCAGCATCTCAAGAAATATTTCCCAAGCATGTGGGATGATGGACAGTAAAACATGGGGGCCGATACATGAAATCGGCCAGGTAAAAAGCGCGTAAGACGTTGGACAGTAAAAATGTGGGGGCCGATACTGAAAATCGGCCGAATAAAAGCAAAAATATATAACCGATGCACGGTCATCGACTCTAGAGGTTCACACACGTTACAAGCAGTGCGGTTTACATACGAGCTCATCAAGAAATGCTTGAAGCGTGGAAGCCGTCGGCGGACACGGTCCACCTCGGCTTCGTCATCTTCATCCTTGCCCGTCACTAGCTGTTTGTTCAGGGCACATATTTCGATGGGCAATTGGAGATCTGGGTCGCCCGTTTTGAAGAAGGTCGCAGGTTACCGTTTGAAGCTAAGAAGTGGCTGTTTAAGTTTGCCTAAGTATGCGACCAAGTTTTGACCTTGTCAACATTTTTGGGAAAGCCGATGTGCATCGGCTCTTTGAGCTGTGGCTTGGTTGACTGTATGAACGTAACAAGGTGAAAGCCGATACGTTGCTATCGGCTTCTGGAGCATCGACCTATTGTGGCTATCGGAGAAATTGGGGCGAAGAAGACAATCTTTGAGGAGTGGATTTTCATTCATTCATTTAGAAGCCGAGTGCTTACAAAAGATTGATTACAAAAGGGAGCTTATTACTACTACTACTACTGGTTCCTAATCTAGGCCGAGGTCGTCATTGCCGCTGTCGTCTTGCCGCCTTGTTGTCCTCGGTATTTCTACGGCGTCGTCTTGCCTTCTTCTTTGAAGAAGCAATGGAGGCCTCGTCCTCTCGTCGTCGGTGTCCTCCTGGACCCGGTGTGGAAATACTTCACCCTGGTACTCCTCGGAGGTATCCTCCTCTTCCTCCTCCTCGGAGGAGTCGGCCGCCCCGGACATGGCGTCGTCGGTCTTCGCCTCGGTTCTCCATCGGCAAGGCTGCAGGATTTCCTCGCCATCGGTCAGGGCCGTCGTCCTCCGACCAGCGTTGAAGTCCCAATCCCTCTTGTCCCACCATTGTGGGCGAGAAATGTTATCTTGCCGTTGGCGGAGTGCTCTGTGTCGGCTCGGTCGCTCATTGAGTTGGAGGCTTGGGAGGGCGAGGCGGAGGAAGCGAGAGAGGCCATGGCGGAAAAAGAGGTTTTTGGCTGGAGGAAGATGGGGATTATGACTGTTTAGATGGATTTAAATAAGGGAATAGTGGAGAGGCGGTTCAATGCCATAGCGGTTTCCCGAATGTCTTGCCAAAATCGTCAAATCATGCTGCGAAGGAGTTGAGAAGACAGGGCATCATGATGAAGGGGTGGCGTGCGATCACATTACGCGCATTACATCAGCGCAACCCGATACAAAAAAGGAGGGAAGAAAAAAATATATCGGCGAGTGGTTTTGGAATTATTATTGCCAAAACCGAGGGGGTATGTTATCGCCATATTTTGGCCAAAGAAGGAGATGGGCCGTGATCAAGATGGGCTTGGAAGATACATATATTCAACGTGTTGTTGGATCGGCCTAGTCGTGGATTTGGGCTAAATTGCCCGTGTATCTTGTATCATAGTAGGTTTCGTTTAGTTTAGGTTACATTTCGGTTTAGGTAAAGATAGAGTTGTAGAGTTATTTCAAAGGTAGAAAGTCTCGGACTATAAATATGTACCTAAGGTTATCGAGAAAGGAGGACAATCACGTTCACAACAAACATAATCTCGGCGCCACCCCTTGTTTCTAGGGTTTCTTTCGGTAAGTGTCATCTTTGCCTAGATCGCATCTTGCGATCTAGGCAGTATTTTTACTTATGCGTTATTTGGTGTTACTCGTACTGAAGCCTTGTTGATGGCGAGTAACACTACTATCATAGATTTGTTGAGGCTAGCATCGGTGCTTTTTCTTATAATTATTTGATTTATGCTACCTCTAGTTACCTCGCTACCTTTGCACCTTTTCCCAAGTGCGAGGGTAGCATCTTGCTTGATCTTTATTTAGTTGATTCGATCTGTTATGGTTATGCCTTGTTCGCCAAGGTTTAGTTTGATATCTACGTAGTCAGGCCTTACAAACGGGTTGAACGATCCAGTAGTACGTGGCGTGGCTTACTCGTTCTAGAGAAGTTGTTCCAGAATTGACTTTACGTTGGTTATTAGGCCTCCTCTAGGGTTGGTATTCTTCATCTTTTGTATATACCGGGCTCAATTACGTGTAGGGCGTTCGATTACGTGGTGAAAACGTTAAACTGTAGATCAATTTAACTTGTAATGATAAAACAAAACCCCATGTTATCGTAATCTAATGCGAACCATGGGATAATCGGCTCTAAGAGCGATTCACGAGAAACACAGGAGCAGTCACGGCTCGAATTTTACGTATACTTGTTTACCATGCAGGAAATCAATCGGAGCAATCCTTCACCTTCCCGACGGTATAGGTCGTGGGCACGCCCTCGAACCAAGCCAGGCGTGTGCGGAGTTTTGGCGTTGCCGAGGGACCAGGCCCACCAAAGTCCCGGAGCCTCCCGGCTCTTCGTGTTGCTCGTCGCTGCTCGCCGGTGGGTTTTGGCAGGCAACACCCCCTCGACGGGCTTCCCCGACGGAGCTCAATTGCACGCAAGTTGCAAATGGCCCTCGGCGAGGGTCCTAGTTTTATTTGGCCCACGCCGGGGGCTCAGTGACAACTTCCTTTCAACAAAAAATTGCATCTAGTTTTAAAAAATCAACAACAAAGATATAACTGGCTCGAAGAGAAAGGAAAAAAGCTCAACAAAAAGATTAGAAAAAAAGCTCAGCTACGATGAAGTGGCAATTCGCTTCTAATTTTTTTTGTCTAAACCCTTTAGTGTGTAGGTTCACTTTAAAAACTACAAATTTAAAAAGCCTAGGAAAAACTTGCGCGCACGACAACATAGGAGAAACGCGCGCGGGCGCGCACACAGCGACAGAAAATAAACTCTGATGCGACGCACAATACGGGAAAACAAAGTGGTTTGCACTAATCGTAAAGCAAAAAAGATCTAACAGTGTATTAGATGACTAAGAATTAACTAAGATTCCACAAAACACTTAAGCTAATTTTAATTTCACCTAAAGAAAAATAATCAAATAACGGTTGGCAAAAAAGAAACAACCACAAAAAAAAGGAAAAAAAAGAAAACTCACACCCCACGTCCATCTCACAGTCTCCATATTCCATATTAAAAATGTAAACCAATTGGTGACAGCTTATTTTGATTACAGTCTACAAAAAAGGGTGTGTCTAGCTCTCATCTGAGCGAATTTGTGCTACATGAACATTTTTTTGTACTAACCGAACATTTTTTATATGGTACGCACATTTTTTTGCCACTTGCAACCCGCTTGCAATTCAAAAAATCTACGTAAATTTTTTTTATACTGCGTGAATTTTTTTATCAGTTGCAACCCACTTATAACTGAAAAAACTCACTTGCAATCCAATTGTAACTGAAAAAACTCAGTTACAACCAACTTGCAACTCATAGGAACACATGAATCACGATGATGATCTGAGGGCTAGAGAGGTGACCGAGCACTAAATAGTTCTCGGTCAGATGAGAGCTAGCAAAACCGTACAAAAAATAACCTACAGAAAAAGCAAAGTACCAAGAACGAAAAAAAAACACAAAGTGCATGCACACGCGGGCAACACAACCCAAACAGCAACGGGCGGAGGACTGCATCACAAACAACAACGCGGGACAGGCAGGGGACAGCAGCCCAAACAGCAACACACTCACATTTGCACAGATTGTAAAGCAAAAAGATCCGATGGTGTATTAGACGACTGAGACTTAGTTAAGTTTCAGGCGTCTGAGAATTAGCAAAACCGTTTGAAATAGTAGTGTTGACCTTGTCCATCCTTATGTCCCACAACTCTAGTTTTCTGAGCAAATGGTGTGAATGTGCCTCTATGTGTGGTGATATGCCTATGTACTCCTTTACTCAATGTTCAGAGGAAATTGTTGAAAGTTGTCAAGTTAAGATGTGCTTTTTTCTTTTTTCTTCAATTAATTTACATCATTTTTCGTTGCTTTACATTTAGCAAAAAAAAAAAAATCGTTTTTTCAGGCGAAGACCATATAAGCCCAATGAGTCAACAGCCATAACCTAATCCTAACAGGCCTCTTAAGCTCATCTGGGCCGAGCCGTTGATACGATTTCGACCACTGGACCAGCCCAAAACAAGACGGGAGCGTCCAACACCATTAAAAAAACTGAAAATATTCACGGGGGCGCGTGCTGGGTAGGGCAGGGTTTGGGTCCCCCGATTTCAAATGCCTCCCCTCCCCATTCCACGACGAGAGGGAGACGACTCAGACGAGACACAGGTCACACAGCCAAGCAGCAGCCGCATCCCGTGAGGTTTCCGTTGCCCCCTCGTGCTGCCGCTGCTGCTCGGGCCCGCCGCCACCGCCGCCGAGGAGAGGAGGGAGACCGAGGATGGAGATCGCGCGGTCCGCGGCCGCCGTGGGCTGCTCCAAGGAGCAGCAGAGGATCTACGCCGACTGGTTCGCCCTCGCCGACCCAGGTGCGTCGTCTCGTCCTCGACCCCCCGCCCCCAAAATCGGATGATTCGGAGGGAGGCCCGTTGCTGATGCTTCTTCTCCCGTGGTTGATTCCCTGGGTTTCCGTGCAGATGGGGACGGCCGCGTCACGGGCGCCGACGCCACCAAGTTCTTCGCCATGTCCGGCCTCTCCCGCGCCGACCTTAAGCAGGTGAGTGACCCGCCCTGCCGCCACCCCGGGTGTCTCGAGTTACCGCTGGCGAACGTGGTCTAACAATTCCTTCACCAATCGATTCAAGGTCTGGGCGATCTGTGACTCCAAGCGGCAGGGGTTCCTCGGCTTCGGCGAGTTCGCGGCCGCGATGCAGGTTTGGTTTGCCCACTCTCTCCCTCTCCGTTTAGGCGCGACATAGTTAGTTCGTGCTGCTGGTAACTGAAGACATGGTCGTGCGATGCTGATGGCTTCCTCTGTTGCAACCTGCAGCTCGTGTCTCTGGCGCAGGCGGGGAACGAGATCAACCAGGACAGTCTCAAGCGTGAAGGTTGTTGTTAGCTTCTTATGACGTGCCAATATGAACTGTAAACTGGTCTTGATCGGTTTTTCTTCTGTGAGTTTATATGTATGTGATGTTTGAAGTGGATGGCTTGTGATGTTTTACTTGCAGACCTGACTAGCTTCAAACCACCTGTGATGAAAGGTCTTGATGAGCTACTTGCAGTAAGTCTATAATTTCATCTGCAGCTTATAGTGTGTCGTTTGAATGCATTGGCTATCTAAGACACTAAGACGGTACTTTGCAATGGATATTTGTTTTCTAGAGATCAATGGCAATTGTGAATGTTCGCCCAGAAAAGAATGGTAACCAATATGCCTACCTTCCCCCATGGTAAATCATGTCAGTAAGTCATGCATGATGCTAATAATTTCTGCTGTGCTCAGGCACCTCTCAGGTTCAAGCACCTGTTACAAACAACTGGTTCAGCTCTAAATCAGCAAAGAAGGTACTGAACTTATTTGTGATCTTTTCATTTTCATTCATTTTTTCATTACATTGCATCTTAATTTGCTCTTTTGGGCATGTGACTGAAATCCTGTAATTTGTTGAATCATAGAAAGTTGTCTTTCCCAATCAGAGCATGCATTGACAACAACTTAATGACTTATATCTTTGTTTGGTGATTTGCAGATGCAGACGCCTCTGACAGCTGTTACTTCTGTAATTGATGGCTTAAAAAGATTGTACGTTGAAAAACTGAAGCCTTTGGAAGTTGCTTACCGGTTCAATGATTTTGCCTCCCCATTACTGGTATGGAACTCTGTTCACAACTTGGTTCCCGTCTAAGTCAGAGATGACAATGGTCTATCATCCAGATAATTTTCTTATGGCATTGCTTTCATACCAATGCATTTATTGTTCCATTTTATCAGACGAATAGTGACTTCGATGCAAAGCCAACAGTTGTGCTTTTGGGGCAATATTCTACAGGGAAAACAACATTTATCAAGCATCTTCTGAAAACAGGCTATCCAGGTCTGGGGCTTTATTTAATACAGAATACCTAAGTTTCAGTGGTAGTCACACCATCTGTTTTGCTGGTACATTTCTCTATAGCTACATTTCGTAACATCAGTTGGCCTTTCCAATTGCAGGAGCTCATGTCGGCCCAGAACCAACTACTGACAGATTTATAGTTGTCATGGTAAGCATTGCATGAACAAGAAGGAAGTTGCCAGATAGTTATTACTTGATCTTATTTACTTGGAGTGCTAAAACTTGTTCATTGTTTGCTGAATTATTTATTGTTGATTGGAAAACATTAGCTCTTTCGTTTGTAAGATATGAGGATGGCATACATTGTACTCGCTTACTTCTAAGTTGCAGGATTAAAATTTGAACCAGTGATAGTAGCGTATGTCCTGTCCAACTTCATCAATTCTGTAGCATAACATGAGGATTTGATAACTGCTTTGTTTCTCCCATCAAAAGAAGGAATAGATAAATGATGGCAATAAACACATAACTTAGTACTAAGCCAGTAGTTTGAGAAATAGAGTATTTTATTATGATGCTGTCGTGTTCTTAGTTTGCTGAAATACATGGGGACACACAAGACAACAGCTGTTTTGTTTATCCCACTCAGTCATCGCGCTGTAACTCTTCATAAAAAAAATCCATTAACGGCTAGAGGTAATTAAAAAAAATCTCAATTCACTTTTTTTAAAACAGCATTTGCTGCTGACATTTGACATAAAATCTAGTCAATTTGTGTTTCCCGTTTGCTGCTATTGTTAATTTACTTGTAGATTTATCCCATTGATATCTCATAATTTTCCCATATCAGTCAGGACCTGATGAAAGGACTGTTCCTGGCAATACAATTGCTGTCCAAGCTGATATGCCTTTCAACGGTCTTACGACATTTGGGGGCGCATTTCTATCAAAGTTTGAATGTTCTCAGATGCCACATCCTGTAAGCTTTAATCAAGGTACTGGTACAAGTGATACATTAAGTCTAGAAACTGACAGCGGCCTTATTTTCTGAAGCTACTTGAGCATATCACCTTGGTCGACACTCCTGGCGTTCTCTCTGGCGAAAAGCAAAGGACCCAGCGTAGCTATGATTTCACTGGTGTGACTTCATGGTTTGCTGCTAAGTGTGACCTTATTCTTCTACTGTTTGATCCTCACAAGCTTGATATCAGTGATGAGTTCAAGCGTGTCATTTCATCTTTACGCGGGAATGAGGACAAAATACGTATTGTGCTGAACAAAGCAGACCAAGTTGACACACAGCAGGTATATGCTTTATTCCAATCTATCTATTTGTATGCTCCTGTTATTTAGTTGTACGTGCACTCTTGCACACGTGATTATATATGAATCAAAATTTCCCCTTACTTATGCTGCAGCTTATGAGAGTGTATGGTGCGCTGATGTGGTCCCTCGGGAAAGTTCTAAACACACCTGAGGTTATGCGTGTGTACATTGGGTAATACTTTTGTTAATCACTCTTTTCTTTGTAATGCCTAGTAATCTTACTTCTGGAGACTGACGGTTGTACAATTCTCATACAATAACTATAAAATGCTATATTTTAAATATTTCTAGAAGACCCAAATACAGTGTGACTTCTAGTATGAATCCAGCACTAGGTGGTATTTTTTTCTTTAGTGTAACCAGAAACTCACTTCCAAACCAATATTTTTGCAGGTCGTTCAATGACAAGCCCGTGAATGAATCAGCCGTTGGACCAATCGGAAAGGACCTGTTTGAGAAGGAACAAGAGGATCTCCTTGCTGACCTGGTAGACATACCCAAGAAAGCCTGTGATCGGCGGGTAAGTTATCATGTATCGTATGTCTGAATTCCTTTACGAATTGCAGAGTTTCAACATGAATGACACCATTTCCATGCGTAGGTCAACGAGTTTGTCAAGCGTGCTAGAGCTGCAAAGATCCATGCCCTCATAATGGGCCATCTTAAGAAAGAGATGCCTGCAGTGATGGGGAAAGCCAAGGCTCAACAGAGACTAATTGACAACTTACAAGACGAATTTGCAAAGGTACCCTCCATGATCCGCTCGTTAGAGTGTGTACTTCCTATCGCGAAGTGGAACCAAATGGATCCCTGATCTTCATGTTCTCGCATCCAAATTAGAACTGTTTTTTGTTCTTCTTGTCCTTTCCGTGCAATGTGGTTGCTCTGACGCTCGCAAATCTGGTGGAAACAGGTCCAGCGGGAGTACCATCTTCCAGCCGGCGACTTCCCCGACGTGGATCACTTCAAGGAGGTGCTGGCCACGTACAGCATCGACAAGTTCGAGAAGATCAAGCCCAAAATGGTGCAGGCCGTGGACGACATGCTCGCCCACGACATCCCGGACCTCCTCAAGAACTTCAGCAACCCTTACCAGTGAACTTGGTGCTGACCTCTCGTCAGCAGCCGTGAACTTGTAAGTGTCGTCAGGCTAGCTGCAATGAGTGATGATGGAAGAAGGCGGAGCCCTTTGACTGTCTTCGCTGCTGTATTGCTGCAAAATATATACACCTTCTTGACTGTCTGGAACGGGTACTTGGTGGGAGGATTCAGAGCGAATTTGTAAGTTTCAGAGATGCATAGACAAGGGTTCGAAGGAAGACGTGAATTAACTACTAGAGAAATTATACTCCCTCGGTGTAGAAATAAGTTACTCCCTCTGACCCGTATTAGTTGACTTGGATTTATTAAAATTTGGATGAACCTATATACTAAAGTGTTTAGATTTATCCAAATCTAAACAAATATGAGCAACTAATATGAGTCGGAGGGAGTACTTAAATTTGTCTATATTCGCATACATCTAGATGCATTTTAGTGTGTATACTCCCTTTGTTTCATAATATAAGATGTTTTATATTTAGAAAAGAGTGTATCGAGACCTCTTTTAATGTGTAGGTTCACTCTGAATCTATACACTAAAAGAATTTTACATACACTCCTTTCATAAAGCTAAAATGTTTGTATTATAAGACGAAGACAGTAGATACATGTAAATCTAGACAAATCTGAGCAACTTAGTTCTAGACGGAGAGAGTACTTAAGTTGGCTACTTGCTACTGGACTCTAAACACCAAATTTTTTAGCTGTAAGTTTGATAACCGGTTTATAAAAACGTACTGTAGAAAACGCTTTATGGAGAAGTTCATCTGTCTCAAAAGGACCCCTATCAAGTATCAACGTGTCACCGTTTGGACTCCAACAATCTCATCCACAAATCGTGCGCTCAAAAATCCCATAAAAACAAACGGGGCAAGCAAGATTCACGGCACGATTCCTCTCCCCTACACGGCACGCGCAGCGCAGGCAGCCGCGCGCGTCGGCGAATATGCCTGGCTAGTGGTCGACACGGCGCTACTGCCCACCATCACGATTCCGCACCGTGAAAAATCAACGTCGACCCAACAGCCAACAGCACCCACCCAGCGGCCGGGGCACACGCGCGCCCCTATAGCGCTGACGCCACAGCCGAGACGGAGACGGAGACGGAGAAGGGAGCGCGTCGATGGATGGGATGAGATGTGGAGGCGTGACGACCCGACCCGACCCGACCACCGGGACGACGCGGTCGGGTGGGACAATAAACAAACCGACGCGCGACGCCGGGTCGTGGGCGGGCCCGTCGCGTCAGCCTGCCAGCCGCGCCTGCTGCCGACCGAACAAACAAAGCGCGCACGGAGTCGCCGAGGACGAGTTAGGGAGAGAGACGGACAGACGGACAGACAGACAGACGAGGCGAGCGCGCGCGCCCGAGGGAGGGAGAAGAGGACCGCGATGCGGCGCATGGCGAGGCCGCCGCAGGGACCGCCGGCGCCGGGAGGCGGGGAGGAGGTGAAGTACCGCGGGGTGAGGCGGCGCCCGTCGGGCCGGTACGCGGCCGAGATCCGCGACCCGGCCAAGAAGACCCCGATCTGGCTCGGCACCTTCGACTCCGCCGAGGCCGCCGCGCGCGCCTACGACGCCGCCGCCAGGGACCTCCGTGGCGCCGCCGCGCGAACCAACTTCCCCTCCGCATCCTCCCCCGCCGTGCCGCCGGCACCGCGCGCGCCTCCGCCCCCTGTCGTCCCCGTCCCCGCCCCGGTGATGGTGGCGGCGGCGGCCACGTCTAGCCACAGCAGCACCATCGAGTCCTGGAGCGGCGGCGGCGTGCCGGCCGCCGGCGTCCTCTTCCGCGCCGCCGCGATCGGCGCCCCGGCCGTCGAGGAGGACTGCCGCAGCTACTGCGGCTCCTCCTCGTCCGCGCTGTGCGAGGACGGCGCCTCCGCCGCCGCCGCTGCCGACGAGGCCGCCGCGCCGGCCCCGCGCGCCTCCCCGTCCCTGCCGTTCGATCTGAACGAGGCGGCCGCCGACGACGACGAGATGGACTGGCGCTGCGACACGCTGCTCCGCCTCTGACAGCCTTCCGCGACGACGGTACTTGCCTTTGCCTGCCTGCCCGGGTTGGGTTGGATCGCGCCACCCCCCTTCCTGCTCCGCCTCTAGACTAACGCGGCGGCGCCCGCTGCCGCTGCGAAGTGCTACTACGATCTCGATAGAAATCTGAATTTTTGGTCTCCTTTTCTTTTTTTTACCACTCCAAGTTCTGAATACTTGATAGTCCTATATGTGATAATGTGAATAAGTTTATCATCATCATGTAATCCACGGGCTGCTGCTGCTGCTGCTATTATGTTGATAGTATCAATTAATCAGATACGTAATGGAAGAAAGCAATACTAGAAATTTTACAGTAACCTGTGTTAGCTGCATCATCTGCTTGGATATAACTGAAAGTGTATCGTCTGAATTTGCTCTTCCACATCTCATCAGCATTGTGTTTGCTCAAGTGAGAAAGCATTTATCAAGAGCAATCGCTACACCATTCTTCAGTCTTCCTGCCGTCTAAGAGTTTCACTTAATTTGGATCATGATGATCCTCTGATGCATAATTGTTGAGCACACCATAATGATACCAGTAGAGAAAAAATGAAAGCAGCAGCAGATGCACACCTCTGCTCTGAATCTCTCTGGCTCTGCTTGTCACCCAATTCAGTATCGACATATGTCCGGTGTGGCGGTGTGTGCTTGTTTGTTGCCAGCCAAAAAGGTTTTCTCCCATTGGTCTGTTGACCGCTTTATTACTCTTATTAATAGACCCAACTGCTTCTCTTTTTCTCGAGGTGCATTTTCCATGGTGCTAAATATGAATTCTAAATGTCAGATAAATCCTGCATTCTTGATCACTTTTTCACCGTGTCTTACTCAGTCGTCAGGAGCCGAATCACGGTCAACCTTTTCAACTCCAACTGCATCTCTGTCTGGGGACAACAGCCTGGTTCTCAAACCTGGATACGCAAAAAGTGAACCCTATTCCCTCGGCGTCGCCCCCTCCCCCCCCCCTCCCCCCTAGGCGGTGCCGGGGGCAAAAAAAAATCGCTCCTCCACGAGGTCCCCCCCCCCTCTCCCCCTCCAAGCCGTCCATACGGTTGTCGCTGTTGGCCTCCTTTGTGGCGATGGTGCCCTTGACGCCGAAGGTGTTCGGGGGTTACCGTTCTTGTGTGGTGGTGGACCGGCTCATGGGGGCGGCGGCGCTCAGGGTGAGGGGAAGCCGAGTCGGCAGACTCGGGCCAAGATGGAGGTGGTGTTGATCGCCGGCCGTTGCGGCATGCTGTCGCGGGCTAAGGGTGTGCTCTGCGCTGCGGGGAAGCCTCCGTGTTGGGCGAGCCCAACCAGATCCGTGAGGGCAAGGCCGATGCCGATGCAAGTACTGTGGCGGCGACGGTGGCCTAGATATGTTCCATCTAGGTCTGGCGGCGATGGTGACCTAGATATGTTCCATCTAGGTTTGGCCAGAGGTGGTCTTGGTGGGATGGTGGCCAACACATTCTCTCTCGCCGCCGTCGTGTGACTACCTCTCGCATGTGGTGTGTCCACCTTTTGCTCATTCCTGCCTCCTTATTGGACTTGGGGGGTGGCCTTTCGGCTGGGGAGAAACCCTTGCGTTTGCTGACGACGACAACGCCTGTGGGCACCGTCTTCCCCTTGGGGGTATTGTCATGACATTCGTGATACCCGCCACGAGCACCGGGGAAACCCTAGATCCGCTGGCTGGATCAGGCAGCGGCGACACCATGGTGTCGTCTCATTCTTGGAGGCGCTGCCTAGGCTGCTCGGTCCACTGATGATGTCAGATGGAGTTGAAGGTGGCCGTTGCTCAGAGTGTGGGTCTTAGGGGCGCTATGTACACCTTTGCTGAGGCTTTCTCGACGACACCCTCCTTCACTCTGGCCAGGTTCTGCCGTGCACTCGTCTACTTCTTCTAGGCTCATAGGGGTGGGTTGCACGTTGATCTGTGCATCGTAGATTAGGGGGTCATGGTAGCAATGGTTTTAGTGTTGGTCATGACGCGGCTTTGTAGCTCTGTGTCCCGCCTCCTTGCCGTTGCAGCTAGGGGTTGGTCAAGGCATGGTGTGTGGCTCGATGGTGGTGTGCGTGGGGGGCTGTAGGCACTCGGTGGCTTTGTTTTAAATCTTTATATCTTGATACAGAAGACACGCAGCTTGAAAAAAACCTGGATCCGCGAAGAGAAGACAGCCGAAACCTGTTGAACGGATGAAGACGAGATGGGCTGACGCTACGACTCGCTGCCCCGCCTCTGTTCTCAGACTAAACGCGGCTTGACGCCGCTGCATACTGCTAAGGAAGTGCTACTACGATCGAGTGCGTCGTTTTGGAGCACGAGCTTTAGTGAGGACTTTATTTTATTTTTTTGAAAAATTAAATTTAAAGACTCCAATATTTTTGAAAAACACACTGGAATGTAGGTAATGATTTATAATACATGCGTGCAAAGAATAATTCGAAAATATTTTGTATTCTGGCCACAACAAAAGGGAGAAAATTTCAGATCTGGATATGAACATTGCAAATTTGAATGGGCCTCCGTTTTCCTAGAATTTGTCATTTTTTTTCTGCGCACGAAATACAAAGTATTTTTTATTGAAAAATTGCATACATAAATTTCGTGTTGTTTTTTCTACACCTACGTATTTTTTTCGAAAATATTTGATGATTTTTAAAAAATTCAGAAACAGGCTCCATGGAGCCCGTCCTCTAAAAGGATTTTCCGTGCTACGATTCTCGGTAGACTTAGGGCATGTTTAATAGAGACGCTTAGAGTGGACGCTAGGCTAGATTCCCTGGTGGTTAGGCTTGAATCCCATCCGATTCCAGAACATTTTCTTGCGTCGACGTTTAATCAGGCGTCGAGCGCTATGCCTATTTTTGTGCCGCACGACCCAGCTCGGTAGCTGTCGCTAGCGTCCTAATACAAGCGACGTGCATTGGGAGCCCAAACGCTTAGCTGATAAACCAGTTTTCTGGTATTTTTTTATTTTCATCTAAACGTCTAACGAAACGTCTACCAGTGAACATGCCCTTAGAGTTTTTGGTCTCTTTTATTGCTGCTGAGCCAAATGCAAGGCTGGCTTCTAATAATTTTTTGTCCAAAAGCCCAATATGATGCACAGCTGGAGCACGCTCTGAATATCTCTCTGCGTGCGCCTTCCGGTTCAGTTTTGACATGTCCGGTGTGCGCTTGCTTCCGGCCAAAAGGGCTTCGCCATTGTTATGTCGTCCATCTTCCCCGGTGCTAACCAGATGTCTCGAGGCCAGATGCGATCCTGCGGTCTGAAGTCTATTTTCTACCGGGCTTTGCCTGTCGAGCCGAATGGCAGTCAACCCTGTCAACTACGTCTTCGTTTCTAATAAATGAAACCGGCACTTGGATTTGCGATGAGAAAGACACACGGATTCAGGCGGGAAGAAGCTAGGTGGGAGAAGACTGCGCCCCAGTCGTGCAAATATCAGTACAGCGTAGATCTCTGAAGCTCCTTTCACCAACGATTACCACAGGTAGCTGGTCAAGTACCCACAAAGCGTGCAGCACGGTGGAAATGGCTCGATTCTATTCATGTCCTAAGAGCATCTTTAATGGAGCCTTTTAAAGGGCTAAACTTGTAAAATTCCGGCGAGAATACAGGTTGTGGGCCGAGAGGCCGAGCTAACTGACCCGTAAAGACCCGGTCCATATTCTTTTTTCACGCCCCCCCTTAAACCACCCTCCTAGCCCTTACAAGTAGTGTGTGTGTGGGCGGATACGGGTTCTGACCCGCACGCCGCCGCCGCATAGCAACCTCCTCCGACGAGCGAATCAGGCCACGGCAGTTGCGGATCGACGACGGCGCCCTCGCCATGTCAATGTTGCACTGCGGATGCGGGCAGGGAGGAGGCCGTAGCGGCGGCAGAGGAGGTGCTGGCCGGCGGCCGCTCCCGTGGTCGTCCCCGCATCCCTGCTCCGACGAGGCGGCCGCGAAGCTAGTGCGGTCCATCGGGGCCAAGCACCGGGCGGCGCGCCGCTGCACCCGAAGCGGAGGCGCCACGAGCTGTCTTACCCCTTTCGGCAAGGCTTCGTCCTCGACGACTAGATGGCCGGAGCGGAGCTCCGGTCTTCACAGAGAGCTCGATTTTGGCCACACGTGGACGTGCCGGCATCCCTGACGAGCTCTCCCCGCTATTTAGGTTTTTTTATGATTTTGGTGTATTTTGTATGAACTGCTTGATCTGCTGATGAACTAGTGCATTCGCGTGTTAAATTTCTCGCCGAAGTTTTTAAAATTCGAATTTGCGGGTTGATTTCACGGGCTCCGATCTGCGTTGATGAACTCAAACCTGTAAATCGCGAGTACAACATGTTAGGCGTTTAAGGGCTCCATTAGAGATGTTCTAAGTGTTTTCGCGTTGCGCGCTCTCCGCAAATTCCAGAGTGGAAAGTTGAGTGGAAGGAAAAAACAAAAGGAAACAAAAAAAATCAAAGCTGAGCTATAGTTACTGCAATCATACTTAGTACCTAACTTAATAGCATAGCAGTTAACTTTGGACATTAGCATATTAAATAATCATTTAGGATAAGTTCACAAGCACTACAAGAACTTATACATAAGTTCACACATCTTCCTAGTGGCACCGTCATGATCTGGACACATCGTCACCACCTCACAACAGGAGTAGTCGAAAATGACCACGTGGTACTCCTCATTCAACTTTTTGAAGGTGGTGAAATAGCCATCCTCAGGTTGTGAGCAATGGAAAAAGCCGCCCAGCCCTGATCGATGATGGATTTGCCATCCTGCTCCTCCAGATTCACTTCCTAGTTGCACTCAGTGTGAGTTCTCAGGATGATCTTTAGTGGTAGCGTGCCCAAGTACTGCCTGAATCTAGGAGGGATTTACAACGCCCCTAACCCAGATGCAAAAGAGACACTTTATGAAGTGGGTAGGGTTGTACTCTTCATGGAAATGCCCAACATTGACATGCCTTTTTCTCTGCATTTTGTTGGATCCCTCCCCATCTACCTCCACAGGTTTACCTAGCTGCAGTGTCTAAAAAAAGACAACAGTGGTTAGAATTGCAACAAATATAGAGCATCAGCATAACACAACCGTATTAGTTTGATAGAGCTGATGCTACCGGAATCAGAGGAAGTGTAGAACCATTTGGTTGTACAGACCTTCTGGTCCATCAGAACCAGCTCTGTCAACATACATCGTCATCATTAGCTTTTACTAAAAATTAAGAAATGTTCATTGCATAAAGAAAAATGATAACAATGCCTCATTGAACAAGCAAACACACTGCAAAGAGATGGTTCTATTATACCAAGAGAATTGTGCAAGGAGAAAAACTTGTATAGAGCTAAAGTAGTACCTACAAAGTGAACGAAACGATGAAAACGTCCAGTCCACTCCACTCCACGTTTGTCCGTGGATGTAGCGACGTTGACCGAGTGGTCAAACATGTGCACCCGGACGCAACAAAAAAAATGTGAGCCCTCTTGTCCTCCTATGCTTGCTCGTCGAAGCAAATACGTCGACTTTGTGGCCAAGAGGTGCGTGTGTTTGATGTACCTATGAACCCTCAAGATACAACGAAAAAAGAAAATTAGATGTGAACACAAACGTAGGGTTGTCGGTAACAAATGAATAATTGAAGAGGTGTATAGTACGACAGGAACAACATCCGACCAAGGACATGAAGGCGATGCCTAGTATGGAGGTTAGCGTCGTCTTGGAGAGTTCATGCCTACTTATTCTCGTGTGCAGGCTCAATGGCATAGGCAACTAATGAAGGCACTCTATACGGATGGCTAGTTTGTGTGCAGGCTCAATGACATAGGCAACTACCTGGGAATATCGATTCACTATTGATGTCTCATAATTGTTGAATAAAAAATTGTTGAGAAAATACTTCAAAAACGTCTTAATAGTTGGAAAGGAAAGTTGATATTCCTTGGGTAAAGCCTTGTACTCATAAATTCAGTACTAACCAACATGGTACTGCATATGATCTTATTTTTACAGTTACCAAAAGGTGTCTTGAATAGAGTGGATTATTTCCGATCAAAATTCTTTTGGCAAGGGGAAAGTAAAATAAATAAATATCTACTGGTCAGATGGAATGTGGTTTGCCGACCAAAATAATATGATGGACTTGGTATACATAATTTGCAAGTCAAAAATACCACGCTTCTAGGTAAATGATTTTTCAAACTACTGACTGAAGATGATGTGGGGAAAACTATTATATGGAGGAAATATGTGGGCTCCAATGTTGTGTCTCAAGTGGTTTAGAAACCCGGTGATTCACATTTTTGGATGAGACTAATGACGTCCAAAAGATATTTCTTCCATTTTGGTGCTTTCAGTATTAAGGATGAATCACAGCTTAGATTCTTGGAAGATAAATGCCTTGGCCAAACTTCTCTTCACGAAAAATATCTAGCTCTATATTTGATTGTTAGACACAAAGGGGATACATTTTCCACGGTAATGGAATCTAATCCTCCTATATGTCTTTCGGAAAAAGTCTCATAGGTCCTCGACTGGTGTCTTGGAACAATGTTTTATTACGATTATCCACGATACAGCTGTCGGACGATGCATACGAGTTCAAATGGAAATTACTAGAAGGTGGTAAATTTACAGTTGACTCATTCTATAGAGCATTGATCAACCTAATATTCCGGTCGATGACAATAGTAAAATTTGAATAATGAAAATACCCCTAAATATGAAGATATTTGCATGATATCTCCGTAAGGGTGTAATTCTTACAAAAGATAATTTTGTAAAAAGAAATTGGCATGGAAGTACACAATGTGTTTTTTGTCATCATGATGAGATAATCCGTCATCTTTTCTTCCATTATAAATTTGCTCGCTCTATATGTTCATTCATCCAAATAGCCTCTATTTATCTCCTCCATGTTCGGTGCCAATGTTTGTGGTCACTGGTTGCATAAGATATATGATAAATACATTACATGTTTAGGGTGAGATCGCTTCCCATTATTTGTTCGTTATGGCTATGGAAATGATAAGATTTTTAATAACACTGTGTCTTTACCCATGCAGGTTATATATCGGTCCACGGCTATCCTCCGATCATGAACTATTCTCCAATGTATGGAGTTTTGCAACTTGTTTTTGGAGGGGTGTACGCGATTGGAGAATACGACGAGGGATATTTTCTCTCGACATGGATGGTCGCGTGATTTGCGGATTTATTTGCCTTAGGACAAGGACGTTTATTTTAATACCGTTTATTATAATAGTCTTCTTTCTTTATTCTCTAGTTGTGTGGTTTGTGTGGATGTATGCATTCTATTTATACAGAGACCGGATGTAAACATTAATGAAAAGTAATAAAAGAACCCATAAAAAATGGCTAGTCCATGTGCACAAAACAATATGTTGACGCCTATGATCCATCATCGTGCATGTAAAGAGATACGATGACTAATCGTGGTAAGATCATAGAAGAAGCATCGTGTATGATAAAGACGGTAAGGAGGGAACATGGAGGAGGATATGACGTGGCGTGACCCTGCGGGTACACAACTGTTGGTATATATGATGCGATCTAACAGAAGGCCCATGATATGTCCAAAACGTATCTACTTTCTCGAACACTTTGCTATTGTTTCTTCTATAAACTTGTGTGATTTGGATACAACTAACACGGACGGACGCTGTTTTCAACAGAATTACCTTGGTATCTTATTTTTGTGCAGAAAATGAACTATCAGGAAAAATCCCGGAAAAGATGCCAAAAATTATATTTCACCAGAAGATCCACGGAGCCAGAAGGGGAGACGGGGAGGAGGCCTGGGGGGCCCACACCCACCCCAGGCGCAGGCCCACCACTGGCCGTGCCTGGAGGGGGTGCAGCCACCCAGGCACCGCCTCGGCCTCCCTCTACGCCTATAAGTTTCCTTTCGACCTAAAAACCAAGGAGGGTTCGATAATTTTCCAGAAAGAGTTCCGCTCCACCGCCGCCACCAAAAACCAAGATTCGGATCTAGAAACTTCGTTCTGGCACCCTGCCGGGACGTGGAATTTGGAGAGGATCATCGCCATCGTCATCACCAACGCATCTCCATCAACCAGCGATGTTTCCCTCATCCATGAGTGAGTAATCCCCTGCTATAGGCTTGGGGATGGTAGGGATTGGATGAGTTCTATCATGTAATCAAATAAGATCTGTTAGGGCATAGTGTCTAGTATCTCTATTAGTGCTATTTGACTTTGTTGCAACTTGTTATGCTTAATGCTTGTCACTAGGGCCCATGTGCCATGATCTCAGATCTGAACTTATTATTGAATCATTATGATAGTATTGTTTGTGATCTTATCTGCAAGTTGTGTACACATATCATTGTTCGGATCCAAAGGCCCCAAAGTGACAATAATTGGGACAGCCGAAGGGGATGGCTGTGGTGTGAGGATCACATGTGTTCACGAAGTGTTAATGTTTTGCTCCGGTGCTCTATTAAAAGGAGCACCTTAATTGCCAGTAGTTCCCTAGAGTCCCCGCTGCCACGGGCTGGCTGGACAGAAGATGTTGTGCAAGTTCTCATTGCGAGCACGTATGACTATATTTGGAGCACATGCCTAGGATTGTTTAGTACTTGGATGCTTGTTATTATTTATCTGCAATGCCCTAGGTCTTGAAGTTACATGTTTAGACTCGTCCATGCAACGCCCGTCCATGTTGGAATTATGCCCTAGAGGCAATAATAAAGATGTTATTATTATAATTCTTGTTCATGATAATGTTTATATTCCATGCTAGAATTGTATTAAGCGGAAACTTTAATACTTGTGTGGTTTGTGAAGAACACCGTGTCCCTAGTACGCCTCTATGGACTAGCTCATTGATTAATGATGGTTAAGGTTTCCTAACCATGGACATGAGTTGTCAATTAATAATGAGATCATATCATTGGGAGAATGATATGGTGACCCAAACTAAGCGAAGCAATTAGATCGTGTCATCGTGTTCGTCTTTAAGCTTTTCTTATGTCAAATATTGTATTCCTTAGACCATGAGATAATACAACTCCCGGTATCGAAGAAAGCTTTGAGGTCATCAAACGTCATCCTATGAGAGGGTGATCATAAAGGTGTCTCTCGTGTGATCGGAAAGTATCATTGGGTTGTATGTATCGAGATGGCATTTGTCCCTCCCAAGTTGGAGAGATATACTGGGCCCACGTAATCGATATCAACACCGCTTGGAAGCATGTGGTTAAGGGGTTAATCACAAAGTGATATCGGATTACGAACGAGTAAAGTACTTGTGTGAACGAGATTGAACTAGGTATGACGGCATCGACGATCGAATCTCGCAAGTAAAATATCGCGAGACGAAGGGAATATATATATGGGATTGATTGAATCTTGGCATCGTGGTTCATCCGATATGATCATCGATGAATGTGTGGGAGTCAATATGGGTTACTGCACTGCTGATTATTGATAGAAGATCATGTCTGCATATTCTCGAACCCGAAGGGTCACACACTTAACGTGTCTCGACGCTAGGATAGATTGGATAATTGGTTTATGAGTTTTTGTTCGGAGTCTCGGCTGGGATCCGGGACATCACGAAAGGTTCCGGAGTGGTCCGGAGAATAAGATTCATATAAGGCAGCAGTTTTTGGAGTTCGAATTGTTCATTAATCCAGATTGCAGGAAGCTTCTAGAACCTTCCTAAGGGGACCAACGTGGCCCCACCTTCCGGGAGGGGCATGGGCCTATGAGGGAGTGCCTTGGCCGCATTGGGCCAGGGCATAAGGCCCCATAGGGCCCAGCCGCCAAGAGAGGTTTAAACTCGAGATAGACCTTCTAGAAGGGGGTTCCTTGCCCCCACTCCTTATCCTTTGGGGCCGCTTTGGGATTGGGAGGGATAGGGGCGCGCCTCTATATAAAGAGGGTGGGTCGCACCAACCCCTCACACCTTCCCTCCAACCCTAGCCGCCTGCCGCCTTCCTCTCTCCTCCCGATTTTGTAGGCGAAGCCCTGCTGCAGAAATTCTCCACCATATACACCACGCCGTCGTGTTGTAGATCCAATACGTCTCTCCATCATACTTGCTGGTCCGAGGAAGGAGGAGACGTCGAGGTGCTTCACATGTGCATCTCACGGAGGCACCGCCACTTGTGGTGCTAGATCGGATCGGATCGCGAGGAGGAGAAGCGGGTACGACTACATCACCCACGCCCGAATGTTCCACATGCGAATCTTCAAGGGTATGAAGATCTAATCCAATCTCTCTCGTTGTTTGCATCTCCTAGATTAGATCTTGGCTTTCCTCTGCTCGCCAGTAGAAAATTTTGATTTACTATGCCGCGAAACCCTTCAGTGGTATCAGAGCTAGATCTATGCGTAGATGTGCTTCACGAGTAGAACGCAACATGGTTGTTGTGGGCGTTGATGTTTTCTGCTGCAAGCCTCTTGTTTGTGTTCTTCTTATGATGCGGGATAGTGAGATTGAAGCGGTCCGTGCCAACCTTACGCGACGCCGTCATACCGCTCCGCACTTGACGTGTGGCTTGTTCCACACATGCGGCTGTGGATGTCGGTTTCTCACTATAGTTGTCATGGGATTAACACCGGAGTTTGGCAACCATAATATCACCGCTAGGATTCGTAGGTAAGAATCGTTCTTAGCATCTACTCCCATAAGCCACGTAAAACATGCAACAACAAAGTAGAGCCGTCTAACTTGTTTTTGCAGGGAGTGTTTTCTGTGATATGGTATGGCCAAAAATGTGACGTGTATAATGTATGCGATGATCATGTTTTGTAATGTTTCACGACTTGCATGTCGATGAGTACACAACCGGCAGGAGCCATATGGTTGTCTTTATAATTGTGTATGACCTGTGTGTCAACTTCTTATGCGCCATGTAATAGTTTCACTTTATCGCTAAGTAGTTAGCAATAGTTGTAGTTGCTATTCGTGGTGGAGGAAATCATGGTGGAGTGATGGAGATCATGCCGGAACGCACAAGATGGAGATCATTGCGCGAAGATTGTCTATACCATGTCACATAAAGTTATATGCATGTGATGTTTATCCTTTTATGTATCTTATTATGCTTAGATCGCGACGGTAGCATTATAAGATGATTCCTCACTTAAAGATCAAGATAAAACTGTGTTCTCCTAAGTATGCACCGCTTGAAAGTTCGTCGGCGTCAAGCATCACGTGATGATCGGTGCTATAGACTCACGCTCACATACAACGGGTGCAAGCCGCTTTTGCACACGGAAATACTTGGGTCTAACTTGACGAGCCTAGCATGTACATACATGGCCTCTAACACAAGAACCTAAAGGTTAAGCATGAGTCATATGAATGCTATGATCGACACTTCATTGTCCACCATTGAAACCACATCTCTTCTCATGATGATCGGATTAGGTGTGGTGAATTTGGATCGTGTTCACTAAACAACTTGAGGGATGTTGAATTTAGTGGGAGTTCATCTAGTAATTTGATTAAAAGTTGAACTATTTATCATGAACATAGTCTAAATTGTACTTGCCAATCAGAGATCACATGGCCAAGTCCAACTTCAACTTCAACGTTTTTGCTGAGAAGGAAAAGCTTAGAAACAATGGGTCTAACTTCACCAATTGGTTCCGCAATCTAAGAATCATTCTCTCTGGCGGTCAAAAGGACTATGTCCTTGGGAAAGCGTTAGGTGACCCCGCAATCGCGCTACCTTAGATGAGAAAGTCGTCTATCGTCAAGAAAGATGATTATGGTGTGATTAAGAGCACCATGTTGTTTGCTATGGAACCGAACTTGAAAATCGTTTTGAAGACTATCCTGCCCTTTGAGATTCTCAAGAGCCGAAACCATGTTTCGACTCAGCCCGCTCGAGAGATATGAGATCTCGAGAAGTTCTTTAACCGCAAGATGGAGGAAGGAGTTCGTTAGTGAGCACGCCATTAAGATGACGGGCTACACTCAACGCTTGAGCAATCGGAATGCACGATTCCAGAGGATCTCAAGATTGGTGGTTCTCGCAATCACTCCTCCAAGCTACAAAAGTTTTGTAGTGACTCATAATCAGATTGGTTCCACTGATACGATCACCGAGCTCTTCGCAAAGCTGAAGGCTGCGGATGTGGACATCAAGAAGGATAATCATGTGTTGATGGTCAACAAGCCCTCCTTTAAGAAAGGTAAGGGAGCAAAGAAGCCCATCAAGAAGGGCGGCGGAAATCGCACTGCCCCTGCTGAGAAGAAGCTCAAGCCTGGTCCTAAGCCGGACACTGAGTGCTTCTATTGCAAGGACAAGGGTCATCGAAGCAATCGTCCAAGTACTTAGCGGACAAGAAGGCTGGCACCATCAAAGGTATATTAGATATACATGTTATTGATGTTTTCCTTACTAGCACTCGTTGTAGTGCCCGGGTATTTGATACCTGTTGGCTAATATTTGTAACTCGAAACAGGAGCTACGGAATAGACGGCGGCTTGCGAGGGATGAGGTGACGATGCGCGTTGGGAACGGATCAAGAGTTGATGTGATGGCCGTCGGCACGCTCTCCTTAGTTTTACCTTCGGGATTAGTTTTAAACCTTAATAAATGTTATTATGTGCTTGCGTTGAGCATGAACATTATTTCTGGATCGTGTTTATTGTAAGACGGTTATTCATTTAAATCGGAGAATAATTGTTGTTCTATTTATATGAGTAACATCTTTTATGGTCATGCACCTATTGTGAATGGTTTATTTCTTCTAAATCTCGAAAAGGATGAAACACACATCCATAACATTGACGCTAAGAGATGCAAAGTAGATAGTGATAATACTACTTATTTGTGGCACTGTCGTCTATGTCATATTGGTGTAAAGCGCATGAAGAAACTCCATCTGATGGACTTTTGGAGTCTCTTGATTTTGAATCATTTGACACATGCGAACCATGCCTCATGGGCAATATGATCAAAACCCCGTTCTCCGGTATGATGGAGCGAGCAACGGACTTGTTGGAAATCATACATACCGATGTATACAGACCGATGAGTGTTTCGACGCGCGGTGGATATCGCTATTTTCTCACCTTTACCGATGACTTAAGTAGATATGGGTATATCTATTTAATGAAGCATAAATCTGAAACATTTGAAAAGTTCAAGGAATTTCAGAGTGAACTGGAGAACCATCGTAACAGAAAGATTAAGTTTCTACGATCCGATCGTGGGGGCGAATATTTGAGTTATGATTTTCTCACGCATCTTAAAGCAAGCAAAATCGTTTCGCAACTCACGCCACCCGGAACACCACAACGCAATGGTGTGTCTGAACGCCGGAATCGAACCCTATTAGATATGGTACGATCAATGATGTCTCTTACTAATTTGCCGTTATCATTTTGGGGTTATGCATTAGAAACCGCTGCATTCACTTTAAATAGGGCTCCATCTAAATCCGTTGAGACGACACCGTATGAACTGTGGTTTGGTACTAAACCTAAGTTGTCGTTTCTTAAAGTTTGGGGATGCGAAGCTTACGTCAAGAAGTTGATGCCGGACAAGCTCGAACCCAAAGCGGAGAAATGCGTCTTCATAGGATACCCTAAGGAAACTATTGGGTATACCTTCTATCACAGTAATCAAGGCAAAGTGTTTGTCCTAAAGAACGTTCCTTTCTTGAGAAGGAGTTTCTCTCGAAGAAGTGAGTGGGAGGAAAGTAGAGCTAGACGAGGTTATTGAACCTTCTCTTGAATTGGAGAGTAGCGCAGACCTGAAATTGTTCGGTCACCGCACTAACGATAGAGGAAGCTAATGACAAGGATCATGAAGCTGGACGATGCCATCGAATGTCGCAGTCGACAAGGTCGCGTGCCCCTCCCGAGTGGTAATGGCAACTGCTTGACTGTCTTGTTAGTAGAAGATGAACCTATGAACTATGAGGAAGCGATGATGAGCCCAGACTCGAGAAATGGCTAGAAGCCATGAACCGAATTGGGATCCATGAGCGAAAACCAAGTATGGACTTTGGTGGACCCTCCTAGCACCGAAAGGCCGTTGAGTGCAAATGGATCTTCAAGAAGAAAACGGACGCGGATGGTAATGTTGCCGTATAAAGCACGGCTTGTCGCGAAGGTTTTCGACAAGTTCAAGGTGTTGACTACGATGAGACTTTCTCTCCGTGGCGATGTTTAAGTCCATTCGGATTTTATTAGCAATTGCTGCGTTTCATGATTATGAAATATGGCGATGGATGTCAAGATCGTTCCTCAATGGCAACATTGATGAAGAGTTGTATATGATGCAACCCGAAGGTTTTGTCGATCCTAAGGATGCTGATAAAGTATGCAAACTTCAGCGTTCCATTTATGGACTGAAGCAAGCATCTCGGAGTTGGAACCTTCGTTTTGATCAAGTGATCAAGAACTTTGGATTTGTTCCAAATTGCTACGAAGCTTGTATCTACAAGAAAGTGAGTGGGAGCTCGGTGACGTTTCTGGTACTATATGTGGATGACATATTGATTATTGGAAATGACATCAACATGCTTAACGATGTGAAGAGTTATTTGAACAAGTGTTTTTCAATGAAAGACCTAGGTGATGCTGATTATATATTGGGCATCAAAATCTATAGAGATAGACAAAGACTCCTGATAGCTTTAAGCCAGAGTACATTGAAGGGTTTCGCGGCATAGTAAATCAAAATTTTCTACGGAGCGAACAGAGGGAAAACCAAGATCTAATCTAGGAGATGCAAACAACGAGAGAGATTGGATTAGATCTTCATACCCTTGAAGATTCGCAGCGAACGCTCGTTTAACGTGGGTGATGTAGTCGATTTCGCTTCTCCTCCTCGCGATCCGATCCGATCTAGCACCACAAGTGGCGGTGCCTCCGTGAGATGCACACGCAGACCTCGACGCCTCCTTCCTCGGACCAGCAGTATGGTGGAGACATAGATTGATCTACAACACGACGGCGTGGTGTATATGGTGGAGAATTTCTGCAGGGCTTCGCCACAAAATGGGAGGGAGAGAGGAAGGTAGCAAGGCTGCTAGGGCTTGGAGGAAGGTGTGTAGGGGAGGGCACACCACCCTCTATATAGAGGGGGCGGCCAGCCCTGCCCCTCCTCCAAGCCTATCTCTAGTTTAAACAATTTAAACTCTCCCTTATCTAGAAATCCTATCTCTAGTTTAAACGATTTAAACTCTCCCTTATCTAGAAATCCTATCTCTAGTTTAAACGAGTTTAAACTTATCTAGATCGGCTGGGCCCTATGGGGCCTTGTGCCCCGGCCCAATGCGACAAGACACCTCATAGGCCCATGCCCTCCCGGAAGGTGGGGCCACGTTGGTCCCTTCCTACAATACCGATTAACCCTAACAATTCAACTCCAAAACTGCTTTATATGAATCTTATTCTCCGACCATTCCGAACCTCTCGTGATATCCCGGATCCTATCCGAGCTCGAACAAAATTCATAAACCAATTATCCAATCTATCCTAGCCGAGACACGTTAAGTGTGTGACCGCGGGTTCGAGAATATGCGTACATGATCTTCTATCAATAATCAACGGTAATGCAGGCACCCATATTGACTCACACATTCATCGATGATCATATCGGATGAACCACGATGCCGTGATTCAATCAATCCCATATATATATTCCCTTCGTCGCGATATTTTACTTGCCCGAGATTCGATCGTCGCATGCCATACCTAGTTCAATATCGCTCACGCAAGTACTTTACTGCTCGTAATCCGATATCACTTTGTGATTAACTCCTTAACCACATGCTTGCAAGCGGTGTTGATATCGATTACACGAGTGGCAAGTATATCTCTCCTACTTGGGAGGGACAAATTCCATCTCGATACATACAACCCAACAGATACTTTTCCGATCACCGAGAGACACCTTTATGATCACCCTCTCATAGGATGACGCTTGATGACCTCAAAGCTTTCTTCCTACTGTGAGTTGCATTATCTCATGGTCTAAGGAATACAATATTTGACATAGAAAAGCTTCAAATATGAACACGATGAAACGATCTAATTGCTTCGCTTAGTTTGGGTCTCCATCATATCATTCTCCCAATGATATGATCTCATTATCAATTGACAACTCATGTCTATGGTTAGGAAACCTTAACCATCATTGATCAATGAGCTAGTCCATAGAGGCGTACTAGGGACACGGTGTTGTTTACAAACCACACAAGTATTAAAGTTTCCGCTTAATACAATTCTAGCATGAAACATAAACTTTATCATGAACAAGAATTATAATAATAACATCTTTATTATTGCCTCTAGGGCATAATTCCAACAGTCTCCCACTTGCACTAGAGTCAATAATCTAGTTTACATCTAGCAACAATCTCACACCCATGGCAATCGAGGTGTTGATCATGTTTTACACGTGGAAGAGGTTTAGTCGGTGGATCTGCGACATCTGATCCGTATGTACTTTGCTAATCTTCGATCTCCATCCGCTATATAATCTCGGATTATATGAAACTTGCGTTGATATGCTTGGTCTTTGGATGATATCTTGGTTCCTTAGCGAGTGCTATGGCGCCGGTGTTGTCACACACAATATCTCCAAGGGTCCAATGCACTTGGAACCACGCCAAGCTCGGATGAATTTTCGTCCAAACTCCTTCACTTGACGCTCTGCAGAGCCATGTATTCCGCTTCCACCGTAGATCCCACAATCACGCTTTGCTTGCAAATTCTCACGCCTCCATTCAAAATATACACGTATCCTCGTCGAGATTTAGAATCATCCTTGTCGGTGTCGAAACTAGTGTCGACGTAACCTTTACGACAAGTCGTTTATCACCCCATAGACTAAGAACATTTCTTTAGTTCTATTTAGGTACTTTAGGATGTTCTTCACGGCTGTCCAAAGGTTCCACCTGGATCACTTTGATATCCGCCGAAACTAAGAGCATTGGACACATCCGGTCTAGTACATGATGGCATACATGATGGAACCTATGGCCGAGGCATAAGGCACTTTGCTCATAGCTTCCTATCATTTACCGTAGCCGGACACCGAGCCTTGCTCAATATCTTACCCGACAACATATGCATCAACCTTTTTGCCTTATCCATTACGAACCTTTTCGTAACTTTGTCTAGGTATGTACTCGGCTTAAAGCTATCGCGCCTTTGTCTATCTCTATAGATTTTGATGCCCAATATATAAGCAGCTTCACCTAGGTCTTTCATTGAAAACACTTGTTCAAATAACTCTTCACATCGTTAAGCATGTTGATGTCATTTCCAATAATCAATATGTCATCCACATATAGTACCGTAAACGCCACCGAGGTCCCACTCACTTTCTTGTAGATACAAGCTTCAGAGCAATTTGGAACAAATCCAAAGCTCTTGATCACTTGATCAAAACGAAGGTTCCAACTCCGAGATGCTTGCTTCAGTCCATAAATGGAATGTCAAGTTTGCATACTTTACTAGCATCCTTAGGATCGACAAACCTTCGGTTGCATCATATACAACTCTTCATCAATGTTCCCATTGAGGAAAGCGCCTTGACATCCATCCGCCATATTTCATAATCATGAAACACAGCAATTGCTAATAAAATCCGAATGGACTTAAACATCGCCACGGAGAGAAAGTCTCATCGTAGTCAACACCTTGAACTTGTCGAAACCTTTACGACAAGCCGTGCTTTATAGACAGTAACATTACCATCCGGCCCCGCTTTCTTCTTGAATATCCATTTGCACTCAACGGCCTTTCACCGCTAGGAGGATCCACCAAAGTCCATACTTGGTTTTCGCTCATGGATCCCAATTGATTTCATGGCTTCCACCATTTCTCGTAGTCCGCTCATCATCGCTTCCTCATAGTTCGTAGGTTCACCGCCTTCTACTAACAAGACAAGACAGATTGCCGCACCACTCGTGAGAGGCACGACCTTGTCGACCGCGACTTTCAAGAGAAAGATCGTCCAAGCTTCATGATCCTTGTCATTAGCTTCCTCTATTGTTGGTGCAGCACCGAACAATTTCAGGTCTTGCGCTACTCTCCAATTCAAGAGAAGGTTCAATAACCTCGCCTAGCTCTACTTTCCTCCCACTCACTTCTTTCGAGAGAAACTCCTTCTCAAGAAAGGAACCGTTCTTCACAAAAAACTTTGCCTTGATCGTGATAGAAGGTATACCCAATGGTTTCCTTAGGGTATCCTATGAAGACGCATTTCTCCGCTTTGGGTTCGAGCTTGTCCGCATCAACTTCTTGACGAAGCTTCGCATCCCCAAACTTTAAGAAATGACAACTTAGGTTTAGCACCAAACCAGTTCATACGGTGTCGTCTCAACGGATTTAGATGGAGCCCTATTTAAAGTGAATGCAGCGTTTCTAATGCATAACCCCAAAATGATAACGGCAAATCAAGAAGAGACATCATTGATCGGACCATATCTAATAGGGTTTGATTCCGCTCGACACACCATTGCTGTGGTGTTCCGTGGCGTGAGTTGTGAAACGATTCCACTTGCTTTAAGATGCGTGAGAAAATCATAACTCAAATATTCACCTCCACGATCGGATCGTAGAAACTTAATCTTTCATTACGATGGTTCTCTACTTCATTCTGAAATTCTTTGAACTTTTCAAACGTTTGATTTATGTTTCATTAAACAGATATACCCATATCTACTTAAGTCATCGGTAAAAGTGAGAAAATAGCGATATCCACCGCCGAAACACTCATCGTCCGCATACATCGGTATGTATGATTTCCAACAAGTCCGCTGCTCGCTCCATCATACCGAGAACGGGTTTTGATCATCTTGCCCATGAGGCATGGTTCGCATGTGTCAAATGATTCAAAATCAAGAGACTCCAAAAGTCCATCGAATGTAGTTTCTTCATGCGCTTTACACCAATATGACCTAGACGACATGCCACAAATAAGTAGTATTATCACTATCTACTTTGCATCTCTTAGCCTCAATGTTATGGATGTGTGTTTCATCCCTTCGAGATTTAGAAGAAATAAACCATTCACAAGAGGTGCATGACCATAAAAGATGTTACTCATATAAATAGAACAACCATTATTCTCCGATTTAAATGAATAACCGTCTTGCAATAAACATGATCCGGAAATAATGTTCATGCTCAACGCAGCACATAATAACATTTATTAAGGTTTAAAACTAATCCAAGGTAAAACTAAGGAGAGCGTGTTGACGGCCATCACATCAACTCTTGATCCGTTGCCAACGCAAGATCGTCACCTCATCCTCGCAGCCGCGTCTATTCCGTAGCTCTGCTTTGAGTTACAAATATTAGCAACGAACCGTATCAAATACCCGGGCACTACAACGAGGGCTAGTAAGGAAAACATCAATAACATGTATATCAAATATACCTTTGATGGTGCCAGCCTTCTTGTCCGCTAAGTACTTGGACAGCTATGCGCCAAAGGACCCTTGTCCTTGCAATAGAAGCACTCTGTCCGCTTAGGACCGACTTGAGCTTCTTCTCGCCAGGAGCATTAAACTTGCCGCCGCCTTCTTGAAGGGCTTCTTTGCTCCTTACCTTTCTTAAAGGAGGGCTTGTTGACCATCAACACATGATTATCCTTCTTGATGTCCACCTCGCAGCCTTCAGCTTTGCAAAGAGCTCGGTGATCGTATCGGGAGCCAACTGATTATGAGTCACTACAAAACTTTTGTAGCTGGGAGGAGTGATTGCGAACCTGTCAATCTTGAGCTCCTCCGAATCGTGCATTCCAGCTTGCTCAAGGCGTTGTGTGTAGCGACATCTTTATGGCGTGCTCACTAACGGAACTCCTTCCTCCATCTTGCGCTTAAAGAACTTCTCGAGATCTCATATCTCGAACGGGCTTGAGTCTCAAACATGGTTTTCAGCCTCGAGAATCTCAAAGGGCCCGGATAGGTTTCAAAACGATTTTGAAGCTCGGTTCCATAGCAAACAACATGGTGCTCTTAATCACACCATAATCATCTTTGCGCTGATCGATAGACAGCTTTCTCATCACCGGTAGCGATTGCGTGGGGGTCACCTAACGCTTACCAAGGACATAGTCCTTTGTCCGCCGCATGAATGATTCATAGATTGCGGAACCAATTGGTGAAGTTAGACCCATTGTTTCTAAGCTTTTCCTTCTCAAAGAAAAAATTGAAGTTGAAGTTGGATTTGGCCATGTGATCTATAGTATTTGCAAGTACAATTTAGACTATGTTCATGATAAATAGTTCAACTTAATCAAATTACTAGATGAACTCCCACTAAATTCAACATCCTCAAGTTGTTTAGTGAACACGATCCAAATTCACCACACCTAATCCGATCATCACGAGAAGAGATGTGGTTTCAATGGTGGACAACAAAGTGTCGATCATATCATTCATATGACTCATGCTTAACCTTTCGGTTCTTGTGTTCCGAGGCCATGTCTCACATGCTAGGCTCGTCAAGTTAGACCCAAGTATTTCTGCGTGTGCAAACTGGCTTGCACCCGTTGTATGTGAGCGTGAGTCTATAGCACCCATCACGTGATGCTTGGACACGATTTAACTTTCGCAAAGGCATACTTGGGGAGAACACAATTTTTATCTTGATCTTTAAATGAGGAATCATCTTATAATGCTACCGTCGCGATCTAAGCATAATAAGATACATAAAGGGATAAACATCACATGCATATAACTTTATGTGACATGGTATAGCCAATCCTCGCGCAATGATCTCCATCTTGTGCGTTCCGGCATGATCTCCATCACTCCACCATGATTGCCTCCACCACGAATAGCAACTACAACTATTGCTAACTACTTAGCGATAAAGTAAAGCTATTACATGGCGTATAAGAAGTTGACTCGCAGGCCATACACAATTATAAAGACAACCATATGGCTCCTGCCGATTGTGTACTCATCGACATGCAAGTCGTGAAACATTACAAAACATGATCATCGCATACATTATACACATCACATCTTGGGCCATACCATATCACAGAAAACACTCCCTGCAAAAACAAGTTAGACGCCTCTACTTTGTTGTTGCATGTTTTACGTGGCTTATGGGAGTAGATGCTAAGAACGATTCTTACCTACGGAAAACCACAACGGTGATATTATGGTTGCCAAACTCCGGTGTTAATCCCATGACAACTATAGTGAGAGAAACTGACATCCACCAGCCGCATGTGTGGAACAAGCCACACGTCAAGTGCGGAGCGGTCTCGAACGACGCCGTCAAGGTTGGCTGGACCGCTTCAATCTCACTATCCCGTCATAAGAAGAACACAAACAAGAGGCTTGCAACAGAAAACATCAACGCCGCAACAACCATGTTATGTTCTACTCGTGAAACACATCTACGCATAGATCTAGCTCGATACCACCGGGTTTCACATAGTAAATCAAAATTTTCTACGAGCGAAGAGGAAAGCCAAGATCTAATCTAGGAGATGCAAACAACGAGAGAGATTGGATTAGATCTTCATACCCTTGAAGATTCGCACATGGAAAATTCGTCGAACGTGGGTGATGTAGTCGTACTCGCCTCCTCCTCGCGATCCGATCCGATCTAGCACCACAAGTGGCGGTGCCTCCGTGAGATGCACACGTGCAGCACCTCGACGTCTCCTCCTTCCTCGGACAAGCGAGTATGGTGGAGAGATAGATTGATCTACAACACGGCGCAGTGTATATGGTGGAGAATTTCACTGCGGGGCTTCGCCACAAACAGTGAGGGAGAGAGGAAGGTAGCAAGGCTGCTAGGGCTTGGAGGAAGGTGTGTAGGGGAGGGTGCACCACCCTCTATATATAGAGGGGCGGCCAGCCCCTCCTCCAAGCCTATCTCTAGTTTAAACAATTTAAACTCTCCTTATCTAGAAATCCTATCTCTAGTTTAAACGATTTAAACTCTCCTTATCTAGAAATCCTATCTCTAGTTTAAACGAGTTTAAACTTATCTAGGATCGGCTGGGACCTATGGGGCCTTGTGCCCTGGCCCAATGCGTCCAGGACACTCCTCATAGGCCCATGCCCTCCCGGAAGGTGGGGCCACGTTGGTCCTCTTCCGAAGGTTCTAGAAGCTTCCGTACAATACCGATTAACTTAACAATTCAACTCCAAAACTGCATCGCCTTATATGAATCTTATTCTCCGGACCATTCCGAACCTCTCGTGATATCCGGATCCTATCCGAGACTCAACAAAAATTCATAAACCAATTATCCAATCTATCCTAGCGTCGAGACACGTTATGTGTGACCCTGGGTTCGAGAATATGCGTACATGATCTTCTATCAATAATCAACAGTGCAGGCACCCATATTGACTCCCACATTCATAGATGATCATATCGATGAACCACGATGCCGTGATTCAATCAATCCCATATATATTCCCTTCGTCTCGCGATATTTTACTTGCGAGATTCGATCGTCGCATCGCCATACCTAGTTCAATCTCGTTCACAACAAGTACTTTACTCGTTCCGTAATCCGATATCACTTTGTGATTAACTCCTTAACCACATGCTTGCAAGCGGTGTTGATATCGACACGAGTGGTCCCGAAGTATCTCTCCGACTTGGGAGGGACAAATTCCATCTCGATACATACAACCCAATGATATTTCCGATCACCGAGAGACACCTTTATGATCACCCTCTCATAGTATGACGTTTGATGACCTCAAAGCTTTCTTCGGTCAGGAGTTGCATTATCTCATGGTCTAAGGAATACAATATTTGACATAGGAAAAGCTTCGCAAAGATGAAAACGATGAAACGATCTAATTGCTTCGCTTAGTTTGGGTCTGTCCATCATATCATTCTCCCAATGATATGATATCATTATCAATTGACAACTCATGTATATGGTTAGGAAACCTTAACCATCATTGATCAATGAGCTAGTCCATAGAGGCGTACTAGGGACACGGTGTTGTTTACAAACCACACAAGTATTAAAGTTTCCGCTTAATACAATTCTAGCATGGAACATAAACTTTATCATGAACAAGAATTATAATAATAACATCTTTATTATTGCCTCTAGGGAATAATTCCAACATACATACCTAGACAAAGTTCTGAAAAGGTTCAGAATGGATAAGGCAAAGAAAGGTTCAGTGCCTATGTTGTCAGGTAAGATATTGAGCAAGGCTCAGTGTCCAGCTGTTACCACCGTATTTTGGCTAAAGACGGAGATGGGCCGTGATCAAGATGGGCTTGGAAGATATGTATATTCAACGAGTTGTTGGATCGGCCTAGTGTGTGGATTTGGGCTAAATTGCCCGTGTATCTTGTATCATAGTAGGTTTCGTGTTTGTTTAGGTTCCGTTTATATTTAGGTAAAGATAGAGTTGTAGAGTTATTCCAAAAGTAGAGAGTCTCCGGACTATAAATATGTACCTAAGGTTATCGAAAAGGAGGACAACCACGTTCACAACAAACACAATCTCGGCATCGCCACCCCCTTGTTTCTAGGGTTTCTTTCGGGTAGTGCCATCTTGCCTAGATCGCATCTTGCGATCTAGGCGATTCACTTATGCTACCGGTTTTACTCGTCAAGCGTTGTTGATGGCGAGTAATACCTTTATCATAGATTGTTTGAGGCTAGCATCGGTGCTTTTCGTTACTATCGTCGAAGTTATGCTACCTTTAGCTATCTCGCTACCCTTGCACTATTTCCCAAGTGCGAGGGTAGCATCTTGCTTGATCTTTATTTAGTTGATTTGATCTGTTATAGTTGTGCCTTGTTCACCAAGGTTTAGTTTAATATCTACGTAATCAGGCCTTACAAACGGGTTGGATGATCCAGTAGTACATAGGGACGTGGCTTATTCGTTCTAGAGAAGATTGTTCCGGTAATTGACTTTACGTTGGTTATTAGGCCTCTAGGGTTAATATTCTTCATCTTTTGTACGCATTGGCTCAATCACGCGTAGGATGTTCCAATTACGTGGTGAAAACATTAAACCCAGAGATCGATTTAACTTGTAGTGGTCAAGCAAAACCCCATGTTATCGACATCTAATGCAGAACCATGGGGCAATCGGCTCTAGGAGCCGATTCTGTGGAAACCGGGAGCCGTCACGGCTCAATTTTACGATACTTGTTTACCATGCAGAAATCAATCGAGCAATCCTCACCTTCCGATCGTATAGGTCGTGGCACGCTCGAACCAAGCCGTGACGCGGAGTTTTTGCGGCCGTCCGAGGACCAGGGCCCACCAAGAGTCCCGGAGCCTCCCGCTCGTGTTGTCGTCGCTGCTCGCCGTGGGTTTTGGCAGAAACACATTCGCACGCCGTGGGACATTCAACAACGTCTACATCAACACCGACGCTGCAATGGAGAATGCATCACCACTTACGACGATCTACCCGACGAGCACAAAGGCTGGCACGACGAGATCAAGGCCCTCTTCGAGGAAGACCTCATCGGCTCTTTGAGAGGACCCGTAAGCATGGCGTCGGTGGAAGGGTTCTCCCGAGGGCTCTTAATGAGGTGGATCTGTCTGCTCTTCGAGGAGCGCACTGAGCTCTACGACAGAAGTCAACTACATGGTGGCTCATTCTGCACCGACATTCGAGAGCCCGTGAACGCTTTTGGTCGCGGTCGCGTAGTTCAGAGATCATGAAACATCGACTCACCGTCGGGCCTACTTTAGGGACTCACCAGGAGAAAGACCGCCTGCACTGTGCCACAGCCCGTTCGCACTTGCCGCCTCCAGAGCCGCCAGAGCAGCGGCCACGTCGTCACAAGGCCGGAGGCGACCCAGCGATTGCCAATTCTGTTTGAGCCACCTAAGGAGATCCCACACGGATATATATGCGCCCTCGTGCGGATGCAATAACCTCGACACGCACCAAACAGATTGCAACCGCAGGAGTTTCTGCCAGAGTGCTTGGGGCGGGATCTTCAGGGGCGTGTCCGAGCAGCGATGGCTGGGATAGACCGACAAACAGGCGTGGCTAGCCAAGTATGCCACCGAACAAGTCATGAGAATCTAGCCTGGCTCAAACAAAGGAGCAAATCGGTACCATCCCGAGGGACCAGCTCGCGTCAAGAGAAGGACAATCGGCTATTCAAAGCCTTACCCCAACGAAGTTTGATCTAATTCCGCCACCCAAGTATAAGCTCCCGAGTTCTCAAGGTTCGGGTCAAGGGTCGAGCTCGATCGAGCACATAAGCCGATACCGCACAACTAGGCATGATTTCGCATCGAGATCGCCGTAAGATTCTTTGCGCAATCTCCGACAGACCAGCCTTTGGGTGGTACACCACTACCACCGATTCAATTCATACCGAAGCAATCGGAAGAGCAGCCCACATCCAAGACCATTCAGAGGCTATCGACCGGCATTGCGCACTGGCACAAGGGCAGGCGCGGAGAAATCGTAGCCGAGTACATCCAGCGCCAGATCGTCAAGAACCGATGTTACTCGCTCGTTTAATCGAGAAGGAAGCCGAGCCGGTGTTGGGTCTCAAGACCCATCAAGGATCCGTTCGGTGAGAGTACAACTCATTGGCGACATGGCCCGAATCGACGATGTATGAACAGCGCCACCCCGAGTTGTACCAAGACAAGTTCAAACGTCCGATAGGCCTGGTCGATGCGTAAGAAGAAGATCCTACACAGACCAGGAGGTGGCCGTGGTGAATGGGCTCGGGGCGATCCGTGGGCCTCGCAAGTGGGTGAAACAGAAGGGCCCGAAAGGGTTCGACTTGATGTGAGCAAAGCTGAGCAGATATTTGATTTGTCAAGGAGAAGCAGCCGAGGTTACCCAAGGCCACAAAATCCCTACGGCTCAGAAATGAACGGGAGGCCATCGCAAGTGGCATCACTGCTCACCCATACCACCAATGAGTGCAAGAGTCGCGCCAAATCCAAATGGCGATCGAACAAGGCCGTCGATCTCGGGCAGTTCGCCATGAAAGTAGACACAAACCCATTTCCGGCGTCAACATGGTAGAACTCTGCTCCGCGAGGCGTAAACTGGATTTCTCGTTCGGCGTTAATATGGCGGTCTGGTTACCACCACGACGCATAAGCACGAAGGTGGTCGCTCGGCAAGGAAAGAAAGGAGGCTAGTACAAGCGACCGGCCCAGCCACGACGACAGGCAGTACTTAACAGAGGAACAAGTGAGGAGAGTGCGATATCAGAAACCGCATTCCACGATCTCCTTAACAAGTATGAGCGCCAAGATGACCAACGCCGCGGCGTAGACGACGAAGATATGAGCACCTCGCTAAGGGACCGCTCAAGAAAAGGAAGGCGCGGACAAGCATTGGGATTGTCCTTTCTTCAAATATTGCTGGGGCGGAATGAGCCGATTGCTCATACGACAACCGCCCGGAATGCAGCCAATGGGAGGACACGAGGCCGATGTCGATTCAAACGTCTAGGGCCTCTTCCACCCCGAGCCACACAGGAGTCCGCCGAGGAAGACCTCGAGAAGCCAAAGAATGACAAAGACGAAGACAGTATCACTGCCAAGGTGGTGTCCCGACTTGACACACCCGAGCGTGAGTGCAGCGGCTAATTGGAGGAAGCCAAGCGCAGATTCCACGCTCTAAAGAAAGCACGCCTGATCCGCCGTCAAAGTGAGGCAGACTTTGGAAACGGAAGACCGCCGACAAGGAAAGAGTGGCGCCTAAACCGGTAAAAGCCGATGCAAAGGCATCGCGGCACAAACATGGTGTTTGTACTCCGTAATTCTACGCGCCAAGAACCGGCGAGCGACCGGGGCATTGGCTGATCGCGTCCGCGTCGGTTATCTTTGAGAAGCCACGTGAGAAGGGTTACAAACATCCGAAAGCCCCGCACTGCGAGGTTACATCAATGGGCAACCTGTCGAAGATGTTGGTGGACACCGGAGCGGCAACAATATCATGCCGTACTCCATGCTACGACGCTTGGGACGCCCACCGCAGATCTGATCAAAACCAACGCCACGTTAAGCGACTTCAACGGTCGTCGTGAACGCAAGGCGTCGAACGTGGACCTCGACGCGGTGAAAACCGCATCCACGCCATTCTTCGTCGTGGACAAGAAGAGCACTTATACCGCCTTGCTAGGAAGGGATTGATTCACGCTAATTGCGGCATTCCATCCACAATGCACCAAATGCACGATCCAAAGGATGGAGAAGTGGAGGTCATCCACGCAGATTCTATCGAGATCTCCATAGCTGGCATGAACATCCGGGAAGTAGAAGACCAAGAGCCGATCTCGAATCAATCTAGACGGCGGCGTATCGAAGCTACAAAACGGGTGAGGCTGGTCTTATCCACCGGCCTTACAGTAGAAAAGCCCACGATCATCAGGTACGGCCGATCCTCGATCGCCACGAAAAATAAGAAGCCGATCATACGACAAGCGGCTCATGTAGTCGTAAGGCAGAGATGCTCGCCATAAAACAATAAGGTGTAAACCGCCCTGACGATGTAAGCAAAAGGGGCCGATTCAAGCAATCGCCCAAATTATTTTTGTTATCCTTACCTACCGCTTGCCCTGTGTTTAGCGTCGATTTAACAGTGATGAAAGCTAGGGTATGGGTTTACATCCGCTGATGAGTTAGAAGAGATCGACATTGGTCCTGGGGATAAGCCACGACCAACATTTATCAGCAAAAAGTTAGATCCGAACCTGCGAGGCCCGATGATAGCCCTGTTGAAACAATATCCAGACTGCTTCGCCTGGGACTACACAGAGATGCCTGGGTTAGACAGGAGCATCATCGAGCATCGACTCCCGCTCAAAAAAGGATTTCGGCCATTTTAGCAGCGAGCACGACAAATGAAGGCCGAAATCCTGGAAGAAGTCAAGAAAGAGGTCGAGAAAATGTTGACAGCCAAGTTGATCAGGCCATGCAGGTATGCTGAATGGATTTCTAGTATCGTACCTATAGAGAAGAAGGATGGCCGATGGCGTGTTGCCATAGATTTTCAGGATCTCAACAGAGCTACCCCAAAGGATGAGTATCCGATGCCGGTGGCAAAAACATTAATCAATGCAGCAGCTGTTCATAAGATTTTGAGCTTCATGGATGGCAATGCCGGTTACAACCAGATCTTCATGGCTCCGTAAGACATACACAAGACATTCGAGTCCCGTGTTCGGGGTTATTTGAATATGTAGTCATGACGTTTGACCGAAAATGCCGCGCCACGCACTAAAGGGCCATGAATTATATTTTCCATGATCTGATCGGCAAACCGGTGGAAATCTACATCGATGACGTGGTGGTCAAGTCGCTTCAGCGCGGACACTTGGACGATTCAAACGCGTCCTGGACCGAACAAGAAAATTCGGCCTACGGATGAATCCAAAGAAGTGTGCCTTCGGGGTGACGGCCGGTCAGTTCTTGGGTTTTTTTGGTCCATGAACGCGGAATTGAGATCGGCCTGAAAAGTCAGGAGGCAGTGCGAACAATGAAGCCACCCACCACGAAGAAAGAACTGCAAATTCTTATCGGCAAGATCAACTTCGCCGAAGATTCATCTCCAACTGCCGTGAAGGATTGAGCCGCTCATGGGACTAGTAAAATCAAATCGACGAGGAATTCCGGGGCGTAACAACAACGAGCCTTCGACGAGATCAAAGAATATCCGACAAAGCCGCCAAGTGTTAGTTCCAGCCCGACTGTGCCGTTTCTACATTTACTTGTCAAGAGTCGACACGCCCATCGCCTCGGTAGTGGTGCAAGTTTATGATGGGCTGGAGCGAGTCGCCTTTACATAAGCAAAAGGATGCTGGACGCAAAGACAAGGTACCCTGATATCGATAAGTTATGCCTCTGCCTGGTTTTCACCTGCACCAAGTTGCGCCACATTTTGCTATCAGCAGAGATCATCATCATATGCAAATCAGACGTCATAAAGCACATGCCGTCGGCTCCTATGTTAAAAGGCCGATCGGGCAAATGGATGTTTGCATTATCGTAGTTTGACATCCGTATCAACCCGCAAGCGATTAAGGGACAAAGGCGCCGATCTTATCGCTGAAAGGATCAACACCAACATAGCAAAGACCGTCCATAAGAGCGTGGGCTATGTTTTTCGACGGATCAGTTTGTGACGATGGCTGCGGCATCGGCATTTTACTCGTGTCGCCCCGGGGGGCAACATTTTCCTTCTCCATCAGGTTGTCTACCTCTCGCACCAACAATGTAGCCGAGTACGAGGCGATACGCAAGGGGATGGAGTTACTCCTCGAAGCCGGAGCGGAAGCAGTGGAAATTTGTGGAGAATCCAAGTTAGTGATTTCCCAGCTCACGGAGGACTACAAGTGCGAGAGCGAGTCCCTCTTCCCATTATGGCTGCACTGCCGCGAGCTGATGGCGCAATTCCGGTACATAAACTTCACTTGGATCCCACGATCGCAGTATCGAGGCAAACGATCTTTCGCAGATGGCTTCAGGCTACAAGGACGTGGTAGAAGGAGCCGACGTTCAGGTACAGTTCCTGGAAGCGGACGACTGGAGAGCCGATATCTTCAATTACTTGAAGGATTCGGCTCGGGGGGCACCTAAACGGATAAGGTACAAAGCCATGAAGTACGTGCTGATCGGCGATGACATGTTTTACAGGACTCTGGAAGGACTATTGCTCAAATGCCTGGGGTCAGCCGAGGCCAATCGGCTCCTACACGAGGTACACGAAGGCGCCTGTGGAACTCACCAATCGGCTCATAAGATGAAATGGTTGATCAGGCGATCAGGGTTTTATTGGCCCACCATGCTTGAGGACTGTTTCAACTACTACAAAGGGTGTCAAGCATGTCAGAAATTTGGAAAATCCAGATGGTACCAAGAATGAACCCCATCATCAAGCCTTGGCCATTCCGAGGTTGGGGCATGGACATGATCAAAATCAATCCTCCATCGAGTAAAGGCCACATGTGGATTGGCCATCGACTACTTCACTAAATGGGTGGAGGCTGTCCCGATGAAGTCAAGAACTCAAGGATGTTATCAATTTTGTGAAAGAACATGTCATCCATAGATTCGGGATTCCCAAACTATCACGACCGATGGAGGTTCGGCTTTATTTCTCGTGAGTTTAGAAAGTTCTCATGAGGACATGGGGATCAAGCCGATTAGATCATCTCCATACTATGCTCAAGCAAATGGGCAAGTCAAGGCCCAACCGAGCCTCATCAAGTTGATCAAGAGAAAAGTCGATGAGCACCCAAGGCGTTGGCACGAGGTTTTGCCGAGGCGTTATGGGCTTATCGTATGTCATGCCATGGAGCAATAAAACCTCACCATACCATCTAGTATATGGACGAAGCCCCCACCGGGAAATTACGGCTAGATCGAGACGCCACTTTTCGTGACGATCTAACGATCAAGAATACGCAACCCCGATGAGTGACAAGTGGAGGATTTAACCGAGCTCAAAGCTATGGTCACGGAGAAAATCAAAGAGAACAAGGCCAAAGTAGCTCGTGCATACAACAAGAAAGTGAGGCCAAAGGAGTTCCACGTTGGTGATCTGGTATGGGAAGCTGTGTTGCCCTTGGGGACTAAGGATGCAACATATGGTAAATGGTCTCCAAATTGGCACGGTCCGTACAGGGTCGACCAAGTTTTAAGAGGAAACGCATACATGCTCGAGCAGTTGGATGGCGTAAAGTTCCCAGTGGCGGTCAACGGTCAACATCTCAAGAAATATTTCCCAAGCATGTGGGATGTTGGACAGTAAAACTTGAGGGGCCGATACATGAAATCAGCCAAGTAAAAGCACGAGAGACGATGGACAGTAAAAATATGGGGGCCGATTCTGAAAATTGGCCGAATAATAAAAAAAAAATATAGCCGATGCAGAGGCGTGGAGGGAGTTGTCACTAGTTGTTGGTTCGGGGCACGTTTTTCGATGGACAATTGGAGATTTGGGTCGCCCGTGTTGAGAAAGGTCGCAGGTCATCGTTTGAAACCAAGAAGTGGCCGTTGTAATGTGTCTAAGGATGCGACCAAAGTTTGACCCTGTCAACGTTTTTTGGGAGAAGCCGATGGGTAGTCATCGGCTCTGTGCGATTTGACTTGTTTGATCAGATGCAAGAGATGTTGAAAGCCGATCAAAGGTCATCGACTTGGAGCATCGACCTATTTCGTTATCGCAAAATTGAAGCAAAGAGGAACAATATTTGGGAAACAGATTTTCATTCATTCAAAAGATCATTGCTTACAGGACGATTGATTACAAAAAGGGAGCCTACTACTATGTTGCCATCGTTCCTAATCTAAAGGGCGATATCGCTATTGCCGCCGCCGCCGCCCTCTCATTGCCTTCAGCGCCGCCGCATCGCCCCGCGCCGCTGAAGAAACCAGCGGGACCTCTTAATTGTCGTCGTCTTGTCTTCGCTGGACCCGGCGCTAAGCGCTTCGTCGGATACTGCCGGAGGAGGTGTCCTCCTCCGATTCCTCCTCCTCGGAGGACTCGACGCCGTCCCGACCAGGCGTCGTTGCTCTTCGCCTCCGATTCCGTCAACGAGGAATCAGAGGCTCTCTTCACCGCCGGGACGATCATCCTCGACAGACGGCGAAATCGATCCCTTCGTCCCACCATCGTGGGGAAGTATCAGACGCCACGTGGGCGGTGCTTTGTGTCGGCTCGGTCGCTAATCGAGTTGGGCGTGGGAAGACACCGGAGGAAGCAGAGGAGGCCATGGCAAGAAAGAGGTTTTTCGCGAAGGAAGAGGTTTTTCGCAACCGGAGGAAGATGGGATTGTGAACTGTTCGAATTTAAATAAGGGAATAGTGGAGAGACGGTTCAATGCCATAGCAGCTTCCCAGTTACCGCCAAAATCGTCAAATCATGCCTGCGAGGAGTTGAGAAGACAGGCATCATGATGAAGGGGGTGGCGGTTCTATTACGCCACGCATTCGTCAACGCAACCCGATACAAAAAAGAGGAAGAGGAAAAAAACACGAGTGGTTTTGGAATTATCATTGCCAAAACCAGGGGGCATGTGTTACCACCGTATTTTGGCTAAAGACGGAGATGGGCCGTGATCAAGATGGGCTTGGAAGATATGTGTATTCAACGAGTTGCTGGATCGGCCTAGTGTGTGGATTTGGGCTAAATTGCCCGTGTATCTTGTATCATAGTACGTTTCGTGTTTGTTTAGGTTCCGTTTATATTTAGGTAAAGATAGAGTTGTAGAGTTATTCCAAAAAGTAGAGAGTCTCCGGACTATAAATATGTACCTAAGGTTATCGAAAAAGGAGGACAACCACGTTCACAACAAACACAATCTCGGCGCATCGCCACCCCTTGTTTCTAGGGTTTCTTTCGGGTAAGTGCCATGCTGCCTAGATCGCATCTTGCGATCTAGGCGATTCTACTTATGCTACTGGTTTTACTCGCATCAAGCGTTGTTGATGGCGAGTAATACCTTTATCATAGATTGTTTGAGGCTAGCATCGGTGCTTTTCGTTACTATCGTCGGGTTATGCTACCTTTAGCTATCTCGCTACCCTTGCACTATTTCCCAAGTGCGAGGTAGCATCTTCTTGATCTTTATTTAGTTGATTCGATCTGTTATAGTTGTGCCTTGTTCACCAAGGTTTAGTTTAATATCTACGTAATCAGGCCTTACAAACGGGTTGGATGATCCAAGAGTACATAGGGCGTGGCTTATTCGTTCTAGAGAAGATTGTTCCGTAATTGACTTTACGTTGGTTATTAGGCCTCCTCTAGGGTTAATATTCTTCATCTTTTATGCGTACCGTGCTCAATCACGCGTAGGATGTTCGATTCGTGGTGAAAACATTAAACCGTCAGAGATCGATTTAACTTGTAGTGGTCAAGCAAAACCCCATGTTATCGCACATCTAATGCGTAACCATAGCAATCGGCTCTAGGAGCCGATTGTGGAAACCGGAGCCGGCCGGCTCGAATTTTACGATACTTGTTTACCATGCAGAAATCAATCGGAGCAATCCTCACCTTCCGATCAGGTATAGGTCAGGTGGCACGCCTCGAACCAAGCCGGGGCGTGTGCGGAGTTTTTGCGGGTCGCCCGAGGGACCGTGGCCCACAGCCCTGGAGCCTCCCGCCTCCGTGTTGTCGATCCGCTGCTCGCCGGTGGGTTTTGGCAGGCAACACCAGCTACGGTAAATGATAGGGAAGCTATGAGCAAAGTGCCTTATGCCTCGGCCATAGGTTCCATCATGTATGCCATGCTGTGTACTAGACCGGATGTGTCCAATGCCTTAGTTTGACGAGCAGATATCAAAGTGATCCAGGAGTGGAACACTTGACAGCCGTGAAGAACATCCTAAAGTACCTAAATAGGACCAAAGAAATGTTCTTAGTCTATGGGGGTGATGAACAGCTTGTCGTAAAAGGTTACGTCGACGCTAGTTTCGACACCGACAAGGATGATTCTAAATCTCGCATGTGATACGTGTATATTTTGAATGGAGGAGGCTGTGAGTGAGAAGCTGCAAGCAAAGCGTGATCACGGGATCTACAGTAGAAGCGGAATACATGGCTGCTGCAGAAGTGTCAAGTGAAGGAGTTTGGATCAGGAACTTCATCACTGAGCTTGGCGTGGTTCCAAGTGCATTGGACCCACTGGAGATATTGTGTGACAACACTGGCGCCATAGCACTCGCTAAGCAACCAAGGTATCATCCAAAGACCAAGCATATCAACCGCAAGTTTCATATAATACAAGATTATATAGCAAATGGAGATCTGAAGATTATCAAAGTACATACAGATCTAAATGTCGCAGATCCATTGACTAAACCTCTTCCACGTGTAAAACATGATCAGTACCTCAGTGCCATGGGTGTGAGATTGTTGCCAAATGTAAACTAGATTATTGACTCTAGTGCAAGTGGGGGACTGTTGGGATTATGCCCTAGAGGCAATAATAAAGATGTTATTATTACAATTCTTGTTCATGATAATGTTTATATTCCATGCTAGAATTGTATTAAGCGGAAACTTTAATACTTGTGTGGTTTGTGAACAACACCGTGTCCCTAGTACGCCTCTATGGACTAGCTCATTGATTAATGATGGTTAAGGTTTCCTAACAATGGACATGAGTTGTCAATTAATAATGAGATCATATCATTGGGAGAATGATATGGTGGATGTAACAAACTAAGCGAAGCAATTAGATCGTGTCATCGTGTTCGTCTTTGCGAAGCTTTTCTTATGTCAAATATTGTATTTCTTAGACCATGTGATAATACAACTCCCTGGTATCGGAAGAAAGCTTTGAGGTCATCAAACGTCATCCTATGAGAGGGTGATCATAAAGGTGTCTCTTAGGTGATCGGAAAGTATCTGTTGGGTTGTATGTATCGAGATGGGATTTGTCCCTCCCAAGTTCGAGAGATATACTTCGGGACCACTCGGTAATCGATATCAACACCGCTTGCAAGCATGTGGTTAAGGAGTTAATCACAAAGTGATATCGGATTACGGAGCGAGTAAAGTACTTGCTGTGAACGAGATTGAACTAGGTATGACGGTACCGACGATCGAATCTCGGGCAAGTAAAATATCGCGAGACGAAGGGAATATATATATGGGATTGATTGAATCCTGGCATCGTGGTTCATCCGATATGATCATCGATGAATGTGTGGGAGTCAATATGGGTTACCGCACTCATTGCTGATTATTGATAGAAGATCATGTCGCATATTCTCGAACCGAAGGGTCACACATAACGTGTCTCGGCTAGGATAGATTGGATAATTGGTTTATGATTTTTTGTTCAGAGTCTCGAATGGGATCCGGGACATCACGAGAGGTTCCGGAGTGGTCCGGAGAATAAGATTCAAATAAGGCAGTGCAGTTTTTGGAGTTCGGAATTGTTCCGGATTAATCGGTATTGTACCGGAAGCTTCTAGAACCTTCCGGAAGGGGACCAACGTGGCCCCACCTTCCGGGAGGGGGCATGGGCCTATGAGGGAGTGCCCTGGCCGCATTGGTCCAGGGGCACAAGGCCCCATAGGGCCCAGCCGGCCAAGAGAGGTTTAAACTCGAGATAGACCTTCTAGAAGGGGGGGTTTCCTTGCCCCCCACTCCTTATCCTTTGGGGCCGCCGGTTTGGGCTTGGGGGAGGGGCTAGGGCTGCGCCCCCCTCTATATAAAGAGGGGTGGGGGCGCACCAACCCCTCACACCTTCCCCTCCAACCCTAGCCGCCCTGCTGCCCTTCCTCTCTCCCTCCCGACTGCTTGTAGGCGAAGCCCTGCTGCAGAAATTCTCCACCATATACACCACGCCGTCGTGTTGTAGATCCAATCCATATCTCCACCATACTTGCTGGTCCGAGGAAGGAGGAGACGTCGAGGTGCTGCACGTGTGCATCTCACGGAGGCACCGCCACTTGTGGTGCTAGATCGGATCGGATCGCGAGGAGGAGAAGCGAGTACGACTACATCACCCACGTTCTGACGAATGTTCCGCTGTGCGAATCTTCAAGGGTATGAAGATCTAATCCAATCTCTCTCGTTGTTTGCATCTCCTAGATTAGATCTTGGCTTTCCCTCTGTTCACTTCCGTAGAAAATTTTGATTTACTATGCCGCGAGACCCTTCAGTCCATCCATACCTATGCCTACCGCACTTGAATCCTACTGTTACCGTTACTATTACTATTGCTCATGTTCCACTGTTGTTTTTGCTGTTGTTGTTGTTGTTACGGATAAACTTCTGTGAGCAAGAACTATTTTCAGGTGCAACTGAACTGACAACTCAGTTGTTAAGGCTTGCAAGTATTCTTTGGCTCCCCTTGTGTCGAATCAATAAATTGGGTAATACTACCCGCGAAGACTGTTGCGATCCCCTATACTTGTGGGTCATCAAGAATATTTTCTGGCGCTGTTGCCGGGGAGCATAGCTTTATTTGTAAGCTCACTTGGATCTTTTATTGTTCACTGCTACTCCTTTCATCATGGGTAAATCTCATGATGGAAAGTTCCCTATTTTACCATCCACTACAAGAACAGGTATAGTCATAAACACCTCTACTGCTCTTGATTCACCTGTTGGAGATATGCCCAAGAGGCAATAATAAAGTGGTTATTATCATATCTTCATACTTATGATAAATGTTTACATACCATGCTATAATTGTATTAATCGTAAACATTAATACTTGTGTGATTTGTAAACATAAAAGAGTCCCTAGTAAAGCCTCTTGTTAAACTAGCTTGTTAGTTAATATATGATCATGGTTTCCTGATCATGAACATAGAGATGTTATTAACAACAGGGTCATATCATTAGGAGAATGATGTGATGGACATACTCCTATAGTTAAGCGTAGCATAAAGATCAAGTCATTTAATATAGTTCATTTGCTATAAGCTTTCTGATACATAGTAACCTAATTCCTTCAACCATGAGATCATGCTTATCACCATCACCGCAAGGATGCTTTGATGACATCAACACCACACCGTAACTGGGTGGCTATAAAGGTGGCATTGAGTGTTCAGAAAGTATGGGTTGAGACACATGGATCAAGAGTGGGATTTGTCCATCCATATGACGGATAGATATACTCTGGGCCCTCTCGGTGGAATGTCATCCAATTATCTTGCAGGCATGTGACTGGTTCACAAGGGATCACGTACCACGGGAATGAGAAAAGAGTACTTATCGGTAACGAGGTTGAACTAGGTATGCAGAGATACCGACGATCAAAACCTCGGATAAGTAAACTATCGTGAGACAAAGGGAAATTGGTATCGTATGTAAGTGGTTCATTCGATCGCAAAGTAATCGTAGAAATATGTGGGAGCCATATGAATTTCCAGATTCCTCTATTGGTTATTGATCGGAGAAGTGTCTTGATCATGTCTGCATAATTCACGAACAATAGGGAGACACACTTAAGGATTCGATGTTGTTGAGTAGTTATGGAATGATGAGTAAGAGACCGAATGTTGTTCGGAGTCTCGGATGGGATTCGGGATATCACGAGGAGATCCAGAATGGTCCGGATAATAAGATTCATATAAGGAAAGTCCTGTTTCGGGGTTGGAGAATGGTTCCGGTGTTTTCATCAGGAATGTTCTAGAAGGTTCCGGAATGTCCGGCACTCTGGAGGGGAAGGGTACATGTGTAACACCCTCATAATCGGCCCTATGCAAGTTTTAGCGAAACCCGCAAAACCCGCATAGAAACGATTCAAAGGTGCCCACCAGGCATTTTCGTGCGGGTGGAAAACGAAGTAATAACATTACACAACAGTCCTCGATGGGAGCCACAGAACAGATATATATACAACACGACTCCATGAGTCAAGAATACAGATATACAAAACAAAGATCCAATCACCTTGAAAACGATAGAGCGTCCAGCTACGGACAAGATGCAAATTGAGCTAAGAGCCCTGAAGAATAACCAATGGCGTCCATAACCCTGCTCAGGCCAAGCCGGAAGGGTAACCCTGCTAACGACGTCGATCTCAAAACCTGCTTAAACAAAAGGGGTGCCGACAAAGGGCAAGGGAAAAAGAGGAGCGCCAAGATCGAGGCCGACACGAGGCTAGAATTCGGCGGTCCTCGCCTACATAGGTATGGTGGACTGAAGCGGCAGCGCAGCATGCACTAAACAACCTATAGAGACTCGATATAACTGTCGGCTATCAGAGAGGGATAAGAAAGACCTATTCGGAACCAACCTGATGCTACCATCAAACAAAACCCATCCTGGTGTTCCCCCTCGAGATCAAACGAGGAAGTCAACCGAGGAACTCACACAGTTGGCAGTTTTATTTATTCAGTTATAGTTGCATCAATTACTAGTCAGGTATAGATAATCATCCTGATATAATAAGCAGTGGGCAATTTTAGTTAACCATTCCGTTGTAGTTGCGACACTTACTAGTCAGATACAATTAGCATGAGACATCCCCAAAACCCAGCAGTTGTTGGTACTTTTATTTAGCCGTTCCGTTGTAGTGAAGTTGATTACTAGTCATATCGGGTACAAGTCAAATTATAACAGTAAACTTTAGTTATAGTTGTCTATGATCAAGCACTGTGCTCCAAGTCGTCCATAACCGCGGACACGGCTTCTCGAAAAGATTTAACCCTGCAGGGGTGCACCAAAGTATCCACACGCACTTCGACCCTTTTTGCCAGATCAATTAACATACACCCATCCAGATGTCAAGGGCCTAAGTCATGACGCTTCCTGCACCCAAAGCAAGCACGGGGCCACCACACTAAGTCTACCGCAACGGTCGGCCGGCTCCGAGACGGACTCGGTTTAGGAGCCATCAGACGATCGGGAACCCAAACGGGCTTGTCGATACAAATAAAACGGGTCACGATCCTAACAGACAGTGCTCCTCGACAATCGTAAATAAAGCAGAAAGCATGGCATATGTACATGATAGTAAATAAAACCTCAAACTAGTTGTGGCCCCAAGACAAGATTTTGAAATCAGGTACTAAATCGGGGTGCCCATACATCCCACATGTGGTTAGCGCCGATCTCGGAACAGGTGTCAAGAACTCGGGTCCCACGGACACCAAAGGAGCTCGGAAACCAAATATTATCTATCACCCACCGGTGCCTCTGCATTTACCTACTTCAATTTTAGTTATTAAACAATAATTAAAGTAACGATAATTAAAGCCATGATCATCTCCGACCTTAAACATGCGGCAAGACTCCAACAACTGTGGTACTTGACGACTCACAACAGCACTTGAGCAAGCGACTACGACGCGCAAGTCCAACAATCTACCAAACAACAAGTAATAGGATGTGTCCAAGACAATATATGGCTGCAAGGGATATCACGGGTACGGAAACTAGAGCATCGCAACACAGATAGCAATAGATCAACAGGAGGGAATAAATACTATAAAAGTATGATAGGTAGAAAGGGGGAGGTGCTCGCCTGAAAAACATTGTTGAAGGTTCATCCAAAGAACGGGCGTCACTCGCATCAACTCAACGGCCTTATCCGCGAAGAAGCAAAACACTAGAATAAACACCTGATGCAATATTTAATACTACGGCAAAAGATCGGGCATGATGCATGTATGATGTATGACATGGCAAGGGTGCAATGCAATTGGGCAATATTAAGTGGAACATGGCATCGGTTCGCTACACCAATTTAAATTGAAGTCCGGAATAAGACGAAGATATCCCGCATATAGACTCCATATTTAATTAGATGAATCATCTAGTTAACCCCAAACACCCACAATATGTACGCAACATGTTCATTAATATGCAACAAGATCAATATTATATATTATAAAAATATGAGGGTTCTAGGATAGGGGTCACACATCGAAAGGCGATCTTGGGGTTCCGGGGTTCGGGGTTCGGTCTCAGGGTTCAGGGGATCAATCTCGCATCCGGGAAGGACTTGGTTCGGTGTCGGAGCGCATCGGATTCGTCCTGGTCGGTGTCGATCTTGTCGTTGCGAAGATCTTGTCGGGTCCGCGCCATCGAGTTGGTCTTGGCATTCAGGGTGATGAACTTGGTGTCCTCGAGGAAGTACTTGGCGTACCCGCGTCGTCGACCTGGGCATCCGGTTTCTCTGGCATCAGATCCGGGAAGGAGTACTTATCGCACATGTGGTCTTCGGGTCCGGGGTCCTAGTCATGGCGTCCCATTGTAGATCTTGTTGATGGTCCAGCAAAAGCCACCGGGTTCGGTCTTGGTTCCATTGTCGATGGCGATCTTGTCGGAACACTCCGAGTGGTGAAGATCTTGAGGTTCCAAGGGGTTCGGGTTCGGTCTCGGCGCCGGGATCAGTCTTCGGACACGAGGCTTCAGAGTTCGACCATCGGATCCATGTCGGCGATCTTGTGGTTTCATCCAATACATGAAGGAGATCTTGGGGTTCCAACGGCCGTTGTCGTTGCCGGTCTCGAGTGGCGTCAACGGTGGACGAACTTGGTGCTTCACAACGGTCTTGTCTTGTTAGTACAATAGCACATACACCTTGCCGTCAAGGTATAGACAAGGGAACGGGATTGGTAGATGGGGTCGGGAGACTGCCGGACGCGGCGCCTCGGCAAGCGGCAAGGGAGACGTCACAGCGCGAAAGGCGAGGGTCCCTCGCAGGGCGGCGCCGACGGCGGACTGCTGGCAAGAGGAGAAGAGGGCCCGCACGGGGAGCGCTCAGGCTCGGGAGGAGAGGCCCGGGTCGGTGCGCGAGAGGCAGCGCTGGCGTGGCTTGCTCAGAGAGGCTCCGTGCAGAGGGACGAGGGCGATGGAGAGGAGCTACAGACGGCTTGGGAAAACGAGGGCGTCGTCGGGCGGCGAGGAGATGAGGGCGCCAGAGGTCACACAGGTCGCCGACGCCGGAGAACGCAGGCTCGCATGGAGGTGTGCGGCCGCGGGAGGGAGCGAGGGAGGCGGACGGGGTGAGGCGAGGTGATAGGCGGCGCGGGGCCACGGTGGAGGCGGCGGTGGAGGACCCTGCTGGCGGGCGGGTCGATGGCCTGGCGGAGGGGGTGGATGCAGGGGAGCGGGGTCTCGCGTCGGAAGGGGAGACGGTGGAGGTGGAGGAGGGCGGCCGGCGGCGGGGCGTGGTGGTGCAGGGCGACGAGGCGGAGGAGGAAGGCCGGAGGCGAGGCGGCCCGACAGAGGAGGAACAGGGGCGGCGGGGACCGGGTCGGCGCGCGAGAGGGGGAACGCGGTCGACGCTGGAGGGGAGTCCCAGGGCGGTGGCGCTTGGCGGGCCGGCGGCGATGGCGGGGGAGGGAGCTCTGGCGGCGGCAGAGAGAGAAGAGGCCGGGCGGAGGCGGAGGTTTTCCTGGGGAGGAGGAGAGAGACGGGGCAGAAGGAGGCGAGAGATGCACGCGGGGCGTGTCGGCAGGGGTGGGGTCGGGCGGAGATCCCGAGGAGGTCACGCGGTGAGAGAGGTGGTGTGGCCCAGGCGGGAGGCAGGGGGAGGTGGGGACAGGCTGGCGGTGTGGGTTGCTGTGTGCGTGCGTTTGTGTGGTGTGGGTTTGTTTCTCTAGGGGAATGGGTGGCTGTGTGGGAGAGAGAGAGAGGGGTGTTATGAGGTGGCCGCGGGTGATTGGCCGGGGAAGGAAGGGGAGGTGAGGTGGCGACCAGTGATAGGAGGGGGTGATGTGGAAGGGGGGCTAGGTAGGATTAGGGTAGGTTATTTGGTAGCTTAGGTTTTCGGGTGTTCTGGGGTAGGTAGGGTTTTGTCTAGTTTGGGCCGGGTAGTAGGCTGCTGCCAGCTAGGCCCTTCGGGCCTGGCCGGTGGCGGTCTCCCCGGACAAAATAGTTTATTATTTGTTTTATTTTTAAAATATTTTTGGTAAATACTTTTTTTCAGATAAATAAAAGATCTGAACAGACCGAGGTTTTTGTTTGAGATTAAAGGAGAGGGCTACTTAGAGACTAACATAGGCTTTTACGAAAATAGCTTCATGCAAAATATATGCATGATGACATGACGATGCCCAAAAGCAACGTGGCATGATGACATGAGCATGCGGTCATGATGATGCAATGCACAAAAACAACGCGATTTTCTAGTAGTGGTTTTGGCGGGATGCCACAATTCGACACCACTAACAATGGATCTCGCCCTCGAGATCTGCCTCATGGTACCGGAAGGAAGGTCGGCGATCTGCATCTTCTCGCTTCGTGTAGATCCTCGCGACACCACTAACAAGAGGTCGTTGCCCGTGATCGTCGAGAGAACACTCCGGAACAAAAGGTCGAAGGTGGAGGTATCAACAAATAAAACCACCTCTAACTCCGATAGAAAGAGAGAACCGATGCATTCTCATCCACTTCAATGTACACAAGCGAATAGAGTGAGTAGTCGCCATGGGGGCCAATCCATCACGCACCCAAACTATTACTCTGCACAATCAGTAGAAAAGCGTGCAACCATTCTCGAATCGTGATCAAGATCTCGACAATCGAGGTTCAGAAACAAAGGAGTGATGCAGACTCTGCATCGGATCTGGCATAGATGATGTCGTCGTGTCGGAAAACACCGGAAGGCACGAGAAGGAACAAGGATAAGTTCACCAGACGAAGGGTTCCTCGGATAGCATGAAGACCAACGCCGTTACCAAAGAGGAAGCGAAAACCCTGAAGGTACGACGAAAACCCAACCACGAGAATTCCTGGACTAGAAGAAGGTAAGAGAGCAGATTCAAACCACGCAGAGGTGAGAGGAGAGCAGCAGAGGGTAAGGAGTAAAATCAGACCTAATCAGAACTATCCAACCGATTTTTCAAAAATAGTTTTGACACTCTACTTCGGCCGTTAGCTAGGTTATCCTATAGGCTGGACTTGTGGGGTATCGCAACGCCGAGCTCGATACCACTCAGAACACCCTTAGAATCGCCCTATGCAAGTTTTAGCGAAACCAAAAACCCGCATAGAAACGATTCAAAGGTGCCCACCAGGCATTTTCGCATGGTGGAAAACGGTAATAACATTACACAACAGTCCTCGATGGGAGCCATGTAACGTATATATATACAACACGACTCCATGAGTCAAGGATACAGATATAACAAAGATCCAATCACCTTGAAAACGATAGAGCGTCCATACGGACAAGATGCAAATTGAGCTAAGAGCCCCAAGAATAACCAATGCCCATAACCCTGCCTGTGCCAAGCCGGAAGGGTAACCCCGCTAACGACGCCGATCTCAAAACCTGCTTAAACAAAAGGTGCCGAAAGGGCAAGGGAAAAGAGGAGCCAAGATCGAGGCCAAGACACGGCGAGGCTAGAATTGGCGGTCCTCGCCTACATAGGTATGGTGGATCAAGCGGCGCAAAGATGCACTAAACAACCTATAGAGACTCGATATAACCGGCTATCGAGAGGGATAAGAAAGACCTATTCGAACCAACTCGATGCTACCATCAAACAAAACCCATCCTGGTGTTCCCCCTCGAGATCAAACGAGGAAGTCAACCGAGGAACTCACACAGTTGGCAGTTTTATTTATTCAGTTATAGTTGCATCAATTACTAGTCAGGTATAGATAATCATCCTGATATAATAAGCAGTGGGCAATTTTAGTTAACCATTCCGCTAGTAGTTGCGACACTTACTAGTCGACAATTAGCATGAGACATCCCCAAAACCCAGCAGTTGTTGGTACTTTTATTTAGACATTCTGTTGTAGTGAAGCTGATTACTAGTCATATCGGGTACAAGTCAAATTATAACAGTAAACTTTAGTTATAGTTGTCTATGATCAAGCATCGTCCAAGTCGTCCATAACCGCGACACGGATTCTAAAAGATTTAACCTGCAGGGTGCACCAAAGCATCCACACGCACTCGACCCTTTTGCCGATCAATTAACATACACCCATCGGTATGTCGGCGGGCCTAAGTCATGACGCTTCTGCACAAAGCAAGCACGGGGCCACCCCACTAAGTCAACCCAAGAACGGTCGGCCGTTCGAGACGGACTCGGTTTGGAGCCAGTAAACGATCGGGAACCCAAACTCTCGGGCTTGTCGATACATAAAACGGGTCACGATCCTAAACAGTACAGGTGCTCCTCGCACAATCGTAAATAAAGCAGTAAAGCATGGCATAGGTACAGGATAGTAAATAAACCTCAAACTAGTTGTGGCCCCCAGTACAATACTTTGAAATCAGGTACTAAATCGATGGGGTGCCCATACATCCCACATGTGGTTAGCTACCGATCTCGAACAGTGTGAAGAACTCGGGTCCCACGGACACCAAAGTGAGCGGTCGAAACCAAATATTATCTATCACCCACCGTGCCTCAGATTTACCTACTTCAATTTTAGTTATTAAACAATAATTAAAGTAACGATAATTAAAGCCATGATCATCTCCGACCTTAAACATGCGGCAAGACTCCAACAACTGTGGTACTTGACGACTCACAACAGCACTTGAGCAAGCGACTACGACGCGCAAGTCCAACTATCTACCAAACAACAGGTAATAAGATGTGTCCAAGGCAATATATGGCTGCAAGGGATATCACGGGTACGGAAACTAGAGCATCGCAACACAGATAGCAATAGATCAACAGGAGGGAATAAATACTATAAAAGTAAGATAGGTAGAAAGGGGGAGGTGCTCGCCTGAAAAACATTGTTGAAGGTTCATCCGAAGAACGGGCGTCACTCGCATCAACTCAACGGCCTTATCCGCGAAGAAGCAAAACACTAGAATAAACACCGGATGCAATATTTAATACTACGACAAAAGATCAGGCATGATGCATGTATGATGTATGACATGGCAAGGGTGCAATGCAATTGGGCAATATTAAGTGGAACCGGGGTCCCGACAATTAATTAAACGGTTCAAGTTATTTATCTACCCCGCAAATTAAATGTTGGATTAACAGGGCGGAACATGGCATCGGTTCGCTACACCAATTTAAATGAAGTCCGGAATAAGACGAAGATATCCCGCATATAGACTCCATATTTAATTAGATGAATCATCTAGTTAACCCCAAACACCCACAATATGTACGCAACATGTTCATTAATATGCAACAAGATCAATATTATATATTATAAAAATATGAGGGTTCTAGGATAGGGGTCACACATCGAAAGGCGATCTTGGGGTTCCGGGGTTCGGGGTTCGGTCTCAGGGTTCAGGGGATCGATCTCGCATCCGGGAAGGACTTGGTTCGGTGTCGGAGCGCATCGGATTCGTCCTGGTCGGTGTCGATCTTGTCGTTGCGAAGATCTTGTCGGGTCCGCGCCATCGAGTTGGTCTTGGCATTCAGGGTGACGAACTTGGTGTCCTCGAGGAAGTACTTGGCGTACCCGCGTCATCGACCTGGGCATCCGGTTTCTCTGGCATCAGATCCGGGAAGGAGTACTTGTCGCACATGTGGTCTTCGGGTCCGGGGTCCCAGTCATGGCGTCCCATTGTAGATCTTGTTGATGTTCCAGCAAAAGCCACCGGGTTCGGTCTTGGTTCCATTGTCGATGGCGATCTTGTCGGAACACTCTGAGTGGTGAAGATCTTGAGGTTCCAAGGGGTTCGGGTTCGGTCTCGGTGCCGGGATCGGTCTTCGGACACGAGGCTTCAGAGTTCGACCATCGGATCCATGTCGGCAATCTTGTGGTTTCATCCAATACATGAAGGAGATCTTGGGGTTCCGACGGCCATTGTCGTTGCCGGTCTCGAGTGGCGTCAACGGTGGACGAACTTGGTGCTTCACAACGGTCTTGTCTTGTTAGTACAATAGCACATACACCTTGCCGTCAAGGTATAAACAAGGAAACGAGATTGGTAGATGGGGTCGGGAGACTTCCGGACGCGGCGCCTCGGCAAGCGGCAAGACGTCAGAAGGCGGAGGCGTTGGTCCTGGCCGTTGCGGCGGCGCCGACGGCGGACTGCTGGCAAGAGGAGAAGAGGGCCCGCACGGGGAGTGCTCAGGCTCGGGAGGAGAGGCCCGGGTCGGTGCGCGAGAGGCAGCGCTGGCGTGGCTTGCTCAGAGAGGCTCCGTCTGCGAAGGGCGAGGCGATGGAGAGCCTCTGACGGCTTGGAAAAGCAGGCGTCGTCGGGCGGCGAGAGATGAGGGCGCCAGAGGTCACACAGTGTCGCAGGCGCTGAGAACGGGCTCAGCATGGGAGGGAGCGAGGGAGGCGGACGGGGTGAGGCGAGGTGACAAGGCGGGCTGGCCACGGCGGAGGACCCTGGTGGCGGGCGGCCCGGGCGGAGGTGGATCTGGGAGGCGGGTCTCGCGTCGGAAGAGGCAGTGGAGGTGGAGGCGGCGTGGTGGCGCAGGCGGCAGGCGAGAGGCGGGAGGAGGCCCGGAGCAGGCGGCCCGTGGAGGAGGAGTCAGGCGGTGAGGCGGAGGTTTTCCTAGGGAGGAGGAGAGAGGCGTAAGGCGAGAGATGCACGCGGGCGTGTCCCGGGGGGTGGGGTCATGGAGATCCCCCGAGGAGGTCACGCGGTGAGAGAGGTGGTGTGGGTTGCTGTGTGCGTGCGTTTGTGTGGTGTGGGTTTGTTTCTCCAGGGGAATGGGTGGCTGTGTGGGAGAGAGAGAGAGGGGTGTGATGAGGTGGCCGCGGGTGATTGGCCGGGGAAGGAAGGGGAGGTGAGGTGGCGACCAGTGATAGGAGGGGGTGATGTGGAGGGGGGGCTAGGTAGGATTAGGGTTGGTTATTTGGTAGCTTAGGTTTTCGGGTGTTCTGGGCTAGGTAGGGTTTTGTCTAGTTTGGGCCGGGTAGTAGGCTGCTGCCAGCTAGGCCCTTCGGGCCTGGCCGGTGGCGGTCTCCCCGGACAAAATAGTTTATTATTTGTTTTATTTTTAAAATATTTTTGGTAAATACTTTTTTTCAGATAAATAAAAGATCTGAACAGACCGAGGTTTTTGTTTGAGATTAAAGGAGAGGGCTACTTAGAGACTAACATAGGCTTTTTCGAAAATAGTTTCATGCAAAATATATGCATGATGACATGACGATGCCCAAAAGCAACGTGGCATGATGACATGAGCATGCGGTCATGATGATGCAATGCACAAAAACAACGCGATTTTCTAGTAGTGGTTTTGGCGGGATGCCACAACATGGATGTGTCATAACAAGTTGGAATGATTGCATCATGTACTAGGTGTCATCGCTGAACAAAATAAAGGGTTTAATCAAATCCTAGTTTGAAAAGTCAAACGCCAATTTGAAAAGTCAAATGGCTATTTTGGAAGGTGGAGGGGAAGTAGGAAACCTACTTGGGGAGGAGTTCCTCCTCCGCCGGGCCCACTTGGGATCCGAGTTGGGAGGACTCCCTCACTGCGCCTCCCTCCACCTATATAAGGAGGGGCAGGGCTGCCCCTCCAAGCACACAAGACCTCCACCTCTAAACCTAAACCCTAGCCGCCGCCCACCATAGCCGCCACCTAGGGTTTCTCCCCTAGCCGCCGACTTGGGCAGCTCCAAGCCCTAGCCGCCGCCCCTAGACCCTCCTCCTTGGTGCGTCTAAACCCTAGATCGCCGAGGATATCTCTCATAGTCCACCATACTCGCTCCGGCTTAAGGCGAAGCCCTGCGAGATCTCCCCTCTACTTCCGGTACCATGCCGTCGTCTTGCGTAATCACGAGAGTGCTACAACCTCCGCTTCTGTTGGAACAAGGGAGAGGAAGGTCTTCATCAATCGAGCGTGTGACCATTGAGTGCTGCCGAACGCAGCGCGGAAGGATCGTCTGCGATCTTGAGATCGGCAGTGTCTACGACTACATCACCCACGAGAATCTGCTCTCGTTAACGCTGGAATCTTGAGAGTGAGTTCCTCTATCAACTCGTTGCTACAATCTAGTAGATAGATCTTGGCTTGTTTGTGCATGCGGTAGAATTTTTTGTTTTCCATGCTCGAACCCCTACAAAGGGTATCAGAGCCGTGTCTATATGTAGATCTGTTGCACGATTAGAACACAATGGTCATTGTGGGCGTTGATGCTTTTGTTGTCGATTGCTTTTTGTGTACTTTGCATCTTGCGGGATGGTGGGATGAAGCGGCCCGGGCTAACATTACATGACATTGTTCATGAGACTTGCTCCACGCTTGACATGCAACTTGTATTGAATAAGTGGCTTTGCGGGTGCATGTTTCTCCCAACATAGTTAAAATTCAATTTACAACGGGTGATTGACAATACTAGTATCAATGTTGTGGTTCTTGTTCGTAAGTTAGAACGACACTTATTGAAAGCCCCAAACCACGTAAAATATGCAAAGAAAATTAGAGGCGTCTAACTTTGTTTTGCAGGGGTGTGCTGTGATGTGATATGGCCATGATTGTGATTATATTTGATGTATGCAATGTTCCTTATTGTAAGTTGGCAACCGGCAGGAGCCATATGGTTGTCTTTAAATTCTGTTAAGACCTGCGTGTCTATTCAAAGTAGTTGTAATAGTTGAAGCGGTGGGCGACAACCATGGAGCGGTTATTGACCTTGATGCCACAGGTGATGATGGAGATCATGTTCGTGCTTGAAGATGGAGATCGGAAGCACAAGAAGAAAAGGCCATATCATATCACATATTATGAAGTGCATGTGATGTTAATCCTTTATGCATCTTGTATTGCTTAGTTCACGGCGGTAGCATTATAAGATGATCCTCAAGCACACAATTTCAAGTTTTAAAGTGTTCATCCTTAGTAAGCACCGTTGCTAAAGCTCGTTGTTTCAAGCACCACGTGATGATCGTGTGTTAGATTCTCATGGTGTATACAACGTGAGCAAGCAGTTGCTCATGCGGAAGCTAAGGTTTGATCTTGACGAGCCTAGCATGTACAGACATGGTCTCGGAACACGGATCACCGAAAGGTAAAGCATGAGTTATATAGTAGATATGATGAACATGTAGATTGTTCGCCATTGAAGCTACATCAACTCTCGTGATGATCAGTTTTGATGTGGTGGATTTGGTTCGTGTGATCACTAAAACAATGTGAGGGATATTGTTTTGAGTGGGAGTTCAACAGCAATATGATTAAAAGTTGAACACTTTTTATCATAAATTAAATCAAAGTGAATTTGCATAGTTGTTGTAGTCATTGGCATCCGTTTACCACCTTGCTCTTAGTTTTAATTGAGATGATAGAACTATAGAATTCTGGTTAGTTACTTTACGAACTGGTATTGTATTGTTTTTGAAGTGTTAATCTAAAGTTTAAAAGTCCTATTGCAAACTTTCAGTAAGTTCCGGTTACTCCATGAAGTTTAAATAATTGGTATTAAAACAAGAGTGACAATTCCAAGAGTTAGTGTACGAGTATCATGTTTGTCTCCATGATTCTTGATATTCAAAGAATTGTCTTAATATCAAGGTTATCTAGGATCTGAAAGAGTTGTTTCAGAAACCATGATGTGTGGAAGATATTGTGATATCTGAAACGAAGTTTTGGTTGCAACATGATAGAGTATAATATGGCAAAAGTCATGTTCTCATATTTGATGAGAAGTTGCAAAGGGTTGGAGACACTAGTTGTCCTAATCCACCAAAAGGTTTTGGAGAGCAACATTATACTCACGATTCATATTTATAAGCTAAAAGTAGCTTGATCATGAATAATTCCATGATAAGGGTGAATATTTGATGTAGGTAAAATATTTACCACACCAAGAGATTACTAAAGAATGGAATTTGAAAGCACACCAAACATTTGATGATGGTTATCTACTTCAAAGTGCAAGTCCAAAGACATTGGTATTTAACAATATACATGCTTTGGACTATGTGTCATGTGTATGGCTCCACTATTGATGTTGATAGATTCTTTCAAACAGAAAAAAAAATATTGAAAGAGAATCTCATAAATATATGGCAGAAAACAAAAGACTAGAATTGTTCAGTTTAGGTATATAAAGGATATACGTGTTATGGCTATATTCTTTGCTTATTAAACAAAGTGGTTCTTAAGTATTTGATATCGAATTTGTTGGTATGAATCGTCATACAAAACAGCATAATTCATGAACTACAATGGCCTAAGTAACTAGCAAAAGAATATGTGATGATGTTCATCGAGAACAAATAAAGGGTTATTGTGTTTCTCGTTAAACATCAAAGCTTGCCTTCAAGATTTGTTTTATCAGGTATTATGAGAACAAAAGGGTTGTTCAAATAATTGCCGTAATACATAAAAGATGGATGATTTACAAATATCGTTGGAGAAATCACATCCATAAAACTAGTGCTAAAAATGTCGAAAGACAAATTGATTGAAAGATCACTTAGGAAGTGACATCGCCGTTTAAATTATATTGGAAAGAAAACATGAAGAAACTCCATGTGTATGGAATTTTGGAGTCCTTTTGATATTGATCAAATGACGCTTGTGAAACTTTCCTAGAGATATTTAAAAACTTCGTTCATAGGCCAAAAGGGAACGAATGACTAGCTTATTGGAACTTGTACATATTGTTGTACGAAGTCCATTATGTGTAGTCAAGAGCGATGGATTTCAACTTCATATGCTTTCTCCGAAAATTTAAGTGAATATATGAATATTTACTTAATAAGGATGAAGTATGAAACATTTGAAAAGTTCAAAGACTTTCAAGATGAAGTGCAAAATCATTGTAACAAGAATATAAATAATTTATGATAAGATCATAAAGGAAGATATTTAAGTTACAAGTTTAGCATAATACCTAAGATTTAAAGAATCGTTCCGTGGATTTGCATTTCCCGAAACACCATAAGAGTATGGAGCGTTCGAGATATGTAATTAAACCTTGTTTGACATGGTAAGATCAAAGGTGTAATTCATAAAACTGCCATTATATTTTAAAGATTAAAAGCTTTAGAGACTACCGTTTTTCCACTAAAAAGAGCTTCATCATAATCCGTTGAAATGACACCATATAAAGTTATGGTTTGGGATAAAACCCAAGTAGTCCTTTCTTAAACATTGGTATGCTATGCATAAGAAATATGTTTGCAACCAAAGTCGGATGAACCTGTCTTTGTATGTTATTTTGAATAACTGTTCCTCCATAACATCGGAGACAAAAGTGTTTGTCGCTTAGAACGTCAAGTTTCTTTGAGAAGGAATTTTTCGTGAAAAGATAAGTGGGAGGACAATAGAACTTTGATAAGGTTAAAAGAACCTTAGCTATATGTGCAAAGTTGCGCAGCGCCGAAAAGTGTTCCGGAGGCAGCAACAATGCTCATGGCTCACGTGCCTCAAAGGTTGCGGTCACAGAGGTCTAAGTTCCTATTGAAATAAGTAGGTCGGGTAAACAATCAAATACCAAGATTTGAGAGTTAAATCATTATTTGACAATAATGATCCGACTACATGCAAAGAAGCGACGATGAGCCCTGACTCCGTCAAATGGCTTGAAGCCATAAAATCCGTGATAGTTCCATACACGAGAAATCAAGTTTTGAACTTGAAGGACCCTCGAGAAAGGTGTAAGACCTTACAGTTATGTTTGGATCTGTAAAGAAATAGACATGGATGATGCACATCTATGAAATAGTCGACATGTTGGGAAAGAGTTCACAACAATGTTCAAAGGTTGACTATGACAAGATTTGATCTTTCATAGCGATATTTAGTCTAGACGGATTAATGACAAGATATGCCCAAGAGGCAATAATAAAGTGGTTATTATCATATCTTCATACTTATGATATATGTTTACATACCATGCTATAATTATATTAATCGGAAACATCAATACTTGTGTGATTTGTAAACATAAAAGAGTCCCTAGTAAAGCGTCTTGTTAAACTAGCTTGTTAGTTAATATATGATCATGGTTTCCTGATCATGAACATAGAGATGTTATTAACAACAGGGTCATATCATTAGGAGAATGATGTGATGGACATACTCCTATAGTTAAGCATAGCATAAAGATCAAGTCATTTAATATAGTTCATTTGCTATAAGCTTTCTGATACATAGTAAGCTAATTCCTTCGACCATGAGATCATGCTTATCACCATCACCGGAAGGATGCTTTGATGACATCAAACACCACACCGTAACTGGATGGCTATAAAGGTGGCATTGAGTGTTCGGAAAGTATGGGTTGAGACACATGGATCAAGAGTGGGATTTGTCCATCCATATGACTGATAGATATACTCTGGGCTCTCTCGGTGGAATGTCATCCAATTAGCTTGCAAGCATGTGACTGGTTCACAAGGGATCACGTACCACGGGAATGAGAAAAGAGTACTTATCGGTAACGAGGTTGAACTAGGTATGCAGAGATACCGACGATCAAAACCTCGGATAAGTAAACTATCGTGAGACAAAGGGAAATTGGTATCGTATGTAAGTGGTTCATTCGATCATAAAAGTAATCAGAAATATGTAGAATATATGAATTTCAGATTCCTCTATTGGTTATTGACCGGAGAAGTGTCTTGATCATGTCCGCATAATTCACGAACCGTAGGAGACACACTTAAGGATTCGATGTTGTTGAGTAGTTATGGAATGATGAGTAAGAGACCGAATGTTGTTCGAGTCTCGGATGGGATCCGGGATATCACGAGGAGATCCGTAATGGTCGGAGAATAAGATTCATATAAGGAAAGTCTGTTTGGGTTGGAGAATGGTTAGGTGTTTTCATCGAATGTTCTAGAAGGTTCGGAATGTCCGCACTCCGGAGGAAGGGTACATGGATGTGACATAACAAGTTGGAATGATTGCATCATGTACTAGGTGTCATCGCTGAACAAAATAAAGGGTATAATCAAATCCTAGTTTGAAAAGTCAACCAATTTGAAAAGTCAAACGGCTTTTGGAAGGTGGAGGAAAGAAACCTACTTGGGAGGAGTTCCTCCTCCACCGCCGGCCCACTTGGGATCCGAGTTGGGGAGGGACTCCCCTCCCCTGGCGCGCCTCCCTCCACCTATATAAGGAGGGGCAGGGCTGCCCCTCCAAGTACACAAGACCTCCACCACTAAACCTAAACCCAAGCCGCCGCCCACCATAGCCGCCGCCTAGGGTTTCTCCACTAGCCGCCGACTTGGGCAGTTCCAAGCCCTAGCCGCCGGCCCTAGACCCTCCTCCTTGGTGCGTCTAAACCCTAGATCGCCGAGGCTCTCTCTCATAGTCCACCATACTCACTCCGGCTTAAGGCGAAGCCCTGCGATATCTCCCCTCTACTTCCGGTACCACGCCGTCGTGTTGCCGAAATCACGAGGAGAGTGCTACAACCTCCGTTGCCTGCTGGAACAAGGGAGAGGAAGATCTTCATCGAGTACCGAACGTGTGACCGATTGGAGCGCTTGGGAGCATAGCCTTGGGAAGGATCGTCTACGCGATCTTGAGATCGGAAAGTGTACGACAACATCACCCACGAGAATCTGCTCTCATTAACCGCTTTGGAATCTTCGAGGGTGAGTTCCTCTATCAACTCGTTGCTACAATCTAGTAGATAGATCTTGGCTTGTTTGTGTGCATGCGGTAGAAATTTTTTGTTTTTCCATGCTACGAACCCCTACATCACCGTCTGTTATAAGTAAGCTTGTCACACCACCACCACATACTCATGCTACGCACACTGCTACTACTGCTGAGTCTGAAACTGCTTTTGATACTCATGATGTTACTTCTACCGTGCTTGATGCGACTGGTTCATTAGGTCCTTTTCTAGATGCTACTATGGCTGGTCTAGGAAATACCGAAACTCCTAGTGATGACACTGTTACACCTGTTAGCTCACCTGAGGCTAGTGAGAGTTATGATATTAATGATGGTTACATTGAGTTCACCAATGATTTTGTTGAAGAGTGCCAAAACACACATGGTATAGTGCTATTAAGAGTCTCCTTGCTAGACGTACTATTATGCCTAAGTTGTCCTCTGATCCTAAGTTTGCCACTTCTCCCATAAATATTAAAGATGAAGATTATGATTTCTCTCTTGATTTATCTTATTTTGATATTGTTGAGAAATAACCTTTTTGTGGGACTGAAGATGAGAGTGATGTGGCTCATATGAATGAGCCTTCTACTATGAGTGCTTTATTCTCTGATGATTTTAAGATGCGCAAGTACTTTGTTGCTAAGATCTTCCCTTTTTCACTAAAAGGAGAAGCTAGGGCTTGGTTTAATAGATTACCTCCTGGTTCCATTGATAGCCCTGATTGCTTGATTGCTTCTTTCTTCTAGAAATATTTTCCTCCCAGTGCTAGACATGATGCTTTGCAGAGACTTTTTGATTTTAAACAGGAAGAAGAAGAGAAATTGCCTGAGTCATGGACAAAGTTATGTGCCTTGATTCATGGATTTCCATTACCTAAGAATGAGCTTCTTGATATTTATTATAATGGACTAACTGATGATTCTAGGATCTACCTAGATAGATTTGTTGATTGTGTTTTCAGGAAAAGAACTCCTACAGATGCTGAAGAATTAATGACTAAGATAAGAAAGAATTATGATGATTGGACTTCAACTAAGCTGAATTCACCTGAGCCTATTACTCCTGAACCAGTTGTTCCTGAACCAGTTCCAACACCAACAACAAAAAAGAGGGGAGTTATTACATTAAATGATGAAGTGATGAAGGAAGCTAAAAAGTGTCTAAAGGAGAAAGGTATTAGAGGTGAATATGTGAAGAATCTACCTCCTATAGAAGAATTATGTAAGCCAATTCCCCACTCATCCACTATTGAGGTACACTCTCTCCAACACTTTGATGAAGGTGATATTCCTTATGATAAGCCTCCTGATCAATGTTTAGAGGAACTTGACACTTTTATTGTTAAGCAAGGGTATTTTAATAAACAAGTTCAGAATCATTTATTGGAAAACTCTAGAGCTATCCATGTTTTGAAGGATATTGTGGAAATAACTTCTAATGATATTACAATTCTTTGTAAACACTTTCAAATGGTTCAAACCCAACTTGATCAACTTGCTAAGGTACAAAAGGATATGCTAGTTAATGCTTCAGGAGATAAACATGCTTATGGAATTAGAACTAGGAGTGGTATAGCTACTCATGATCCTTTATATCTTGAAGGACACCCTAAAAGAATAGAGCAGGATTTCCAACAAGGTGAAGATAGTGGTAGTCCTCGTAAGAGGAAGAAAAATAAACATAAGAGAGTTGAGGAACCACTTGAACCCGCTGTAGATCCTAATAGTATATTTGTCTGTGATGCTAAAACTGAGAGTGGTAATGATAAAAATGAGTCTCCTAATAAGGAGGAAGGTGAGGAAGAACCTGAGAAGCATACTAAGAACACTAGGTACACAAAGGAATATTTTATTGCTAATAAACATGGTAAAGAGAGAGAACCTTGGGTGCAGAAACCTATGCCTTTTCCAGGTAAGAAACACAAGTCAAAGGAGGAGGAACACTACAACAAGTTTTGTGAGTGGATGAAACCTTTATTCTTGCAAATTCCTTTGACTGATGCTATTAAGTTGCCTCCTTATTCAAAGTATTTGAAGGATATTGTCTCTAATAAAAGGAAGATTCCTAATGAGGAGATTTCTACTCTACTTGCTAATTATTTCTTCAATGGTAAGGTTCCAAAGAAACTTGGTGATCCAGGTATACCAACTATTCCTTGTTCCATTAAGAATAATTATGTTAGAACTTATTTATGTGATTTGGGAGCTGGAGTTAGTGTTATGCATTTTTTCTCTCTATAAGAGACTCCAGCTAGAAAAGTTGATACCAACTGATATTTCTTTGCAAACGGCTGATAAGTCAACTACTATTCCTGTTGGTATATGTGAGGATGTTCATGTTCAAGTTGCTCATAATTGCATGGTCTTAACTGATTTTGTTGTGCTTGAAATGCCCGAAGATGATAATATGTCTATTATTCTTCGGAGACGTTTTCTTAATACTGCAGGTGCTATCATCAATTGCAATCAAGGAAAGCAATATTCAATATTAATGACAAGGAGCACACTGTGATTTCCCCAAGAAGGTTGTTAAGAGCTATTGCCTGAATTCCATTGAAAATATTGAGGGCATTAAGGTTGGAGAAATATATTGTCCCATTCCACAAGAAATTTTTGAAACTATTATAATTGGGACCATTGCTATCAAGTATGAGGTAACATAATCACCTTGTGGAATGCAAAGTTTTGTTTCATATAAGATTGTTTTGGTAACAAGATTTGATCAACCTTGTTGACAAAAGGATTTTTATGAACAAAATAATGTTTCCACTGTGGTTATACTTGCTTTCTTTTTTCCTTTCTCCTTCCTAGTATTTGCTTTAGCTTTAGTTTTGCTAGTTGTTTGCTTGTTTGAGTTTCTTAGAGCTGCTGTAGTTTGGCTTTTGGTTTGCTTTTCTTCTTCTGAAAAAACTATTTCTGCGAGAAAATCAATTTTCATACCCTGAAAATTGTCCAAAAAAAAGTTTCCCGAAAAATCCCAGAAAATTCAAAATACATTTTTCCTCGAAAAAAGGGGCAGAGTGGCACCTGAGGTGACCCAGGGGGCCACCCCAGGCCACCACACCCCTGGTAGGCGCGGCCTACCAGGTGGCGGCTCCTAGGGGGTCTGGCCCACCTAGGCCCCTCCAGGCTGCCTCCTCAAAGCCACCTTCTTTCTCTCTTCTGAAAACACCGAAAAACTTGCTCAAGCTCGAGTTCTTGGTATTCTTGCTCGTGATTTTTGATCTCCTTGTTCAACCCATCTCAAGTGCTGATTTTTGGAGGGATTGCTCCTTGGTATGTGCCTCCTCCACTTGTCCAATTAGATTTGTGATTGGTAGATTGTATCTTGAGTATTTTGCTGCTATAGGTGACAGGTTGTTTGAGCTTGCATGCTTGTTCTTTGCTTATAAACTTTGTTTTGATGCATGTGTAGTCCTCTAGCAAGTTCCTATAGTAGTTGCTCATCATTTATCAACTTAAAAATCACTTGGTTTGATGGTTGTTTAAAATTTTAGAATAGGGAAGTCATGGACCACCACACCTTTGGTGGCATATTTGAGAGTGATGCACCTAGAAGGGCAAGGCTTTCAAGGTGATCTACCAGTACTAGACCCTTATACAATGAGGATCTTATCACTCCGCGATTTGGTGACGAGGGAGATGAAGGGGATGCGCACCCCTCCACCTTTCCTTGCCAAACTTTCTTGCAAGATGCTGGGATTCTTAATGATTTTATTTGGTGCAGAGGGCTGGACTAACAAGTTACATGCAGGATGAGAGTGCACAATATGCTTTTCTTATTAAAACATTTGTGGAGAGTTTCTCCTTTACTAATAGTATGTTCAAGCCTTCTGTGTCTTTCAAAATTTATGGCAGGGCTCATTCTATGACATTGAAGAAATTTTGCAAGGCCCTTGGACTTGGTACAACTGGGTCATCAAAGAATATTCAAGCTCTACCCACTGATTTGTTAGAGCTTTACCGAGGAATAACCAATGATGATGACCGTAGAGCTCAGCGAGGGAAGATAAAGAACATTCAACTTCCAGCCATCAGATATTTTGTCTACTATCTTGCCACCAGTTTTCTTGGTAGGGAGAACACTAGTAATATTTCCAACTACCAATTGGCCTTCTTAGATGTTGTGCTCAACAATGAGGACAAGTATAATCTTGGTTCTCTCATTGCTCGTCGTCTAGCTGCCAAGGGACCCATTTATGGGGGAATTATTGCTACTCATGTTGCTGCTGCCTTGAACATTGTTATTGATCCACATGATACCGTTTTGGATCCCCAATGGCTTGATATTGCTGCCATGAAGGCGCACCACTTTGTCACCACTAGCTCTACTCTTGAGAACTTGGTTTATAGAATGCTGTTTACTGACGGGGAAGAGAGAGAGATCCCTCTACCCCAAACCACTTTGTTTAGTATTTCTCAGGGACCTTGGTAACGCTCGAAGGCGGAGATGGACGACAACATGCGTTCTCTTAACTTCCATGGTCACTATCAGGAGGAAGAACCATCATACGACCCCCCCTTTGTATTACACAGGGGAGGCCTCGAGCTCATACCAGGACGAGGGAGCTTTCTCAACATACTACAGAGGTGCATCTACTTGGGCACCATGGGATTGAGCCCCACTTAGGCCAAAAGCCTAAGCTTGGGGGGAGTTACACCGACATCACACTCATATATATATCATGTTCGGTCGGTTCTTTGTATATCCATTTTTTTTCGCTTTCTTCTTTTGGTTTTTGTTGCTTCTTTCTAAAAACCCAAAAATACCAAAAAATATTTTCGTTGCTTCTCTTGGTTTGATTCTTTGTTTCTTTGCTTTGGTTTTCCTTAAAAGAAAAATCCAAAAAGATTTTGCTTTGTTTGGTTTGCTTTGTTTTTGTTTGGTTTTTCTTTGTTTGCTTGTTTATAAAAAAATCGAAAACATCAAAAATATTTGTTGTTCTTCTTTGGTTTTGTGAGTTCTTTGCAAGGTTCAGTTGTCCTCAGTGGATTTTGGTTTCATGTTAATTATTCAAGTCACACAAGTGAAGGACAATAATGAAGATTAAGACAACTCGAGGTGTGGTAAGAGGCTGGTAACGAACTCTATTTGTTTCATTTTTGTACATATACTCATCACTGTGAGCATGCTTAGCCTGTTTGTGTAAGGTGTATGTCATTATGGATGCCTAGTAGTTCTTGCTTGTCTATGATTAGCTCCATCTTGCTAATAGTTTGTAGCATGTCATATGAATGTTTGCTTGCATTGTTTTATTCATACTTTGGTATGATATTGTGGTATCCTCCTCTGACTGTTCATGTGAATCGACTTGGCACATGCTCACGCATGCATATGACTAATCAATAGTCAGTAAGCATCGATGATTTATTTTGCCTCAGAGTTATTGTATCACTTTCATGCCATAGCTAGTCCTATTTCGTTGCAAGCATGATTATGACAGCTATTGCTCTCTCGTTTGTCGCTCCCTCTCTGTTGGTAGCCTTCACTTGCACTGAGTATGTGCTCTACCTGTGCTTCCAAACTCCCCAAAACCAATATTGTCAGATGTGTCCACCATACCTACCTATTGGCATCATTTGCTATTTCAGTGCATATTCCATATGCCGTGTTTTCCTCCAAAATAAAATGTTTGTATGTTTTGAGAAAGTTAGTTAGTAAATCTCTCAAGAACTTGATGGCACACTTTATTCCTTACGCTTAATAATCATGAACCATTATGACTAGTCCATGAAAGTTATATGCTTGCTAATTATATATTGGGAGTCAGTAGAACCGTGATATCACTGTTGGAATTATGCCCTAGAGGCAATAATAAAGATGTTATTGTTATAATTCTTGTTCATGATAAAGTTTGTATTCCATGCTAGAATTGTATTAAGCGGAAACTTTGATACTTGTGTGGTTTATGAACAACACCGTGTCCCTAGTACGCCTCTATGGACTAGCTCATTGATTAATGATGGTTAAGGTTTCCTAACCATAGACATGAGTTGTTGATTAATAATGAGATCATGTCATTGGGAGAATGATGTGATGGACAGGCCCAAATCAAGCAGAGCAATTAGACCGTGTCTTCATGTTCATCTTTGCGAAGCTTTTTCTTATGTCAAATATTGTATTCCTTAGACCATGATATAATACAACTCCCTGGTATCGGAAGAAAGCTTTGAGGTCATCAAACGTCATCCTATGTGAGGGTGATCATAAAGGTGTCTCTCAGGTGATCGGAAAGTACTTGTTGGGTTGTATGTATCGAGATGGGATTTGTCCCTCCCAAGTCAGAGAGATATACTTCGGGCCCACTCGGTAATCGATATCAACACCGCTTGCAAGCACGTGGTTAAGGAGTTGATCACAAAGTGATATCGGATTACGGAACGAGTAAAGTACTTGCCGTGAAAGAGATTGAACTAGGTATACCGATACCAACGATCGAATCTCGGGCAAGTAAAATATCACGTGACGAAGGGAATATATATATGGGATTAATTGAACCCTGGCATCGTGGTTCATCCGATATGATCATCGATGAATATGTGGGAGTCAATATGGGTTCCAGATCCCGCTGTTGATTATTGATAGAAGATCATGTCTGCATATTCTCGAACCCGTAGGGTCACACACTTAACGTGTCTCGACACTAGGATAGAATGGATAATTGGTTTATGAGTTTTTGTTCGGAGTCTCGGATGAGATCCAGGACATCACGAGAGGTTCCGAAATGGTCCGGAGAATAAGATTCATATAAAGGAAAGAAGTTTTTGGATTTCCGAATCGTTTCGGAATGTTCGGTATTGTACCAGAAGGTTCTAGAAGTTTCCGGAGTGGGACCAACGTGGCCCCACTTGTCGGAGGGGTGCGTGGGCCTACGAGGGAGTGCCCTGGCCGCATTGGGCCAGGGGAACAAGGCCCCATAGGCCCAGCCGGACAAAACCCTAGGGGAAACCCTAGGAACCCTTCTAGAAGGGAGGGGGAGACTTGCCCCCCACTCCAACCCTTGGGGCCGCCGCCCTAAGGCTTGGAGGAGGGGACAAGGGGGACAGCTAGCCCTCTATATAAAGAGGGCAAAGGAGCACCCTCCTCCCCCCACTCCTTCAACCCTAGCCGCCATACTGCTGCCCTCCCTCTCTCTCTCTCTCTCTCTCTCTCTCTCTCCCGACTGCGCGTAGGCGAAGCCCTGCCGCAGAAACTCTCCACCATAACACCACGCCGTCGTGTTGTATATCCAATATATCTCTCCACCCCACTTGCTGGACCTAGGAAGGAGGAAACATCACGGCACCGTACGTGTGCATCTCTCGGAGACGCCGCCACTTGCGGCGTTGGATCGGATCAGATCACGAGGAGGAGAAGGCTAGTTCAACTACATCACCCACGTTCTGTTGAACGTTTTTGTTGTGCGATTCTTCAAGGGTATGAAGATCTCATCTATCCCTCTCGTTGATTGCATCTCCTAGATTAGATCTTGGCTTTCCCGTTCGCATCCGTAGAATTTTTTTGATTTACTATGCTGCGAAACCCTTCAATCACGGGGAACGCTTTCAACACTTTTTGTATATCTCATCCAGTTGATTCCTTGCTATTTTGTTTACGGATGTGGACGATGCCAAATAAAAGGGGAGGTTGTGAGTTAATGGAGTTTATACAGTGTGTTAGAGAAACGCCTGGGCCGCTAGCCTAAGCCATGCTTAATCATGGTGGAAACTTGCAGCATCACCATAATGAGCATCTATGAAGCGTCCTCAATAAAAATCTATGCATATGGTAAATAAAAATATTGCTGAGATGCTCATTGTCTGCTTGCCTTGTCATTTTGGTTATGGGAAAGCTCCTGTACCATGTGCAAGGGTACCCGCTGGCGCCTCGATGATATGCATGTATTTACAATGACAAGAACTTTCGGTGACCAAAGTTGAGTAGCATGCGGGGCGACCCTCGTGACTCAAGGGACTTGGGATTTCACTATGGTCATCGAGTAGCATGCGGAGCGACCCTCGTACCTAAGGGACTTGGGATTTTCAGGTGACCAAAGTTGAGTAGCATGTATTCAGAGTGGACCTCACTTTCACCTTAACCACATGAAGATGCCTATGATAGGGGCAATGAGAGCTCAAAGCTAATGAGTACCTTCCTTTTAGCATTGGGAAGCTTTTCAAACCTTCAAAAAACTGTTTTCACAACCTTGTTGAGTCACCACTTATTCTATGAGCACCTTCTTGAGAGCATAGTTTTCATTTTTGTGTTTGTTTCAAAACTTGGTTAATTATGTCATGACTTTGATGCTTGTATCTCTGATATATTTATCTCTAGTCTTCATGTGAACTTCAGAGGTGCCTTGGCATTTATGTTGTGCTCTTCAAACAAAGGCAAGCGAGATATCACTCTATCATACCTTATTATGAGCATTGCAATGTTGCTTATGTTTATGTTTCATGCTACTTATTATTATTGAGTTGGTTTCTCTTCATATCATGCAATGACTATTGAGTAGACTTAGTTGCATACTCCTTATTATGAATTGTCTAAGCATCTACTCATGTGCTGAGAATATTTACATCATATGAAGCAAAGTGTTCGTGAAAGTTCTTTTATCGCACTCAGTTTTCAACTGAATTGCTTGAGGACAAGCAATAAGCTAAGCTTGGGGGGAGTTGATATGTCCAAAACGTATCTACTTTCTCGAACACTTTGCTATTGTTTCTTCTCTAAACTTGTGTGATTTGGATACAACTAGCACAGACTGGAGCTGTTTTCATCAGAATTACCTTGGTGTCTTGTTTTTGTGCAGAAAATGAACTATCAGGAAAAATCCCGGAAAATATGCCAAAATAATATTTCACTAGAGATCCAGAGAGCCAGAAGGGGAGACGGAGAGGAGGCCTGGGGGGCCCACACCCACCCCAGGCGCGGGCCCACCACTGGTCGCGCATGGAGGGGGTGCAACCACCCCAGGCACCCCCTCGGCCTCCCTCTGCGCCTATAAGTTTCCTTTCGACCTAAAAACCAAGGGGGGTTTGATAGTTTTCCAGAAAGAGTTCCGCTCCGCTGCTGCCACCAAAAACCAAGATTCGGATCCAGAATGGCCCAAGATGTGATGTGTATGTTGTATGCAATGATCATGTTTTGTAATATTTCACGACTTGCATGTCGATGAGTACACAACCGGCAGGAGCCATATGGTTGTCTTTATAATTTTGTATGACCTGTGTGTCAACTTCTTATACGCCATGTAATATCTTCACCTTATTGCTAAGTAGTTAGCAATAGTTGTAGTTGCTATTCGTGGTGGAGGCAATCATGGTGGAGTGATGGAGATCATGCAGGCGCACATAAGATGAAGATCATTGCGCGAAGATTGGCTATACCATGTCACATAAAATTATATGCATGTGATGTTTATCCTTTTATGTATCTTATTATGCTTAGATCGTGACGGTAGCATTATAAGATGATTCCTCACTGAAAGATCAAGATAAAATTGTGTTCTCCCCATGTATGCACCATTGCGAAAGTTCGTCGTGTTCAAGCAAATCGTGATGATTGGGTGCTATAAAATCTACGTTCACATACAACGGGTGCAAGCCAGTTTTGCACACGCGAAAATACTTGGGTTTGACTTGACGAGCCTGGCATGTACAGACATGGCCTCGGAACACATGAACCGAAAGGTTAAGTATGAGTCATATGAATGATATGATCGACACTTTGTTCTCCACCATTGAAACCACATCGCTTCTCGTGAAGATCGGATTAGGTGTGGTGAATTTGGATCATGTTCACTAAACAACTTGAGGGATGTTGAATTTAGTGGGAGTTCATCTAGTAATTTGATTAAGTTGAACTAGTTATCATGAACATAGTCTAAATTGTACTTGCAAATTTTGTAGATCAAATGGCTAAGTCCAACTTCAACTTCAACATTTTTGCTGAGAAAGAAAAGCTTAAGAACAATGGGTCTAACTTCACCAACTGGTTCCACAATCTGAGAATCATTCTCGCTGGCGGACAAAAGGACTATGTCCTTGAGAAAGCGCTAGGTGACGCCCCTGCTATAGATGCGTCGGCTGATGAAAAAGCTGTTTATCAGTCGCACAAAGATGATTATGGAGTGATTAAGAGTACCATGTTATTTACTACGGAATCGTACCTTCAAAATCATTTTGAGGAGTTCGTCGGGCCCTTTGAGATACTTGAGGAACTGAAAACCATGTTTTAGACTCAGGACCGTTCTGAGAGATATGAGATCTCTGACAAGTTCTTTAACTGCAAGATGGAGGAAGGGTGTTTTGTTAGTGAGCACGCCATTAAGATGTCGAGCTACACTCAACGTCTTGAGCAACTGGACTGCAAGATTCCAGAAGAGCTCAAGATTTACAGAGTTCTGCAATCACTCCCTCCTAGCTACAAAGGTTTTGTAGTTACTCACAATCAGATTAGTTCCACTGATACGATCACTGAGATCTTCGCTAAGCTGAAAGTTGCGGAGGTGGATATCAAGAAATATAATCATGTGTTGATGGTCAACAAGACCCCTAGATTCAAGAAAGGTAAGGGTGCAAAGAAGTCCTTCAAGAAAGGCAATGCTGCGTTGCCCTAAAGAAGAAGATCAAGTCGACCTAAGCGGACATCGAAAGTGCTTCTATTGCAAGGACAAGGGTCCTTTGGGCGCAACTATCCAAGTACTTAGCGGACAAGAAGGCTGGCACCATTAAAGGTATATTTGATATACATGTTATTCATGTTTACCTTACTAGCGCCGTTGTAATGCCTCGGTATTTGATAATCGTTCAGGTTAATATTTGTAACTTGAAACAGAGCTACGAAATAGACAATGCTAGCAAGGGATGAGGTGACGATGCGTGTGCAGCGGATCAAGAGTTGATGTGATGGCTCGACGCTCTCCTTAGTTTTACCTTCGAGATTAGTTTTAAACCTTAATAAATGTTATTATGTGCTTGCGTTGAGCATGAACATTATTTCTGGATCGTGTTTATTGCAAGACGGTTATTCATTTAAATCAAATAATAATAGTTGTTCTATTTATATGAGTAACATCTTTTATGGTCATGCACCTGCTATGAATGGTTTATTTCTTCTGAATCTCGAAAGCAATGAAACACACATCCATAACATTGAGGCTAAGAGATGCAAAGTAGATAGTAATAATTCGACTTATTTGTGGCACTGCCGTCTAGGTCATATTGGTGTAAAACGCATGAAGAAACTCCATTATGATGGACTTTTGGAGTCTCTTGATTTTGAATCATTTGACACGTGCGAGCCATGCCTCATGGGCAAGATGATCAAAACCCCGTTCTCCGGAATGATGGAGCGAGCAACGGACTTGTTGGAAATCATACATACCGATGTATGCGGATCAATGAGTGTTTCGACACGCGTTGGATATCGCTATTTTCTCACTTTTACTGATGACTTAAGTAGATATGGGTATATCTATTTAATGAAACATAAATCTGAAACGTTTGAAAAGTTCAAATAATTTCAGAACGAAGTGGAAAACCATCGTAACAGGATAATTAAATTTCTACGATCCAATCGTGGAGGTGAATATTTGATTTATGATTTTCTCACGCATCTTAAAGTGAGCGGAATCGTTTCGCAACTCACGCCACCCGGAACACCACAACGCAATGGTGTGTCTGAACGCCGGAATCGAACTCTATTAGATATGGTGCGATCAATGATGTCTCTTACAGATTTGCCGTTATCATTTTGGGGTTATGCATTAGAAAGCGCTGCATTCACTTTAAATAGGGCACCATCTAAATCTGTTGAGACGACACCATATGAACTGTGGTTTGGTGCTAAACCTAAGTTCTCGTTTCTTAAAGTTTGGGGATGCGAAGCTTACGTCAAGAAGTTGATGCTGGACAAGCTCGAACCCAAAGCGGAGAAATGAGTCTTCATAGGATACCCTAAGGAAACGATTGGGTATACCTTCTACCATAGATCCGAAGGCAAAGTGTTTGTCGCAAAGAACGGATCCTTTCTTGAGAAGGAGTTTCTCTCGAAAGAAGTGAGTGGGACGAACATAGAGCTAGACGAGGTTATTGAACCTTCTCTCTAGTTGGAGAGTAGCGCCACACCTGAAATTGTTCCAGTGCCGTCTGCACCAACAAGAGAGGAAGCTAATGACGAGGATCATGAAACTTCGAACGATGCTACTGCTGAACGTCGCAGGTCGACAAGGTCGCGTTCCCCTCCTGAGTGGTGCGGCAACCCTATCTTAACTGTCTTGTTAGTAGACAACAGTGAACCTGCAAACTATGAGGAAGCAATGATGAGCCCAGATGAAAGGGCATTTATTGTCATAATCACTTTTGGTGTTCGGTAACAACAAGTTGATCATTTTACAGTTTGTTATTGTCCACAGGTTGGTATGACCACAGATAAACATCACACACACTCTTGGGAAAAGACCACACACATTTGCCACTGCTCGAAACTGCACCGAGTCTCCGGTCTTCCAAGACCGGAGTCTCCGGTGTGGTCCGGAGTTTCCGGTGCTGGCTCCGGTGGTGTCTCCCAGGACATGGCTAGGTCAGTCAGATGTCCAGTCCGGAGACTGGTTCGGAGATTGGCCGGAGTCTCCGGACTTTGGTCAGACCGGAGTCTCCGGTGTTGGAAGGCCGGAGTCTCCGTGTTCTTTGAGTGAAGAAATGGGCTGGGTGGGTCGGATGGCGAGCCCGAGACTGGTCCGGAGATTGCCCGGAGTCTCCGGTGTAGACTTATCTTCTTCCTCCAGAAAACGGTTCGTGGAGGGGGCTGTCTATAAATAGGGACCCTTATCTTCTTCCTCCAGTTGCTCGAGCTTCTCAAGAACACCAACACCATTAGAGCCACCAAATCCACAAGATCTCTTCATCCAACCATCCAAAGTCATTGATCTTTGGAGAATCGAAGGAGGAGGCCTTGATTCACATCTTCACCAAGAGAGATCTTCATTTCCCCCTCATTCACTTGAGGGCCCCCAAGCTCTAGTGTTTCTTTGGAAACCCTAACTTTGATTTGGTTCTTACAAGCTTGTCTTTGATTTGTCTTGACAGCTTGCTTGTATTTGGGAGCCTCCAATTCAGTTGTGGATGTGTGCCCCGAACTTGTTGTAAAGGTGTCGGCTTCCACCTCGAAGGTTGCCGATATAGTGGAAGGTGAATATATCCCTTTGGGGTGAGGTTCATCGGAGAACAAGGGAGGCCTCTCATGGCGTTGGTGGTTTGAAACCACCCCCTTTCCAAACGTAGACGTACTTCCCCTCAAAAGGAAGGAACTACGGGAAACAAATCCTTGTGTCTCGCTCCCACCTTGGTTACATCTATCCTTTACCGCACTTTACTTACTTGTTCTTGCTTAGTGTTGTGTTAGTTTGTGCTTGTTTGACATATAGGTAAATTCACCATAGTTGCATATTCTAGAGAATTTACCTTTATTGTCAAACCCTAATTTGAAAAATAGTAAAATTTGAAGTAGCACCTATTCACCCCCCCCTCTAGGTGCCCATACGATCCATTCAATTGGTATCAGAGCCTCGACTCTTTAATTGGGCTTTACCGCCTAAGAGAATATGGGTAGCCGCGAAGGGGATGGTGATGGTGAGCCGAGCAGGGTGACCATGGAAGATCTCAAAAACTTGGAAACAAGATTGAGATCTTCCTTGGTCAACAAAGTTAAGAAGATTCTTGAGCAACTTCTTAAAGACAAAGAAGGCTCACCACCCCCATCTCCTCAAGAGGATCAACCATCCATTTTACCTAAAGGGAATACATCAGTATCCCCCAAGGGTGCATTAGTAGGGGGTAAACGAGACAACGCTAATTCCTCCACACACACAATAATGGTGGGAAGGGTGAGCACCGTGACTCATGGTACTCTCCCGACCCTCCAATCCCTCACCCTCATGTATACAATAGAGGTGACCCACCTAAGCTTGTCACATCCCAAGATTTTCCAAATCTTGTAATGTGAAAATAAATTAATAAAATAAAACTTTGTTGATTTTCAGAGCCAGAAGAAACTTTTTGAATACAATTGGAACTTCAAACCCATTTGAATTAAAATAAACCTCAAGAGATTTAAAAAGATAGACATTTAATAAAAGGAAAATAAAAACATTTGAAATTACTATTTTTGAAACAATTAAATGAAAAGATTTGTTTTCAAATGAAATAGAAGTGTTATAAATAAAGAATATTAAATAAAGGAAAATTTAACCTTGACCAAACTTTTGGAATTAAAAACATTAAGTTTTGAATAAAAACAGCAAAGGTTTATTTAAATAAAATAATAAAGAATTAAAATCCAAACTTTATTAAAATAAGAAGTTTTACCAATTTATTTTAAACATCAAAGCTTGTTAAATTATTTTAAATAAGTTTTCATAAATTGGAATCACCAAGTTTGGATCTCTAAATAAAAAGATATGAACTTCATAAGACAAGAATGAAAATATTAATAAAGAATATTTACAGACCAAATCAAATCTTGGCCTAATCCATGAAGTAAATGGAGTGATGATTAATCCCTATTCAAATAAAAATATGAAATAAAGAATATTCCAAATAAAATAAAATGGAAATAACCATTCTATCCCTATTTTAAATAAGGACAAATCTCTAAATAAAAATACATGAGAAAATGATATTCGGAATTAAAACAATTACCCAATCTTATATGATTAATAAATCACTTTGGAATACTTTCCAAATAAATCAATATGAATTATTTGAACCAAATAAACAAATCCTAAATGGATTATTATCTAAGGACCATTTATTTAATTATAAATGGAACCTAAAATAAAAGGTTATTTTTATTTTAAAACAAGATTTCCAAGCATCCTCATTTTCAAATAAAACCTACTGTTGGGATTTGAAAACATTTTGGTTTTTAAATGAAGATTTTATTAAATAAGACAAACCCTATTTTTTTATTTAACTAATGACCCATTTATTTAATTACTAAATGGAACCTAAAAAGACTTAAAATAATATTTATTTTAGAATGTGAATTATGATATTAAGCAGAACCAAATTCATATTTGAAAGGCTTGATGATTGTTTGAATCATTTGAATGTGTTTGGTTATTTGAATTTCAAAACAGGAAAATAGAATTAGAAAAAGAAAAAGGAATCAGACAGAAAAAAATAAGAAAACAGACCAGACCCAACTACCCTGGCCCAAGAAGCCCACCAGCCCATCTCCCCACCCCGAACCGTTTTCTTCACCGACTAAAGCAACCCACCCAGCAACCGACAGGTGGACCTCTCCTCATTTTCGTTTCCCACTGACAGCGGACCCCACTTCCACTGTTTCCCTTCTTCCTCCCCCGCGACCTCCTCCTCCCTTAACTCCTCGTTCTGCCGCAGAACTCCCTGCTCAATCCGCCTTAACACCACGATGATTCCTCGACGCGACCACGTCCTTAAAATCGCCTACTCCTCCGCGACGTATTCCCCACCACTCTCTTCGCCTCCAGCCGCAATTCGTCCTCGAACAGCTTCTCCGACGAGCCTCTCGCAAATTCCGCCAGCACACTCTCCTTTCCGCCTCGAGCACACGAGCACACTCACATACACCGGCGCATCCGTCTGTGTCAATCACTCGACCGCGGGAACCTCTGAGCCTCGCCAACGACAACATCTGGCCGCGCCGCCGCCTGTTTTCTTCTCCGGCGAAGCTCGCAGGTAAACTCTGACCGCCCCCTTCCGTCTCAATGATGCACACATACTCGCCTTCCGCCTACGAATCTAATCGTACCCTCCGTTTGTTTTAGGGCGCTTCCTATCCAAGTCCACGACGAGCACCGACGACCTCGCAACTCCGGTGAGTATCCCGATGGTTTTCGTCCGCCTTTTCCACTCTAGTTCACACGCACAACACTGCCTCGACCTCACGCGTCTGACCGCACCTTTGTTTCGTTCTAGGGTGGTCTCCAGCGACGTCCTCGACCACGACCAGAGCCGCCGTCGCCAGTAACAACTCCGGCGAGAGATTCGTCCCGACGCAGTACGCCCCGAGCCACGCTGACCACACGACGTGCTTCAGCACAGCCTCGCGACCTCGGTGAGCTTTTCCCTCCTCGTTTTGCGTCCTGTTTCGCCAGCACCGCCGTAGTCTGACCGTCGCCGCCGTTAGCCATCGCCGCCGCTAATGGCCGAACAGCGAACACCGTAGGATGCAGATCCACTGGCTGAGATAGAACGACTTAAGCCGCGAAGAGGTACTCGATCTGAGCCACACGATTTAACTAGATCCAACGCATCAGAACGTGATCCGCAGCGAACCGTTTTCGGCGAATTAGAAAGCGACGCGTGTCAGTAGTTTAGTTAAAACAGAAATTTGAAATCAGATTAGATTGCAAACTTCAAACCCTTATATCTTTTGAACCACACGTCCAAATTTGACAAATTTTATATCAAAAGATTCAGGAGAACAAGCCCTAGCCAACCATGGCCTTAGTTTGACAAATAGTACCTGTTAACTTGTTTGATTTTGCAGAAACTTTAGTATGCTTGTTTAGAGTATAAAAATTGTGTAAAATTGAATTTAGGAGTAAAACCTTTGCAAAATGTTTAATTGTGACCTTACTGACCCTAGGAACCAACCCATAGTGTTAAAAATGATTTTTGTGATATTTAGGTTGAATTATTCAACTTAGCCATTTTCTAGCCAAATAAAAGGAATAGTTTTTATTATAAAAATGTTTATGGAAAAGAAACTTTGAGAAAATAGTTGGACCAAACCTACTGACCCAAAAACACCAAGTTTTGCAATAGCAACTCATTTGGTGAACCCTATAGACTAATGCCTTAATAAAAATATTTCTACACCACATAAAATAACACTTTGTTTTGAAAATGGTTTTAAAGTGAAACCTTTAGCAAATGACTTGGCCACTTTAGGAATGACCATTAAATGTACCCAAATGACTATGACCCACTAGAAACCACTTTTTCAAACAAAACAAAGCTTGGCATGCTTGCATGCATTTCTTTGACTTTGTTATTTATGTGTGTTGTTTTGCTTGATTGGTAGATTGAGTTTGTACCTTGCTTGATTGATTTGTAGAGACTCGAAGTGTGTGATTGTTGCAAAGATCAAGAAGTGAACCTATACTCTACCAAAAAGGCAAGTGATGCTTCATAATTTCTATCCCAATACTTCTATTATGCATTAGTGATTTTGTTAAGTAAAACTTGCATGGATTTTGCTAAGTATAGATCTTGCTATAGGAAAACCTTGTGTCCTTAGTAGGATTTTCCTAAGTTAGAGATTCCCACTACTACCAAGCTTAGCCTAGCTAATAGAAAACATGGGAGGAATATATATTCACACTATGGAAAAATATTCTAAGTCTAAGGACTTGTGATTTTGTCTAATAAAACAACTAAGTTAATGAATCACCTGGGTGGAATGGATAGATTGGTGGAGAATGGTTGAGTGGTTCACAAGGCCATGGACTTGGATTGTGTATCTCACTTGTGGATGGCCACCCAGGAAACAAAGGGATTGGAGATGTCAAATGTTGAGAAGCTTCAAGTGCAACCACTTGGCAATATGGGCTCTGCCATGATCATATAGGTTGCAAGAACTTAGCCAAATGGACAGTGGGTGGTAGTGTTTGATAGGTTGGAACGCGTCCATTTGACTAAGGGAAGGCTTCTGAAAGATTTTGTCTTGGGAAACCAAGTCTTGTGGGTAAAGTGCACCACCTCTGCAGAGTGTAAAACCTAAGTACTTAGCCATGTCCCTGGTAAAGGACAATTTGAGCATCAAGACATGGAAGCAATCAAGAATCTCATCATTCCAATTTCTAAGTAAAAACTTGTGGGTGAACAAGGGATTGTGTGTATTCTTCAATCTTTGGTGGAAAGATGGCTTGAGACAAGGATCTTGAAATCTTAGATTGAAGAAAATTGTTTTGCCAAGCAAATCTTCAGTCTTTGATTGGTAGATGCCTAGTGGATCTCCGCTTTGATTAGTAGATGTCTTGGAAAGTTTTTGCCAAACAAAAACTTAGTATTTTCAAAATGATAAGAAAAATCTATTTTGAGCAAAAGCAAGCCTCAACTCCACTTAGCCAAATGCATGTAGATGATAGATTCCACTATACTACATAGTATCACTTGCCAATACAATTTCAAAATGTATTGACCCTTTGTGGCTGTAACTTGTATGTTGCAGGTTTGATTGATTTTAGTGAAGATTGATTTTTTTTTGGATTACAAAGTCTACAACCAACATCTGCCTGTGGCACTTTGAAGATGAAGGACCCATGACTATATTTATTCCGCTGCAATGTATTGTAATAGCCATATGAGCTATGAATGATGTAATAAAATTATGTTTTCCTGGTTATAAAGTTATATTATGACCTTTGTTTCTTGATATTACATCTTAACTGTGGATGCTAGCTATTGATCCAGGGACTAGCATTGTAAACACAGGAGGACTCTACCTTATCAGGTTGGGACCCTAACAGATGGTATCAGAGCATTGTGTTGCCTGTAGGATTTGTAAACCCTAGGATTGGACAAAAACCCTTAGAAAAATAAGAGTTATGTTTTGATCCAAAACTTATTTACAAAAACACTTGTAAACCCTTTCCTTAATCATTTTGGTTTCAACTCTACATCTCTTCTACATCAACTTGATGGATAAAAGCCTACCCCATGGCCAAAGACTACACCATGTGCAAAGGACTTCTACAACTTCTTCAACTCTAATGACTTCAACATCTTCAGCATGTTCACCAAGGACTTCCAACTTGGAAACTACTAAGGACCACAAGTGAAACAAGGAAAACCTACTCAAGATTTAGAGACTGAGGGAATGCAAAATAAGAAGAAGCCATCAACAACTTGGATGTATAGTGACTAAGAGTTTTCTCAAGGGAACCATGATCTCAAGTAAGGAAAATCAAGAAGGAAGGAAAGATCACAAGTGAACCATGTAGATGGACCACCATATTTTAGCTAAGTCAAATACACCAACTTGTGTGGTGTAACAAAAATATTTTGTTGTCTAAGTATGTGCTTGAACCTAGTTTGAGTGAAATGTTTGTTTGTGATTGCATGCACATTGCTTGTGTGAATTGTGATGTGTGTGATTAAGATTGACTCCTTAGAAATATCTTGCCTATTCTAATCTCCCTTCAACCCCAAACAGATGACTACCCCAAAGGACTCCAAGGTTGATGACACCAACACCAACCAAGCTGACAGCCTTGGAGAACTCATAGCAACCCAACATCAATTGAACCAATTGATGCCGGTTCCTAGCCAACAATAGTAATGAAGATCCAGCATTACAAAGGTTTTTAGAGGAACAGTCCCAACTGATGCTTAAGGTGACTAATCAAATGATTAGCATGGAAGAAAACTTACCTAGAAGAGAGTATGATAGCAAGGATGAAAGGAATGTTGTTCTAGATGGAGCCCCAGCTTGCATTATTTGTGGTGACAAGGATCATACTTCCAAAGAACATGAAGGACAATGCCCAAATTGTGATGAAGATCATCCTGTTGGAGAATGCCCTACCTCTCAAGCTACTTGCTATCTTTGTGAAGGAAGTGATCATACTCCTGGCCTATGTCCTATCTATGCCATGGTAGAACAAAGGAAACAAGAAGGATCCAAGTCTACCAAAGGGAAAGGACCACTACTACTTCCAAGCAAGACAACCCAATTCAAAGGATCAAGGAAAATCAAGAAGCCCAAGCAAGACATGAGCCTGGTACAATGTCGTAAATGTAATGAAATGGGACACTACTCTAGTGGATGCCCAGGGAACATAAAGAATAAAGGAATTGACCAAGTGTGGTGTAACAACTGCAATGAACCAGGTCACTTTGTAGCAACTTGCCCAAAAGAGCAACGCAAAGAACTCAAGGACATTAATTGTTTCAACTGCAAGAATCCAGGACACTATGCAAGCAACTGTCCAGATAGGATGAAGAACAAGTTGAACAAGCCTATGGAGAAACTCAATCTTGGTCCATGAGTCAAGCATAGGAATAAAGCAAAAGTTTAACATAGAGAAATCTCCAGAACCCAAGAAGGCCAATATGTAATTTTTGTTTGAAAATTTTTAAGGGTGGTAGTACCCTAGTTGTTTGAACATGCTTGTAACCCTAATCTTCCCAAATCTCGGGACGAGATTTATTTTAAGGGTAATTTGTCACATCCCAAGATTTTCCAAATCTTGTAATGTGAAAATAAATTAATAAAATAAAACTTTGTTGATTTTCAGAGCCAGAAGAAACTTTTTGAATACAATTGGAACTTCAAACCCATTTGAATTAAAATAAACCTCAAGAGATTTAAAAAAGATAAACATTTAATAAAAGGAAAATAAAAAAACATTTGAAATTACTATTTTTGAAACAATTAAATGAAAAGATTTGTTTTCAAATGAAATAGAAGTGTTATAAATAAAGAATATTAAATAAAGGAAAATTTAACCTTGACCAAACTTTTGGAATTAAAAACATTAAGTTTTGAATAAAAACAGCAAAGGTTTATTTAAATAAAATAATAAAGAATTAAAATCCAAACTTTATTAAAATAAGAAGTTTTACCAATTTAATTTAAACATCAAAGCTTGTTAAATTATTTTAAATAAGTTTTCATAAATTGGAATCACCAAGTTTGGATCTCTAAATAAAAAGATATGAACTTCATAAGACAAGAATGAAAATATTAATAAAGAATATTTACAGACCAAATCAAATCTTGGCCTAATCCATGAAGTAAATGGAGTGATGATTAATCCCTATTCAAATAAAAATATGAAATAAAGAATATTCCAAATAAAATAAAATGGAAATAACCATTCTATCCCTATTTTAAATAAGGACAAATCTCTAAATAAAAATACATGAGAAAATGATATTCGGAATTAAAACAATTACCCAATCTTATATGATTAATAAATCACTTTGGAATACTTTCCAAATAAATCAATATGAATTATTTGAACCAAATAAACAAATCCTAAATGGATTATTATCTAAGGACCATTTATTTAATTATAAATGGAACCTAAAATAAAAGGTTATTTTTATTTTAAAACAAGATTTCCAAGCATCCTCATTTTCAAATAAAACCTACTGTTGGGATTTGAAAACATTTTGGTTTTTAAATGAAGATTTTATTAAATAAGACAAACCCTATTTTTTTTTATTTAACTAATGACCCATTTATTTAATTACTAAATGGAACCTAAAAAGACTTAAAATAATATTTATTTTAGAATGTGAATTATGATATTAAGCAGAACCAAATTCATATTTGAAAGGCTTGATGGTTGTTTGAATCATTTGAATGTGTTTGGTTATTTGAATTTCAAAACAGGAAAATAGAATTAGAAAAAGAAAAAGGAATCAGACAGAAAAAAAATAAGAAAACAGACCAGACCCAACTACCCTGGCCCAAGAAGCCCACCAGCCCATCTCCCCACCCCGAACCGTTTTCTTCACCGACTAAAGCAACCCACCCAGCAACCGACAGGTGGACCTCTCCTCATTTTCGTTTCCCACTGACAGCGGACCCCACTTCCACTGTTTCCCTTCTTCCTCCCCGCGACCTCCTCCTCCCCTTAACCTCGCTGCCGTTGCTGCAGTAACTCCGCGCGTTCAATTCGCCTTAACACCACGATGATTCCTCGACGCGACCACGTCCTTAAAATCGCCTACTCCTCCGCGACGTATTCCCCCAGCTCACTTCCCTCGCCTCGGGCCGTAATTGATCCTCGAACAGCTTGTCTCCGACGAGCCCTCTCAAATTCCGCCAGCACACTCTCCCTTTCGCCTCCACACGCACCACGAGCACACTCACCATACATCCGTCTGCGGGTCAATCACTCGACCGCTGGAACCTCTCGAGCGCCAACGACAACGCCGCCGCCACGCCTTCTCTTTCTTCTTTCTCAGGTAAACTCGACCGCCCTCCGTCTCAATGATGCACATACTCGCCCATCTGAATCTAATCGTACCCTCCGCTTGTTTTAGGGCGCTTCCTATCCAAGTCCACGACGAGCAAGCGACCTCGCAACTCCGGTGAGTATCCCGATGGTTTTTTTCGCCTTTTCCACTCTAGTTCACACGCACAACACTGCCTCGACCTCACGCGTCTGACCGCACCTTTGTTTCGTTCTAGGGTGGTCTCCAGCGACGTCCTCGACCACGACCAGAGCCGCCGTCGCCAGTAACAACTCCGGCGAGAGATTCGTCGGCCTTGATGCGCCCGAGCCACGACCACACGGCGTGCTTCAAAGACAGCCTCGCGACCTCGGTGAGCTTTCCTCCTCGTTTGCGTCTGTTTCGCCAAAGCCGTGGTCGACCGTCGCCGCCGTTAGCCATCGCCGCGCCGCGAATGGCGAAAGCGAACACCGTGAGATGAGATCCACCGGTGAGATAGAACGACTTAAGCGAAGAGGTACTCGATCGAGCCACGATTTAACTAGATCCAACGCATCGAGCGTGATCCGGCGAACCGTTTTCGCGAATTAGAAAGCGACGTGTCGAGGTTTAGTTAAAACAGAAATTTGAAATCAGATTAGATTGCAAACTTCAAACCCTTATATCTTTTGAACCACACGTCCAAATTTGACAAATTTTATATCAAAAGATTCAGGAGAACAAGCCCTAGCCAACCATGGCCTTAGTTTGACAAATAGTACCTGTTAACTCGTTTGATTTTGCAGAAACTTTAGTATGCTTGTTTAGAGTATAAAAATTGTGTAAAATTGAATTTAGGAGTAAAACCTTTGCAAAATGTTTAATTGTGACCCTACTGACCCTAGGAACCAACCCATAGTATTAAAAATGATTTTTGTGAAATTTAAGTTGAATTATTCAGCTTAGCCATTTTCTAGCCAAATAAAAGGAATAGTTTTTATTATAAAAATGTTTATGGAAAAGAAACTTTGAGAAAATAGTTGGACCAAACCTACTGACCCAAAAACACCAAGTTTTGCAATAGCAACTCATTTGGTGAACCCTATAGACTAATGCCTTAATAAAAATATTTCTACACCACATAAAATAACACTTTGTTTTGAAAATGGTTTTAAAGTGAAACCTTTAGCAAATGACTTGGCCACTTTAGGAATGACCATTAAATGTACCCAAATGACTATGACCCACTAGAAACCACTTTTTCAAACAAAACAAAGCTTGGCATGCTTGCATGCATTTCTTTGACTTTGTTATTTATGTGTGTTGTTTTGCTTGATTGGTAGATTGAGTTTGTACCTTGCTTGATTGATTTGTAGAGACTCGAAGTGTGTGATTGTTGCAAAGATCAAGAAGTGAACCTATACTCTACCAAAAAGGCAAGTGATGCTTCATAATTTCTATCCCAATACTTCTATTATGCATTAGTGATTTTGTTAAGTAAAACTTGCATGGATTTTGCTAAGTATAGATCTTGCTATAGGAAAACCTTGTGGAAGAATCCTTAGTAGGATTTTCCTAAGTTAGAGATTCCCACTACTACCAAGCTTAGCCTAGCTAATAGAAAACATGGGAGGAATATATATTCACACTATGGAAAAATATTCTAAGTCTAAGGACTTGTGATTTTGTCTAATAAAACAACTAAGTTAATGAATCACCTGGGTGGAATGGATAGATTGGTGGAGAATGGTTGAGTGGTTCACAAGGCCATGGACTTGGATTGTGTATCTCACTTGTGGATGGCCACCCAGGAAACAAAGGGATTGGAGATGTCAAATGTTGAGAAGCTTCAAGTGCAACCACTTGGCAATATGGGCTCTGCCATGATCATATAGGTTGCAAGAACTTAGCCAAATGGACAGTGGGTGGTAGTGTTTGATAGGTTGGAGCAACGTCCATTTGACTAAGGGAAGGCTTCTGAAAGATTTTGTCTTGGGAAACCAAGTCTTGTGGGTAAAGTGCACCACCTCTGCAGAGTGTAAAACCTAAGTACTTAGCCATGTCCCTGGTAAAGGACAATTTGAGCATCAAGACATGGAAGCAATCAAGAATCTCATCATTCCAATTTCTAAGTAAAAACTTGTGGGTGAACAAGGGATTGTGTGTATTCTTCAATCTTTGGTGGAAAGATGGCTTGAGACAAGGATCTTGAAATCTTAGATTGAAGAAAATTGTTTTGCCAAGCAAATCTTCAGTCTTTGATTGGTAGATGCCCTGAGTGGATCTCCAGTCTTTGATTAGTAGATGTCTTGGAAAGTTTTTGCCAAACAAAAACTTAGTATTTTCAAAATGATAAGAAAAATCTATTTTGAGCAAAAGCAAGCCTCAACTCCACTTAGCCAAATGCATGTAGATGATAGATTCCACTATACTACATAGTATCACTTGCCAATACAATTTCAAAATGTATTGACCCTTTGTGGCTGTAACTTGTATGTTGCAGGTTTGATTGATTTTAGTGAAGATTGATTTTTTTTTGGATTACAAAGTCTACAACCAACATCTGCCTGTGGCACTTTGAAGATGAAGGACCCATGACTATATTTATTCCGCTGCAATGTATTGTAATAGCCATATGAGCTATGAATGATGTAATAAAATTATGTTTTCCTGGTTATAAAGTTATATTATGACCTTTGTTTCTTGATATTACATCTTAACTGTGGATGCTAGCTATTGATCCAGGGACTAGCATTGTAAACACAGGAGGACTCTACCTTATCAGGTTGGGACCCTAACAAAGCTTGAAGAATCCGCTACTTTTTCTCAATGGCAATCACTAATGAGAACTCATATGCGCAGCTCTTGCATTGAACTATGGAACATCATCGAGCATGGACTCTTTATTAGGGATCCAAACAACTTGACAAGAAGAGAGATTGCCAATAGTCAACTCAATGCCACTGCTTTGCATATGATTCAACAAGGATTGGGAACAAAGGATTACCCACACATTGAGCATTTTAACATTGCCAAGGAAGCTTGGGATGCTCTCACTGTGTTGTTTGTTGGCAATGAGAGTATGAGGAGGAATCGATATGATGCTCTAAGCAATGAAGCCGAAGGCTTCTACATGAAAGAAGGTGAAGATCATGAAGACATGTACCGAAGGCTCAAGACCACCGCCACCGCCTTTAGAAATGTGGGTGCCTCACATGTGGATGATGCATGGATAAAAAGGAAGTATGTGAGTGCACTCATGCCTTTTGATCCCACCGACTTGAAGAGTCTACAAGGAAGAAACACCTACCACCTCATGACCTCAAATGAAGTTATGCAAGAGATGGCCGCTTTCAAGGTTGCCGCCAAGAATGCCTAAGATGCCCGTGCTCGTGCCCTTGGTATGAGTAATGTTTTCAATGTTGCTTTGAAGGCCAAAGTTGTGGACCATGGGGATGAAGATGATAGTGATGAAGGGCTTTTCATGGACCATCCCGATGAAGTGAAGATTGCTCATGGTCAATATATGGCTTTCTATGCAAAGAACTTTTGGAAGAACCCTGCCAAGGCCAAGATGGAAATGGAACGGAGAAGCAATCCAAATGGGAAAAGACAGAATACCACAAGATTGAGAATTTGCTTCAATTGTGGTGACCGCTACCACTTTGTGGCTAGTTGCCCCTATGAGAAGATAGAAGATCATGGTGGAAAGCTTGTGTTGAAGAATACTCTCAAGGGACCGTACAAGAAACCTTTCATCAAAAAGAATCCCATAAACAAGAAGCCAGGAGAAATTGTCTTGATCACTCATGAAGAGTACTCCTCCGACAATGAAGATGATGAAGATGACGAAGAGGAAACTTCTCATGGTGTGGCTACTCTTTCCACCACATCTACTCCGACATTCTCACTCTTCGACTCTCCAAATGAGAACTCCTCCACCAAGAACGCCACTTACCTTATGGCAAGAGGAACAGAGGTATCTTCATCATCCCGCTCTACTCACTTAGATAATGATGAAATTGATGATGAGATGTCTCTTAATGTTAAAAAGGAATTAATTGCCTTTGATGAGTTTATGACTAACCTAGAAGGTGATGCTAAGCTACATTTTGGAAACATCTTAGATCAACTATCACATACTCAAGAGCTTCTAGATGTAAGATGTAAACTTGGGCATGAACATATGATTAAGCTAGAGGCCCTAAACAATGCTCTAGAAGAAGAACAAGAAACTAGGTTGTCACTTGAATTAAAACTTGAAGGGCTTGATGAGGCCAATGACATTATTGTTAATAAACTCATCAAAGAGCGTGATCATGCTATTGCTAAATATAAAAGAGCTAAAAAGGACAAGATTGAGTTTGGTGTGGTTCATGAAAAACTTGCCGAGGACTTTAGCTTGCTTAACAAGGCCCACAAGGCCTTGGAGAGTGAACTCTTGTCACTCACAAAGTCCCATGAAACGCTTCAAACTCAATTGGCCAATATTCCGTCACCTATTATCATTCCATCTAGTAGCACAACCATCCTTGAAGAGAATGCTAGGTTGAAGGGGGAGCTTGCTAAGGCCACATTTCCACAAGGCAACAAGTCTACTGATGATCTTTTGAGCAAGAAAAGGCGTAGTGGTGATAAAGGGGGCATTGGTTTTGTCTCCAAAACAAAGAAGAAGAACAAAAAGAAGAAGAAGAAGGACATGAACGCACAAGAGACCAACAATACCATTGTGGAGAGTAAGACCACAAATGGTAAAACTATGTCTCATGATGATTTTGCGGGAAGTGCTAACCCTCACTATGTTCTAATGCATGATTATTATGGTGATGTGTATGCACAATATGTTGGTCCTTATGATGGTTATATTGCTTGGTCTATTTGGGTTCCCAAGACCCTTGTTTCTAACAAAATAGGACCCATTGAAAAATGGGTACCTAAAAACTAGCTTGATCTTTTGTAGACTTATGCTTCCGGAGGGTCAAAATGGGTGATCGATAGTGGTTGCACAAGTCATATGACCGGAAGATCGTCTATTGTCAAGGACTTGGTGTCAAATGAAGATCAAATCACCGTCACATATGCCGACAAGTCAAAGTCTAAGGTAATGGGTTTCGGCAAGGTAGTGGTGGCTCACGACATTACACTCGTGAACGTCATGCTTGTTGAAACCCTTGGATACAATTTACTTTCTGTCCGTGCTCTTGAAAAGATGGGCTTTGCCGTCTTTATTGATGATGATATTGTGGTTCTCATGTGGAGAAAGTCTCTCAAGGTCGCTTTCGTTGGGTACGTCGAAAATGACTTGTATGTGGTGGACTTTTCGGGGCAAGCCACTGCAGGTCCGATGTGCTTATACGGAAAGGCCGATGTGGGTTGGCTATGGCACCGCCGACTAGCCCATGTCAATATGAGAACTTTGCAAAGTCTCCATAAAGAGGGCCATATTGTTGGACTAAAATAAAATGTTTCCTTTGCCAAAGATCGTGTTTGCAGGGCATGTGTTATAGGGAAGATGCATGACGCTGCTCACAAGCCCACGAAACCAAATCAAGTCTAACAAGATCTTGGAACTCCTCCATGTGGACCTATTTGGTCCTCCATCTCATGCAAGTCTTGGAGGGAAGAAATATTGTTTGGTGATTGTTGACGACTTTTCAAGATACTCTTGGGTTTATTTATTCAAGTTGAAGAGTGAAACTCAAAGGACTTTTATCGACTTCATCAACTTGGTTCAACGGCAACACAATGTTCCCGTGTTGATTATAAGAAGTGACAACGACACAGAGTTCAAGAACTACACCTTGAATGATTTTCTTAGTGATGAGGGGATTAAACATCAATATTCCGCTGCATACACCCCTCAACAAAATGGTGTGGAAGAAAGGAAGAATCAGACTCTTATTGAGATGGATAGGACCATGTTGGCAGAGTTTAAATCTCCATACAACTTCTGGGCCGAAGCCGTCTCCATCGCTTTCCATGCTTCAAACCGTCTCTACCTCTGCAAGAAAATCAATAAGACTCCATATGAGATACTTACTGGTAACAAGCCCAACATATCTTATTTCCGGGTGTTCGGTTGTAAGTGTTTCTATCTCATCAAAGGTGTTCATTTGTCTAAATTCGAGTCTAAAGCATTAGAGGGTATTTTTGTTGGCTATGGTCTCGAATCTCACACTTATAGAATCTATGACAAGCTCTCCGGAGCCGTCATAGAATCTTGTAGTGTGACCTTCGAAGAATATGATGGTCCCCAAGGGGGGCGTGTTGATGCTTGTGATGCAGATGATGAAATGCCTCAGGATGCCATATGAAGAATGGGTGTGGGTTATATCCGCCCCGTTGAGGAACCCCTTATGGCGGATCGAGAAGAACTATGCTCCACTCGAGTGGAGCCCTCATCTTCACAACCTCAACATGCTCCATCTACCGAAGAGGACATTGAATCAAGCCAAAGACAAGATATGGACCCTTAACATAGTGATCAATGTGTGAACTCTAGTCAAAGGGAGATTGGTCCATTCGATGGGGTGTCAAGTGGTGCCAAGTCAATTTGCCAAGGAAGATCCATCCAAGCTGTTTTGAGACGTGCTCAAATTGATGCTAGAAGAGCACTTGATCAATACCAAGGTCAATCCTTGCCTCCCAATGTAGAGGATGACTCCAATGATGATCAAGGTCAAGTTGATGGTCAAGACGAGGATCAAAATGATGAAGAGGGTCCTCCAAGAAACAATGAGGAGATCCACGCTCATCGCGAAGCTCGAAAGGAAAGAATGTTGGAATTAAGAGACCACTCCCTCCAAAATGTTGTTGGAGATCTAAGGAAAGGAATTTCCACAAGAGCACAATTGAAGAGGTTCAGTGAACACCAAGCACACATCTCCATGATTGAACCAAAAAAAGTGTGGGAAGCTCTTGAAGATTCGGATTGGTTAGAAGCTATGCACAAAGAGCTCAACAACTTTGAGTGAAACAAAGTGTGGAATTTAGTTGAGAAGCCAAAGGATTGCCGCAATGTTATTGAAACAAAGTGGATATTCAAGAACAAGCAAGATGAGCATGGAATCATAGTAAGGAACAAGGCTAGATTGGTTGCACAAGGGTATTCTAAAATTGAAGGCATTGATTATGGAGAGACTTATGCACCCGTGGCTCGCCTTGAGTCCATCTGTATCCTTCTTGCTTATGCGGCACATCATAACTTTAAGTTGCAACAAATGGATGTAGAAAGTGCATTCCTTTATGGTCCTTTAAATGAATTGGTATATGTTAAGCAACCCCCGGTATTTGAGGACCCCAACTTCCCAAACCATGTCTACAAACTTGATAAGGCGCTCTATGGGCTCAAGCAAGCCCCACACACGTGGTATGAGCACCTTGGAGAGTTATTGTTTGACCGTGGCTTTGAGGTTGGGAAAATCGATCCCACTCTTTTTACTAAGAGGGTCAATGGGGAGCTTTTTGTATGCCAAATATATGTTGATGATATTATCTTTGGCTCATCTAACAAAGCTTTTAATGATGAATTTTCAAAGCTTATGACTAGTAGGTTCCGGATGTCCTTGATGGGGGAGTTGAAAGTATTTCTTGGCTTTGTGATCAAGCAAGTTAGAGGAGGAACATTCTTCAATCAAGCTAAGTATACTCAAGATATGCTCAAGAGATTCAGAATGCAAGATTTGAATGGAGCCCCAACTCCCATGGCAACAAAGACTCATCTAGAACAAAATCCAAATGGTAAAGATGTGGATCAAAAGGTATACCGATCTATGATTGGTTCTTTGCTTTACCTTTATGCATCTAGACGCGATATTGTGTTGAGTGTAGGTGTGTGTGCAAGATATCAAACGGATCCTAAGGAAAGCCATTTAATGGCGGTCAAGAGAATCTTTCGATATTTAGTTCATACCCCATTTTATGGTCTTTGGTACCCTCAAGGCTCAACATTCGCTCTTTGTGGATACACGGGTTCGGATTGGGCGGGAGACAAGGATGATAGAAAATCAACATCCGGGGCTTGCCAATTCCTTGGTAGGTCCTTGGTATGTTGGTCTTCTAAGAAGCAAAATTGTATATCTCTCTCCACCGCCGAAGCCGAGTATGTTGCTGCTGCTAGTGCTTGCACCCAATTGCTATGGATGAGGCAAACTTTAAAGGAATACGGTGTCCATTGTGACAAAGTGCCTCTTCTATGTGACAATGAAAGTGCCATCAAGATTGCATACAACCCGGTGGATCACACAAGGACAAAGCATATTGAGATTCGACATCACTTCATTAGAGATCATGTTGCTAGAGGTGATATTGATCTATCCTATGTATCAACCAAAGATCAACTTGCCGATATCTTCACGAAGCCACTTGATGAAGCAAGATTTTGCTACTTGAGGAATGAACTAAATATCATAGATTCAAGGAGCTTGACTTGATGTTATTGCACTCTCACCTATGTTTCATCTCATATTTGGTCTAGGTGTAGGCATGGATATAGGGGGAGTGTGGTCCTAATTGATTGGACCATCCCTCCCCCCATTATGCCCAAAGCAATCAAAATCATTCCTCTTAATATCATTTAGTGATATGTGAGCTTAATGGTGAGTTTTGGTAATGGACCCAAGATATATCTTCGTGGTTCCAAGCCAAGTATACTCAAATATGGTGGCCTAGGCCACCGACCTCTCTCATTTGAGAGGTTGGCACTTACTCATGTTCGTCATTTGCTTGATTTTAGTCTCTTGGAGCTTTTCTGATTATTTTCGAACTTCTATGGCTCTTATTGGTTCTTCACAGTTTGATGTCTCAACCCAAGCCCTTTTCCTATCTTAAAAACCATCTATCTCCCATATATGTCCCCAAACACCTTTCCTGGAATTTTTGGTCAAGGAGGACCAGAGTCTCCGGTGTACGAACACCGGATTCTCCGGTGTAGGCCGGAGTCTCCGGTCTGGACGGTTTCTATCACTTAAAGAAGGGGCACGGGGTGAACTGTAACATCAGTTCCTATTTCTTCACCCCGTCCCCTACCTCCAAACCCGTCGCCTCCTCCAAAAATCCTCCCTGGAGGTCAAGAAGCCCCCGGGATCCGCCGTGCAGCCGGCCAACCTTCCCCTCTCCTCCACTGGGTCATTCCCACCGAAGGAATCGATCCCATGGACAGATCTAGTACCTCTCCTCTCCTTTTTCCTCCTAGGGTTCATCCCTAGATGTGTTTTTGAGGATTGTTGCTGATTTGTCCATTGGAATCACTTGTTTGCTTGAACTCTAGTACTTTAGCCTTGTTGCATTGCCCGATCTACTAGATTCACCCTCACCAGCATCTCCCCATCGCATACCCAAACCGGAGACTCTGGTGTCTGGTGCGGAGACTCCGGTGTTGGGTGAATCAAAGTAGTCCAGAAATGCATCAAAGCTCTTGTACTGCATATTTGGGACATATATACTCATCTCCATGCTATCTCCCTCACCGTTGTTCACAGGTGATGGTTCTACTCGCCCTCGTCGTACCAAGGCCAAGTCCCAAAGGGGCAATCCTCGCTATGATGAAGCTCAGGGTCAGTTTATCGTGCCTCCATCCAACCGGAAACAGCGGGCACGTGATGCAGCTTACATGAAGAGGGATCAAGAGAGGGCTGAACGGGAGGAACGTGCAAAGAGAGCCAAGTATGACAACCTCCAGTCCCTAGCCAAGATGTCTAAAGAGGAGTACCGTGAGCTGAGGAAGACATATTTCTATGCACTGCCTCGTACCAGTGAGGACCCTCGTTTCTGGAGGAAAGAGCAGGGTGTGTTCATGACGGATATGTATGGTGTACTCACCAAATCACCTGTTTGCCCTCAGAAGTTCATGAACATTGAGCAAATGCGCCAGAGCCCTTATTTCAGTGATGCCCTGTGGATCTGTGAGAAGCTGGGTCTCTACAACTTGATGGGGCTGCATGAAGACTACAGTGTGCACCTTGTTCAGCAGTTTTATGCCACAGTGGTGTTTGGGTCTGATCTTGACAGGACCATGGTGTGGATGACTGGCTCTACTCGTTGCACAGCTACTTTCCATGACTTTGCCAATGTCATCTTTGAGACTTTTCACGGCGTATCTACTCCTGTGGGGCAGTGCATGCACTCAGCAGCCTTGGGTGAGAACAAGTTAAAGCTGGCACCTCTGTATGATGATGGTGTTATGGGGGCCTCCAAGGGACTCAAGGCCCTCTACAACCTTATGCTGAGGATTTTCCGTCACACTATTGCTCCAAGTGCTGGAAATGATGATGCTCTCAGGGGAGGACTTGTCAACCTCCTGTACCATACTCACCGGACCTTCAATGCTGGACCAGAGGCTGAGGCTGCACCCATTGATGTGATGGACTTCATTTTCGAGGAGATGTTCCATGCCATTCTATTCAAGAAATCTCCTCCATATGCACCCTTGATTATGAGACTCATCAACTCCCAGCCACATGATTCTCCACATGGCATACCACCACACCTCACGATGCACACTCTGGTCTCTCTGCAGTATAAGGGGCACATGGGGCCAGCTCCAAGGCGCCGATATGGAAATGATGATGAGGAGGATATTGAGACGGAGAGGGCTCCCTCTCCACCTAGAGTTAGGAGGAAGAACTCCTCCAATGTCCCTATGCCTACCATGACTAGACTATGTGCATGAGAAGGTCAAGAAGGCCAGCTTCTGGGAGAGGACTCTTTGTTGCATGAATGTTGACATTCGCAAGCAGCAACATGCATCTTACCAAAGCAACCGCCGCATTGAGAAGCTCCTCAAAGAGATCAAGGACCAGGGTGCTGCTGATACTGAGGAAGGTGAAGATGAATACAATGATGAGCATGGGGCCCAGCAGTCCACAGAGTCTGATCACACTCTCTCATTTGGGGCATGGAATGCCCAACAGGAGAGTCTGGTGGACTGGAAGACGTTTGCTGATGTCACCTCTGGGTTTGGATACCAGGGTACTTCCTCTTCTCGCCCTCACGGCAAAGGGCCTGCTATCCCGGATGATGATGACTATGACCAGGATGAGGGTGACCAGGACGAGGATGACCAGGATGAGGATGAGGATGCCGAGGATGACGAGGATGACGATGACTACTAAGTTATTGGGGCGCTAGTATAAGTCTTTTCCCTTTTTGGCGTTTCGATGCCAAAGGGGGAGAAGACATTCTCATCGCTTTGCATGGGACTTGGGATTTGCGACTATCTGCCGTTATTTGCCTTTTTATTTGTTATTTGGATATTCGAACTTGAACTTTATGTGTGTTATCTGCTGTTCTTATGAGTGTCTATGACTATGTGCTTGTGTGCAACACCTATTGTAAATCTTGTGAGATTTATGTGTGCTATCGTTGATATTATCTTCCTTACATGATTTACTTCATTATCTTGCTGCACATAGTCAGGGGGAGCCACATTTATATGTTATTCCATGCAAATCACTTGTTGTCATCTGTAGCATCCCAATTGTCTAACAATTGCAATGCTACTAGCCTAGTCTATATAAATGCTACTTCCTATATATAATTGTTGCATCATAATTATATCATGCTCATGTCATCATGCCACCTTGCATTTGAGCATCATATAAAACCCTTTTTGGTTTGGTTCTTCTCTCATATGCATTGTTAATTGTATTTGCCTCTTGATATTGTATTTGGTTATTGATATATTGTTTAAATGCCCAAGTTGAGTTGGGGCATATCTTTTAGTAACTCCACCACCTTTCTTCCATCACCTTTTAATTCCACCATCCAACTAAATATGAGCTTTGCACTTTATTGGGATTTTTACCTCTAGCTCATGTGGGTTGGGATGGATCCAATTCTATTTCCACATGCTCTCATATTAGCATCATGTTGTCTTCACATTATTGATATGTGGAGCCACCTTTGCATGCATTATGAGTAGTGCTCCTTTTCCTAGCTTTCATATGGATTATTATGGATTTATGCTCATGTTGGGATATTTTTGGGACTATTAAACATCTAGTGGAATATACACACTAGCAAGTCCCAATTATAATCAAATATGATCATCTCCATCCACTCCACTTGGAGCTTTCATTTAAATTCTTTTGCTTGGCTTTATCCCACTTTTGGAAATGCATAAGAATAATGCCATGTTAATATTATTGTTCTCACAAGAATAAACATGGCATTAAATATTTTGCATGGGCCATGCAACCATCACCATCTTTTGTCCTCTTTTGGTTTTATTTGTTTTGAGTGGATCATCTTCTCATCTCTCTCTATCCTCTCTCCTAACACCTAACACCTCATCTAAACCCTAAACCCCCTCTCTCTTTTCCATATCTAACCCTACCACCACCATGATCTACCCCATATGCCCTCTCCCTACCATGCAGGCCCCACCTAGCCACCCTACTCTCCTGGTCCCCTCTTTCTCTTTTTAGCAAAACAACAAGAGAGAGAGAGAGATCACCAGGCCCTTCCTCTACTTTGCCAAAGGTGAAGCTACCCATGTGCCTCTCCCTCTCCCCTTATCACCTCAACCACCCCAGAAAACCCAGGCAAGATGGGCCGGGCACCCCATCTTCCTTCCACCTTCCTCCCTAAGCCATGGCCATCCTCTCCTCCTAAAACCCTAGCTATGTCTACCCCGTGTCCTTATCGGTATGGTGAGCTCGGGCGAGCCAATCGCACCATCCTGTTCTCCTGCGTCCTCTCCGACCTTGAAGCCCTCCACCATTGGACCTCGCCGGAAGCCCGCCCGCCGCCGTGTCCGTGAGCACCGGGGCGACTCACCACTGCTACCTCCTCGCCGATCTCGCTTCCCCGAGCCCGCTGCACTGCGGGTCGTGGGTGAGCCTCTGACCTCCTGGACATCATCTTCATCCCTCTCACCTTGCATCGCCGCCGTCGCTCTCCGTCGAGCAGCCAGCCTTGTCCAGGCAGACGGCGGCTGCAGCGGCTTAATCCCGCCTCTGTTCTTCCGTCGTGCCCAGCGCGTTGTAGCCCGCCTCCGTGCGAGCTTGCTAAGCGATTGTAGCCGCACCACCCTCCATCTTCCCTTTTGCGGCTTGGCGAGATTCGCGCCGTTTGGTCTCATCGTCGTCGAACCCCCGATCCACGGTCTCTGCAGATCGGTAGCGGTGAGCGGTCCGTGGCGGCGGCTTTTCGAAAATAACCCATCGTTTTCCCTTTGAACGCCGTCCTGGAGCCCGCTGTCGGCCTCGGAGCCTTTTTGCAAGAAAACCCCCGGAAGATCCTGGCCATCACGGACAGACCCCCCATACTGGATCGCCCACGTGCCGTGGCCTGTAGCGTTGTGCCCGCCGCTGAGGCCCACATCGATCACGGTGGTGGTGTACTCATGATGAAAAAAGTCCGGACCAGTCTCCGCCGTGTCGGCTATTGCTGAGTCAGCATAGGCCCCACCCGTCAGCGTCAGTGGCTAGGTTTGCCTGAGTGACAAAAAGCTTTCTGTTTTTCTGTTTTAATTCAAACTTTTCAAATTTGTTTTAAATTCAAATTTAAATCTGTTTTCTAATAACTTTTACAATATAATTCCAAATTAAACATATAATATATGTTTTGAAATCAGAAAAATATGAGGAATTCAAATATGCCCTTCAAAATATATTTTGAACACTTTAATTTTCAAGTTGATTAAAATTACAATAAAATGCCCTTTTCTTTAATTAATTAATAGCTTTTGATTTATAACTCCAAATTTGACAAATGATATGTCTAAAATGATCAGCTCGACGAGACCTTTCTGTTTATGCATTCCATGTTCTGTATTGCAGCATGCATCATATAAATATAAAGTATACAACAACTTTTTGGAGTATAAAATATGACCAAAACTCAATAAAATGCTTATTTCTTGTATTCTACACCTCACCCATGCCATGCTACTTTATTGCCATGCAAATTGTGCATCATTCATCATGGCATGATTTTTTGCTTGTCGCATTAATTCATATGCTTGTGCACTTTATTTATGTTGGCCCTTGTTTGTTTGGTTCTTCTTCGAATAGACGCTGAGCAGGGGATATATCAAGAAACCCAGGAGCACTACCCAGATCCTTCTCTCGCTTCAATGGTGCCCGGCAAGCACTACCACATGCTTGCATACATATAGTACCTATTGCCTCTATCTTATTCTTGCATCATTGAGTCGCGATCGCATTAAAATGAATCCTGTGTATTGCATAGCCTTTACTTTTAAACCCCACCAAGCTTGTTCCTCCATCCCATGAGCCATTACTACAGGAGTTGTTTGAGCCATGCGGGTCGTAGAAACGACATGTGTAGGTATGTGAGTGTCGATGGATAACGAGGTACCTATACAACTTAACACGAGTAGTAATGGGATAACTAATGAAAGTGGCACGTGAGCAATATCTGCTATTTGGTTTTCATGCTCACTTGTGTCCGTGGGACCCAGTACTTGATTCCTGTTCCTTGAATATTCGCTATCCACATCCGGAGGCTTATGGGACCCCCCTGAGCCAGAGCTTGATTCATTCTTATTTCTTGGGGCCACAAGTAGTTTGGGGCTTTATTACTATCCTGTACTTATGCCATGCTTTACTGCTTTATTTACGATTGTGCGAGGAGCACCTGTACTATTTAGGTCCGTGACACGTTTTCGCTGTATTGACAAGCCCAGTCACACTTTCGGGTTCCCAGTCGTTTACAGTCGTCCACACAAACCTTGAGTCCGTCTCGGAGCCGGCCAGTTTCGTTGCGGGTAGCTTAATGGGGTGGCCCCCTGAAATATTTTTGAATCCTGTGATCGCTTTGTCGTGAATGCCTCGTTGGGTTTTGATTTGGTTTTTCCGAGGTTGATCGAGTGTGTGTTGCTATTTGTGCACCCCTGCAGGGTAAAACTTCTGCCGTGTCGCGGTTATGGGCGACTTGGAGCACAGTTTCACGATCATAGACAAGTATAACTAAAGTACCGCTTTTAATTTGACTAAATGGACTATTAAATAGTGCAACACTCATGGAATGGATAATAAAACTGCCAGCGGATGGGGGTGTTAGCTTCCTCGTTGGTAGCGAGGAGGAGGATGGATCTTAATATTCTTGTTATAGCATTGTTATTAATTCACGGACATCCGTCTATCTTTGGTTAGGCGGATGGTTAGCAGTATCTATAGAGTTGTTAGGTATTATCTTTTGCTGCAATTCGTCACCCAGGTTGTGTCCCCTTTAGAGGCATAAAGACTTGCTAAGTACCCTAGGGTCTCACCGATAAAGTATTTGATTCGGATGAGGTACACTCACAAGATGGATCTTTGGGTGGAGAGGCAGACGATGTGGAAAGCGATCATTCGGTGTAGAGATTCGGGAGCGGGATCCGTGAGATCTGTAGGCGGGATGTGTTTATTATGGGGCATCTTATGCCGATTTGCTTCTTATCCGTACTCGGATCTTGTTTGCCTTCACTTTGATACTCGATGTTTGATGTATGAGGAGGTATCCTAAACTATTATATCTATCTAGGACATTTGGATCTTGCCGTATGGCGTTGCAATATTTCTATTTCTTTTTAGATGGAATGGCTCGAGGACTATTGTATGGTGGCTTGCATACATACTCATTTGTGTATGTATTTGATCCTTCGCTTTGCCGATTCACCGCCCGTTCTTGTCCCAATGTTTGGAAATGGTTAGGACGGCCGAAAGGTCTACCTGTGAGTGGCATTTGGGCCCCACCGTACTATTTTAACCATTTCCGCTCATCTAGGCTTGTAACTAGGAGCGTAATTCACCGAGGTAGTTACAATTGGTATCAGAGCCATCCCGCCCTTCAGGGTCTCAGCCAAATGGTCGTTGTCAGTCTAGCAAATATTTTTGGTAGCTATGTATACTAGGGAAAAACAAAACGCGAGAGTAGGACTGCTTCCACTTTTCTTCTTACCCACCCACCACCCTTTTCTGGTAAGGAAGTGTAACGTTTTCAATCCTCTTCTTAAAATTCAAACTAGGATTCACGTGTTCTGGGTTTTCCGTAGTACCATAGAAAGTGTGTGTGTGTGTGTAATTCCTTGTCTATCTGTTGCATCCAACATGTTATCTTTATCTGCCTTTGGTTATCAACTGTTGGTACATTCCATACTGACAGGCTTTTGAAAACCGGCGCGATCTATCTGACTCCTTGTTAACCGGTGCCATCTTCTTAAGGGTGTCCTTCCTTCTAGCAACTCCACATTCTGTGTAAGCATCTGTTGCTAATCGCTACCTGATAAGTGTTTTTGCGCATCTATTGGTATTTTAATGCCGAAAAATGCGGAAAAATTTTCTTTGATACATCTGTGCTTCCACACTCCTTTTCAGTCGTGTGTGAAACATTATCTATCTCCCTTTTATCAGCATGTCCATGCTAACTCATTCTTTTTGTCACCGGCGCTTAATCCTAGAGTTTCTTTTCATCTCCAATTCTCTTGGGCTAATTACATAACATGTGTCGATCCGATGCTGGTGATTGTAATCTGGTTCTCGGCATAGCTATATGACACTTATCTTGAGTGGAATATGGAAAATGCAATCACCACTATCCTCCAAATGGTGACGGTTATCTCCTGCGATTTTGAGTACACCGTGATCATATCTATGCATATTCAAGCATCTTTGGCAATCCGGAGTTTCTCAAAGCACTACGGCGGTCTATCATCTGTCCATCATGCTGCACATCTTTTTGAACTCCATATCTGCAAAATTCTCTTTGAGACGAGGGAATTGCATATTTTCCGTCTCTGATAGCTTTGCTTAAGGTATGAGCTATCATCGGTTCTTATCCAAGATCTCTTTATCTTTGTAACCGGTGCTCCGATCGACAATGTGAACCAGGTGACATCTCTTTTTCTTCCGAAGGACCAGATAATCTATTCTTCCAGTGCATCTTCTTCAACAGGAATCCTTACTCGTAACGTTGATCTTTCAAAGAGCGTTGAGCTCAGAAAGTGTTTCGAGCATTTGTTCGTTCTCCCGCCTCTTGAACTTGGTATTCTGGGAATATCCTGTTAATCCACGGTGGTATATGTTGATAATATGCTTGCCTATTCGATATCAATGGAAGGACATGGAAGATCATCTGTGTCTCTTTCTCTCGAGCTTCGTGAGCACTGCCTGAGAATTCTGACTTTTTGAAGTCACATATCTCGACCACGTCCTTCTGCTAAATACATTACTTCAACTCTGGAATCAGCAAGTCCATTGTCAATTCCATCCTCCATCTTCAACCAATCCAGAGTTGTTCCTTGTTGGCAAGTTATCATCGTCGTTCCGCTGAAGATTTCCTCAAGGCTGCTAAATCTCTCTCAATCATTTCAAGAAGAACATGGAGTTCTTTCACCTCAATCTCGTTAAGTAATCTCTTGAAACCCTCTTGTTCTATCATCTATGCTCAATCCACCGGAGGCCATGAAGACCTTCCAGATCTTGTATTCCTTCTGTTCAAGTGGTGCTATCTTTTTCTATATCTGTGAAATTTTGCAGTTGTCTCCGTGATATTCCTTTATATCTTTCCGGTGGCTTGGTACTTCCGACATGACGACAACATCATCATCTTTATCTATCTATGAATCCCGCGAATCGTTTGCATCTATCCTTGTTTTCTAACGGAGTTCTATGAGTTTTTTCCAACACCTTCAGTCTATTTCGGTAGTTGGGTTGCATGATTTTCTTATTCATGTGCGGAGTAATGCTTTGAGTGCGGGATGGAGTAGCTACCATACCACTACTCTTATCATTCGCTCTTGTACATTGAATTGGTGAATTAATGTGATTTCACTCATTCCACGGAAGTTAGAAGTGGCCTTTATCCCTTGATACTTTTACTTCCGTCCTTGTTTTTCCGGAGTGCTCTTTCGAAGAAAGTAATCAATAATCTCTTGTTGGTGATCTCACCCTTTCTACACGGAGCAAAATCCTCAATTATCTGGTGGAAACAAACGCAAACCTTTTTCTATCCTCGTCTTTCTACCGATGCTCGATATCCCCAAACAAGATTAAAGGAAACTATCTCTCTCTTTGTTTCATCAATTCTTTTTCTGTGGTAAAGCCAATTATGGTTGATGCCATCAGCCGCAAATCTATTGCGTTAGCCTCAAGGCTAAAGAAAGCAATAAGTATCTCTACAATAAACTCCAGATCCTCCATATTCTTTGCTTCTCGGGATTCCACCATGATCTGGCTTCACATCCATCTCTGGAAGTTATATTCGCGCACCTAAATTGCGTGATCCTTGGTTCTTACCGGCGCAACAAGAATCTAATCCGATGATGTCTAACTAAATCTTTCTGTTGTTATCAAGGGACTCTATTGTTTGAAGGAAATATTGTTTCCGAACTTCTTTTCTCAAATCTGAGAGAAGATACGATGCTATTGTAATAGTGGTTCAAAACCTCTCCAATCTAGCTCCTTTCTTCCGGCGAGACAAAGATTCATCCTCTCTCGTATCGGTAAATCTTTAATCTTAATGGTGTGTCTTTCTTTATCCATGATACATCATCTTCTCCTTTTCTTTCACAAGTGGTTATATTCTTTTATCATGATTCTTTGGAAAACCAGAGCTATGCCATCCTATCCTTCTTGTCTCACGACAATCCTTCAACTCTTCTAACCCGTTGTTTCTCAAGCAAAAATAAGACTCAACAAGTCTAGCAAGTTTTGCAAGGTGTAGTGCTCGCACCATTCCGTTGTTCATCAACTTGGGAACGTGAGGGTCACCTTCGTTCGAACACCCGCCTCTCCTTGTGTTGTTTTCTTTTTCCAAGGAATCTCGGGGCGAGATTCTTGTTTAGTGGGGGAGAGTTGTAGCATCCCAATTGTCTAACAATTGCAATGCTACTAGCCTAGTCTATATAAATGCTACTTCCTATATATAATTGTTGCATCATAATTATATCATGCTCATGTCATCATGCCACCTTGCATTTGAGCATCATATAAAACCCTTTTTGGTTTGGTTCTTCTCTCATATGCATTGTTAATTGTATTTGCCTCTTGATATTGTATTTGGTTATTGATATATTGTTTAAATGCCCAAGTTGAGTTGGGGGCATATCTTTTAGTAACTCCACCACCTTTCTTCCATCACCTTCTAATTCCACCATCCAACTAAATATGAGCTTTGCACTTTATTGGGATTTTTACCTCTAGCTCATGTGGGTTGGGATGGATCCAATTCTATTTCCACATGCTCTCATATTAGCATCATGTTGTCTTCACATTATTGATATGTGGAGCCACCTTTGCATGCATTATAAGTAGTGCTCCTTTTCCTAGCTTTCATATGGATTATTATGGATTTATGCTCATGTTGGGATATTTTTGGGACTATTAAACATCTAGTGGAATATACACACTAGCAAGTCCCAATTATAATCAAATATGATCATCTCCATCCACTCCACTTGGAGCTTTCATTTAAATTCTTTTGCTTGGCTTTATCCCACTTTTGGAAATGCATAAGAATAATGCCATGTTAATATTATTGTTCTCACAAGAATAAACATGGCATTAAATATTTTGCATGGGCCATGCAACCATCACCATCTTTTGTCCTCTTTTGGTTTTATTTGTTTTTGAGTGGATCATCTTCTCATCTCTCTCTCTATCCTCTCTCCTAACACCTAACACCTCATCTAAACCCTAAACCCCCCTCTCTCTTTTTCCATATCTAACCCTACCACCACCATGATCTACCCCCATATGCCCCTCTCCCTACCATGCAGGCCCCACCTAGCCACCCTACTCTCCCTGGTCCCCCTCTTTCTCTTTTAGCAAAACAACAAGAGAGAGAGGAGAGAGATCACCCGAGGCCCTTCCTCTACTTTGCCAAAAGGTGAAGCTACCCATGTGCCTCTCCCCTCTCCCCCTTATCACCTCAACCACCCTAGGAAAACCCCAGGGCAAGATCTGGACGCCAGGCACCCCATCTTCCTTCCACCTTCCTCCCTAGAAAGCCATGGCCATCCTCTCCTCCTAAAACCCTAGCTATGTCTACCCCCGTGTCCTTGTTGGTATGGTGAGCTCCAGGCCGAGCCAATCACACCATCCTGTTCTCCTGCGTCCTCTCCGACCTCCGGAAGCCCTCCACCTGCTGGACCTCGCCGGAGAAGCCCCGCCGCCGCCGTGTCCGTGAGCACCAGCGACTCGGCCTGCTACCTCCTCGCCGATCTCGCTTCCTCGAGCCCGCTAGCTGCACCTGCGGGTCGTAAGTGAGCCTACCGACCTCCTGGACATCATCTTCCTCCCCCTCTCACCTTGCATCGCCGTCGCGCTCCGTCGAGAAGCCTCCGTCGCCGCCACATGGCTCTGGCAGAGCAGCAGCAGCCTTCCGTCCCCGCCTGTTCTTCGTCGTGCCCCGCGCGCTGTAGGCCGCCTCCGTGCGAGCTTGCTAAACGAGAATTGTAGCCCGCACCACCCTCTCCATCTTCCCTTTTTGTGGCTTGGCGAGATTCGCCGCCGTTTGGTCGCCATCGTCGTCCGAACCCCGACCGATCCCCTGGTCTCTGCAGATCGGCATACAACAGATCCGTGGCGACGCTTTTCGAAACCTGCCTAACCGTTTTCCCTTGAACCCGCCGTCCCGAGCCCCACCACAGCCGGAGCCTTTTGCAAGAAACCCCGGAAGATCGCCATCACGCAGACCCCCACGCCTAGATCGCCACGTGTCGGCGGCCCGGCCGTCTTGTGTAACCCCGCCTGGAGGCCCACCTGTCAATCACGGCGGCTGGGTGTACTCGCGGTGCAAAAAGTCCGGACCAGTCTCCGCCGTGTCGGCTATTGCTGAGTCAGCATCGGCCCCACCCGTCAGCGTCAGTGGCTAGGTTTGCCTGAGTGACAAAAAGCTTTCTGTTTTTCTGTTTTAATTCAAACTTTTCAAATTTGTTTTAAATTCAAATTTAAATCTGTTTTCAAATAACTTTTACAATACAATTCCAAATTAAACATATAAGTTTTGAAATCAGAAAAATATGAGGAATTCAAATATGCCCTTCAAAATATATTTTGAACACTTCAATTTTCAAGTTGATTAAAATTACAATAAAATGCCCTTTTCCTTAATTAATTAATAGCTTTTGATTTATAACTCCAAATTTGACAAATGATATGTCTAAAATGATCAGCTCGACGAGACCTTTCTGTTTATGCATTCCATGTTCTGTATTGCAGCATGCATCATATAAATATAAAGTATACAGCAACTTTTTGGAGTATAAAATATGACCAAAACTCAATAAAATGCTTATTTCTTGTATTCTACACCTCACCCATGCCATGCTACTTTATTGCCATGCAAATTGTGCATCATTCATCATGGCATGATTGTTTGCTTGTCGCATTTTAACTCATATGCTTGTGCACTTTATTTATGTTGGCCCTTGTTTGTTTGGTTCTTCTTCGAATAGACGCTGAGCAGGGGATATATCAAGAAACCCAGAGCACTACCATCCTTCTCTCGCTCAATCGAGCTGTGCAAGCACTACCACATGCTTGCATACATATAGTACCTATTGCCTCTATCTTATTCTTGCATCATTGAGTCGCGATCGCATTAAACTGAATCCCAAGTACTGCATAGCCTTTACTTTTAAACCCAACCGAAGCTTGTTCCTCCATCCCATGAGCTATTACTACAGGAGTTGTGTAACACCCTCAGAATCGTCCCTATGCAAGTTTTAGCGAAACCCGCCAAACCCGCATAGAAACGATTCAAAGGTGCCCACCAGGCGCTTTCGCGCGGGTGGAAACCGAAGTAATAACATTGCACAACAGTCCTCGATGGGACCCACAGAACAGATATATATATATACAACACGACTCCATGAGTCAAGAATATAGATATTATATACAAAGATCCAAATCACCTTGAAAACGATAGAGCGTCCGCCTATGGACAAGATGCAAATGGGGCTAAGAGCCCTGAAGAATAACCAATGGCGTCCATAACCCTGCCCAGGCCAAGCCGGAAGGGTAACCCTGCTAACGGCGTCGATATCAAACCTGCTTAAACAAAAAGGGGTGCCGACAAAGGGCAAAGGAAAAGAGGAGGCCAAGATCGAGGAGGCCGACACTGCGAGGCTAGAATTCGGTCCTCGCCTACATAGGTATGGTGGACTGAAGCGGCAGCGGCAGCATGCACTAAACCACCTATAGAGACTCGATACAACTGGCGGCTATCAGAGAGGGGTAAGGAAGACCTATTCGGATCCAACCTGATTCTATCATCAAACAAACCCATCCTGGCGTTTCCCCCTCGAGACCGACGAGGAAGTCAACGAGGAACTCACAGTTGGCGCTTTACTTATTCGTTATAGTTGCGGCACTTTACTAGTCGTTTAGATAATCGTCGATAAAAGCGATGGGCACTTTTAGTTAACCATTCCGTTATAGTGGCAACACTTACTAGTCGACAATTGGCATGAGATAACCCCAAACCCAGCAGTTGGTACTTTGCTTAGCCATTCCGTTGTAGTGAAGCTGATTACTAGTCATATCAGATACAAGTCAATTTATAACAATAAACTTTAGTTATAGTTGTCTATGGTCAAGCACTGTGCTCCAAGTCGTCCATAACCACGGACACGGCTTCTCGAAAAGATTTAACCTGCGGGTGCACCAGTATCCACAGCACTTGACCCTTTTGCCAGATCAGTTAACATACACCCATCGGTATGTCGGCGGGGCCTAAGTCACGACGTTCCCAGACCCAAAGCAAGTACATGGGGGCCACCCCACCAAGTCGAACCCGAAACGAAGTCGGGCGGTCTCCGAGACGGACTTAGGGTTTGCGTCAGTGGCTATAAACGACAGCAAATCCCCAAACAGGGACTGTCGATACCGCGAAAACACTCCGCTAACAAGATGCGGTGTGCTCTCGCACAAACGTAAATAAAGCAGTAAAACATGGCATAAGTACAGGATCGTAAATAAAACCTCAAACTAGTTTGTGGCCCCTAGTACAATACTTTGAAATCAGGTAATAATCAATGGGGGGCCCATATCTCCCCACCTGTGGTTAGCGCTCGATCTCGAACAGTGTCAAGAACTTCGGGTCCTACGGGACACAAGTGGCGATCGGAAACCAAATCTTACCTATCACCCACCGATGCCTCTGCTTAATTCAATTTTAGTTGTTAAACAGTAATTAAAGTGAACGATAAGTAAAGCCATGATCATCTCCAACGTCAACATGCGGCAATCCTCCAACAATTGTGGTACTTGACGACAAGCAAAACACTTGAGCAAGCGACTACGACACGCGGGTCCAACTATCTACCAAACAACAGGTAATAAGATGTGTCCAAGGCTATATATGGCTGCAAGGGATATCACGGGTACGAAACTAGAGCATCGCAACACAGATAGCAAAGATCAACAGGAGGGAATAAATACTAGAAAAGTAAGATAGGTAGAAAGGGGGAGATGCTCGCTTGAAAACATTGCCGAAGGTTCAACCGAAGATCGGGGCGAAGCTCACATCAAATCATCGGCCTTATCCGCGAAGAAGCAAAAAACTAGAATAAACACCGGATGCACTATTTAATACTACGGCAGAAGATCGGGCATGATGCAGGTATGATGCATGACATGGCAAGGTGCGATGCAATTAGTTCATATTAAGCGGAACCAGGGTCCCGACAATTAAATCCATGGTTGTATTTGTTTAGATGCCCCGCAATTTAAATGTTGTATTTACATGGCAAGATATGGTACCGGTTCGCTACACAAGTTTTAAATGAGGCCAATATAAGACTAGATTTGCCCGCATATGGGCCCCATATTTAATTATCAGGTGAATCGGCATAAGGCCCCCAAACCACACAAATATGCATGCGAGTATGACAATTTAATATGCAACAAGTTATATAGTTGACAATTTATAAAATAGGGGCTCAGAAAAAGGGGTCACACATTGGGGTTCGGCGATCTTGGGGTTCCGGTTCGGGGTCGTCTGTGGTTCGTGGTTTGACATTCTGGGTAGATCTTGTTGTTATGTGTCGGTGACCTCGGCATCCGGGAAGCAGGTCTTGGTTCGGCGCCGGGGCGCATCGGACTCGCCCTGGTCGGTGCCGATCTTGTCGTCGATGTCGAACTTGAGTGGGTCGGATACCAGGGTCTTCGGATCTGGGGGGAAGTACTTGTCGCATCTACCGTCTTCGGGTTTGCTTCACTCGGGTCCATGTCGGAGTACTTATCGCCCCATGTGGAATCCTTGTCGATCTGTGGCGATGATCTCGGTTGGTCTCGGGTTCGAGGTCTCGGCGTCAGGGTCTCGGCGTCTTTGGGGTCCGGAACCGCTGAATCCGGGAGGCGATCTTGGCGCTCGATGTCCGTGAGGCAGTCCTTGGAGTCGTGACGGATATCTTGTCGGTGGTCTTGGTCCGTGAAGGAGTGAAACGCGTTACGAGAAGATCTTGATGACACTGGTTTGAGCCTTGCGAACCATCTATCGTACGCACTGGCATGCTACGAAGAGAGCGGCAACGCGGCCTACTCGGGAAAACAGGCGGCGGGCCGGAGGCCGGCGAAGGCCGCAGCGGGCTTGGCGGCGGAGCGAGGAAGGGCCCGGGCTCGGCTTCGGCAGCGGGAAAACGCCGCGGGCTGCGCAGGAGGCGAGAAGGCTGGCAGGCGAGGGGCCGGAGCGGTGGCGCCGATGATGCAGGCCGTCGCCAAGGGCGGGCGCGCTGGCCGCAAACAGAGGGGCGGCGGCGAGGCTCCACGAACGGAGACGGGGAAGGACAGAGGGAGGAGGACGGCGGAGCTGGAGAGGAGCGGCCAAGGCGGCGGGGTGGTGAGGGACACGGAGGAGGCGGGGAGCGCCGCCGGGCGAGATAGAGGGCATGGGCGAGGACGGTTGGAGCACGGCGGAGGGGAGAGAGAGGCGGCGGAGCTTGGGCGGCGGAGGCGAGGCGCGTTGATGTCGTCGGGGAGAAGGGCGAGCGGCGAACGCGGCGGAGGGAGGCGCGAGGCGGCGAGGCGGCGGCGCCGGGGTGGGGCGAGGAGGCGAGCGGACGGGAGAGGGAGGCGGAGCGGTGGGGTTGGTGGTGGGACCTGTGGCTGGCGGGGGATGCGTGGTGTCTTGGCGTGCGTGTGTGGGTCGTGGCGTGTCTTTGGGGTGTGTGGGGCTGGGTTGAGAGGAGAGAGAGGGGTGAGGTGGCAGTTTGGGGTTGGTTAGGGGAGGAGAGGTGAGGTGTCGGGGAGGCCATTGGTGGGGTGATGTGGAGGGGGTGGGTAGATAGGTTGGTAGGTTTAGTAATTAGGTGGACCGATTATATTTACGGTGATTAGGTCGATTAATCGATTCGACTGCCTCACTAAAATAATTCAAACTTTTATTTAATTTGGCAATACATTTTTGTAAATAGTTTTTAGACAAACAAAATATCCGGAAGCATCTGGGGATGTAATTTGAAATAGAAGGAGGGTAAATTTTAGAAAACGATTGTCTTTCGCAAATAGTTGTTAGGCAAATTAATATGCATGATGATGACGATGCTCAAATGCAATGTGGCATGATGACATGAGCATGCGGTCATGATGATGCAATGCACGAAAACAACGCGATTTTCTAGTAGTGATTTTACGGGATGCCACAATTCGACACCACTAACAATGGATCTCGCCCTCGAGATCCGCCTCATGGTACCGGAAGGAAAGGTCGGCGATCTGCGTCTTCTCGCTTCGTGTAGATCTTCGCGACACCACTAACAATGATGCTTTCCTCGTCTTGAAAACGGCGACACCACCAACAAGACGTCGTTGATCCCATTCGTCAAGAAAACACTCCGGATAAACAATGAACGAAGTTAAAGGTAGGGCCACCTCTAGCTTCCATGGAAGGAGTAGAATTGCATCGATCCACCATTCAATATACAAAGCAAATGATAAGAGTAGTGGTATGGTCGCGACTCCATCCCGCACTCAAAGCATTACTCTGTACACGAACAGATAGATTATGCAACCAACCCTCAAGATTCAGACTGAAGATCTCGACAAGCGAGGTTCGGATCAAAGGAGTGATGCGGACTACGCCGGATCCGGGCGTAGATGATGTCGTCGCGTCGGAGAACACGGAAGGCACAAACAAGGAACAAAGAATGGTACCACAGATAAAGGATCACTCGGGCATGAACACGGATGGTAGAACACCGTTACCAAAGGAGGAAGCGAAACCACGAAGTACGACGGAAACCCAACCACGAGAATTCTGGACTCAAGAGAAAGAAGAAGCGGATTCAAAACACGTAGGGGTAAGAGGAGAATAGCAGAGGGTAAGGAGTAAAAATCAGGCCTAATCGAACTATCCAACCGATTTTGAAAAATAGTTTTGACACTCTACTTGGCCGTTAGCTAGGTTATCCTCTGAAATGGACTTGTGGGGTATCATAGCTGGGCTCGATACCACTATGTAACACCCTCGAATCGGCCCTATGCAAGTTTTAGCGAAACCCAAACCGCATAGAAAGCGATTCAAAGGTGCCCAGCGCTTTGCGGGTGGAAAAGTAATAACATTGCACAACAGTCCTCGATGGGACCCATGAATAGAGCGAATATATATACAACACGACTCCATGAGTCAAGAATACAGATATTATATACAAAGATCCAAATCACCTTGAAAGCGATAGGCGTCCGCTATGGACAAGATGCAAATGGGGCTAAGAGCCCGAAGAATAACCAATGGCGTCCATAACCCTGCCAGGCCAAGCGGAAGGGTAACCGCTAACGGCGTCGATATCAAACCTGCTTAAACAAAGGGTGCCGACAAAGGGCAAAGGAAAAAAGAGCTGCGTCGAGGCGATACAGCGAGGCTAGAATCGGTCCTCGCCTACATAGGTATGGTGGACTGAAGCGGCAGCATGCACTAAACCACCTATAGAGACTCGATACAACTGGCGGCTATCAGAGAGGGGTAAGGAAGACCTATTCGGATCCAACCTGATTCTATCATCAAACAAACCCATCCTGGCGTTTCCCCCTCGAGACCGACGAGGAAGTCAACCGAGGAACTCACACAGTTGGCAGTTTTACTTATTCAGTTATAGTTGCGGCACTTTACTAGTCAGGTTTAGATAATCGTCCTGATAAAGTAAGCAGTGGGCACTTTTAGTTAACCATTCCGTTATAGTGGCAACACTTACTAGTCAGATACAATTGGCATGAGATAACCCCAAAACCCAGCAGTTGTTGGTACTTTTGCTTAGCCATTCCGTTGTAGTGAAGCTGATTACTAGTCATATCAGATACAAGTCAATTTATAACAATAAACTTTAGTTATAGTTGTCTATGATCAAGCACTGTGCTCCAAGTCGTCCATAACCACGGACACGGCTTCTCGAAAAGATTTAACCCTGCAGGGGTGCACCAAAGTATCCACGAGCACTTGACCCTTTTGCGGATCGGTTAACATACACCCATCGGTATGTCGGCGGGGCCTAAGTCACGGCGTTCCCGGACAAAGCAAGTACATGGGGCCACCCACCAAGTCGAACCAAGCGAAGTCGGGCGGTCTCGAGACGGACTTAGGGTTTGCGTGGCTATAAACGACAAATCCCCAAACAGGGATGCCGATACCGCGAAAACACTCCGCTTCCTAAGCGATGCGTGCTCCTCGCTGGCGTAAATAAAGCGATAAACATGGCATAAGTACAGGATCGTAAATAAAACCTCAAACTAGTTTGTGGCCCTAGTACAATACTTTGAAATCAGGTAATAATCAATGGGGGCCCATATCTCCCCACTGTGGTTAGCGCTCGATCTCGGGAAGTGTCAAGAACTCGGGTCCTGGGACACAAGTGGCGATCGAAACCAAATCTTACCTATCACCCACCGATGCCTGCTTAATTCAATTTTAGTTGTTAAGCAGTAATTAAAGTGAGCGATAAGTAAAGCCATGATCATATCCAACGTCAACATGCGGCAATCCTCCAACAATTGTGGTACTTGACGACAAGCAAAACACTTGAGCAGCGACTACGACGCGGGTCCAACTATCTACCAAACAACAGGTAATAGGATGTGTCCAAGGCTATATATGGCTGCAAGGGATATCACGGTGCGAAACTAGAGCATCGCAACACGGATAGCAAAGATCAACAGAGGAATAAATACTAGAAAAGTAAGATAGGTAGAAAGGGAGATGCTACGAAAACATTGCGAAGGTTCAACCGAAGATCGGTGACTCACATCAACTCATCGGCCTTATCATGAAGAAGCAAAACACTAGAATAAACACGGATGCACTATTTAATACTACGGCGAAGATCGGGCATGATGATGCGGTATGATGCATGACATGGCAAGGTGCGATGCAATTAGTTCATATTAAGCGGAACCGGGGTCCCGACAATTAAATCCATGGTTGTATTTGTTTAGATGCCCCGCAATTTAAATGTTGTATTTACATGGCAAGATATGGTACCGGTTCGCTACACAAGTTTTAAATGAGGCCAATATAAGACTAGATTTGCCCGCATATGGGCCCCATATTTGATTATCAGGTGAATCGGCATAAGGCCCCCAAACCACACAAATATGCATGCGAGTGTGACAATTTAATATGCAACAAGTTATATAGTTGACAATTTATAAAATAGGGGCTCGGAAAAAGGGGTCACACATTGGGGTTCGGCGATCTTGGGGTTCCGGGGTTCGGGGTCCGGTCTCAGGGTTCAGGGTTCGACGGATTACTGGGTAGATCTTGTTGTTCTGTGTCGGTGACCTCGGCATCCGGGAAGCAGGTCTTGGTTCGGCGCCGGGGCGCATCGGACTCGCCCTGGTCGGTGCCGATCTTGTCGTCGATGTCGAACTTGAGTGGGTCGGGTACCGGGGTCTTCGGATCTGGGGGGAAGTACTTGTCGCATCTACCGTCTTCGGGTTTGCTTCACTCGGGTCCATGTCGGAGTACTTATCGCCCCATGTGGAATCCTTGTCGATCTGTGGCGATGATCTCAGGTTCGGGTCTCCGGGTTCAGGGGTCTCGGCGTCCGGGGTCTCGACGTCTTTGGGGTCCGGGAACCGCCGAACTGGGAGGCGATCTTGGCGCTCGATGTCCGTGAGGCAGTCCTTGGAGTCCAGGACGGAGATCTTGTCGGTGGTCTTCGGGTCCGTGAAGGAGTGAAACGCGTTCTGAGAAGATCTTGATGACACTGGTTTGAGCCTTGCGAACCATCTATCGTCTTGCACTGGCATGCTACTGAAGAGAGAGCAAAGCAGCGGCCTACTCGGGAAAACAGGGGCGACGGTCGGAGGCGGCGAAGACGGCCGCTAGCGGGCTTGGCGGCGCTCGAGCGGGAGGAAGGGCGGCGCCGGGCTCGAGTAGCGGGAAAACGGAGGGCTCTGCAGAGGCGAAGGCGCAGAGGCGAGGGCTGGAGCCAGGTGGCGCCGATGATGAGGTTGCCGCCTGGCGCGCTGGCCGCAAAATGAGGGCGGCGAGGCTCCTGACGGAGACGGGGAAGGACAGAGGGAGGAGGACGGCGGAGCTGGATAGGAGCGGCCAAGGCGGCGGGGTGGTGAGGGACGCGGAGGAGGCGGGGAGCGCGCCGGCCGGCGAGATAGAGGGCCGCGGGGCGGCGAGGACGGTGGTTGGAGTGCGGCGGCGGGAGGGGGAACAGAGGAGGCGGCGGAGCTTGGGCGGCGGAGGCAGAGGGGCCGCGGGGCGCGGTTGATGTCGTAGTGGTTTTTGCGGGATGCCACAATTCGACACCACTAACAATGGATCTCGCCCTCGAGATCCGCCTCATGGTACCGGAAGGAAAGGTCGGCGATTCAAGGCTTTCTCGCGTGTAGATCTTCGCGACACCACTAACAATGATGCTTTCTCGTCTTGAAAACGGCGACACCACCAACAAGGCGTCGTTGATCCCGTTCACAAGAAAACACTCCGGATAAACAACGAACGAAGTTAAAGGTAGGGCCACCTCTAGCTTCCATGGAAGGAGTAGAATTGCATCGATCCACCATTCAATATACAAAGCAAATGATAAGAGTAGTGGTATGGTCGCGACTCCATCCCGCACTCAAAGCATTACTCTGTACACGAACAGATAGATTATGCAACCAACCCTCAAGATTCAGACTGAAGATCTCGACAAGCGAGGTTCGGATCAAAGGAGTGATGCAGACTCTGCATCGGATCTGGCGTAGATGATGTCGTCGCGTCAGAGAAAACCGGAAGGCACAAACAAGGAACAAAGAATGGTACCACAGATAAAGGATCACTCAGGCAGCATGAACACCGGATGGTAGAACACCGTTACCAAAGGAGGAAGCGAAACCCTGAAGGTACGACGGAAACCCAACCACGAGAATTCCTGGACTCGAAGAGAAAGAAGAGAGCGGATTCAAAACACGTAGGGGTAAGAGGAGAATAGCAGAGGGGTAAGGAGTAAAAATCAGGCCTAATCAGAACTATCCAACCGATTTTGAAAAATAGTTTTGACACTCTACTTCGGCCGTTAGCTAGGTTATCCTACAGGCTGGACTTGTGGGGTATCGCAACTGCTGGGCTCTGATACCACTCTGTAACACCCTCAGAATCGGCCCTATGCAAGTTTTAGCGAAACCCGCCAAACCCGCATAGAAACGATTCAAAGGTGCCCACCAGCGCTTCGGTGGAAAGCAAGTAATAACATTGCACAACCATCCACACTTTCACACTTTCGGTTCCCAATACATACCATTCACACAAACCTTGAGTCCGTCTGAGCTGGCCGCTATTGCGGGTAGCTTAATGGGTGGCCTGAAATATTTCTGAATCATGTGATCGCTTTGTCGTGAATGCCTCGTTGGGTTTTGATTTGGTTTTTCCGAGGTTGATCGAGTGTGTGTTGCTATTTGTGCACCCCTGCAGGGTAAAACTTTCTGAAAGCCGTGTCCGCGGTTATGGACGACTTGGAGCACAATTTCTCGATCATAGACAAGTATAACTAAAGTACCGCTTTTAATTTGACTAAGTAACTGACTAGTAAATAGTGCAACACTCATGGAATGGATAATAAAACTGCCAACGGATGGGGGTGTTCGTCCGCTTCCTCGTTGGTAAGCGAGGAGGAGGATGGATCTGTTAATATTACTGTTATAACTGTTGTTATTAATTCACGGACATCCATCTATCTTTGGTTAGGCGGATGGTTAGCGAGTATCTATAGAATTGTTAGGTATTATCTTTTGCTGCAATTGCGTCACCCAGGTTGTGTCCCCTTTAGAGGCATAAAGAATTGCCGAAAATTCTAGGGTCTCACACGATAAATTATTTGATTCAGATGCAGTACACTCACAAGATGGATCTTGGGTGGAGGAGACGATGTGGGCAACGATCATTCGTGTAGAGATTCCGGAACGGGATCCGTGAGATCCGTATGGATGTGTTTATTATGGGGCATCTTATGCCGATTTGCTTCTTATCCGTACTCGGATCTTGTTTGCCGCTTCCGCCTGATACTCTGATGTTTGATGTATGAGGAGGTATCCTAAACTATTATATCTATCTAGGACATTTGGATCTTGTCGTATGGCGTTGCAATATTTCTATTTCTTTTAGATGGAATGGCTCTGAGGACTGTTGTATGGTGGCTTGCATACATACTCATTTGTGTATGTAGTTGATCTCTTCGCCGACACGCCTGTTCTTGTCCCAATGTTTGGAAATGGTTAGGACGGCCGAAAGGTCTACCTGTGAGTGGCATTTGGGCCCCACCGTACTATTTTAACCATTTCCGCTCATCTAGGCTTGTAACTAGGAGCGTAATTCACCGAGGTAGTTACATCATCGAACACCAAAAAGGGGGAGATTGAAAGGGCATTTATTGTCATAATCACTTTTGGTGTTCGGTAACAACAAGTTGATCATTTTACAGTTTGTTATTGTCCACAGGTTGGTATGACCATAGATAAACATCACACACACTCTTGGGAAAATACCACACACATTTGCCACTGTTCTGGAAACTCCAGACCGGAGTCTCCGGTCTTCCAAGACCGGAGTCTCCGGTGGTCGAGTTTCAGTCTTGGCTCGGTGGTGTATCCTAGGACATGGTCGATCAGATGTCCAGTCGAGATCGGGTCCAGATTGGCGAGTCTCCAGACTTTCGATCGAGTCTCGGTGTTGGAAGGCCGGAGTCTCCGGTGTTGCTGGTGAAGAAATGGGATGGGTCAGTCAGATGGCCAGTCTGGAGACTGGTCCGGAGATTGGCCGGAGTCTCCGGTGTAGACCGGAGTCTCTGGTCTGACTTTTCTACAACGGTCAGAAAACGGTTCGTGGAGGGGGCTGTCTATAAATAGGGACCTTTATCTTCTTCCTCTAGTTGCTCAAGCTGCTCAAGAACACCAACACCATTAGATCCACCAAATCCACAAGATCTATTCATCCAACCATCCAAAGTCATTGATCTTTGGAGAATCTAAGGAGGAGGCCTTGATTCACATCTTCACCAAAGAGAGATCTTCATTTCCCCCTCATTCACTTGAGGGCCCCCAAGCTCTAGTGTTCCTTTGGAAACCCTAACTTTGATTTAGTTCTTACAAGCTTGTCTTTGATTTGTCTTGATAGCTTGCTTGTATTTGGGAGCCTCCAATTCAGTTGTGGATGTGTGCCCCGAACTTGTTGTAAAGGTGCCGGCTTCCACCTTGAAGGTTGCCGATATAGTGGAAGGTGAATCGAGCCCTTTGGGGTGAGGTTCATCGGAGAACAAGGGAGGCCTCTCGTGGCATTGGTGGTTTGAAACCACCCCCTCTCCAAACGTAGACGTACTTCCCCTCAAAAGGAAGGAACTACGGGAAACAAATCCTTATGTCTCCGCGTCCACTCCCTTGGTTACTTATATCCTTTACCGCACTTTACTTACTTGTTCTTGCTTAGTGTTGTGTTAGTTTGTGCTTGTTTGACATATAGGTAAATTCACCATAGTTGCATATTCTAGAGAATTTACCTTTCTTGTCAAACCCTAATTTGAAAAAGAGTAAAATTTGAAGTAGCACCTATTCACCCCCCCTCTAGGTGCCCATACGATCCTTTCACCAGACTCTGAGAAAAGGCTAGAGGCCATGAAATCCGAATTGGGATCCATGAGCGAAAACCAAGTATGGACTTTGGTGGAGCCTCCTAGCGACCATAAGGCCGTTGAGTGCAAATGGATTTTCAAGAAGAAAATGGACGCAGGTGGTAATGTTGCCGTCTATAAAGCTCGACTTGTCGCGAAAGGTTTTCGACAAGTTCAAGGTGTTGACTACGATGAGACTTTCTCTCCCGTAGCGATGTTTAAGTCCATCCGGATTTTATTAGCAATTGCTGCGTTTCATGATTATGAAATATGGCAGATGGATGTCAAGACTGCGTTCCTCAATGGCAACATTGATGAAGAGTTGTATATGATGCAGCCCGAAGGTTTTGTCGATCCTAAGGATGCTGATAAGGTATGCAAACTTCAGCGTTCCATTTATGGACTGAAGCAAGCATCTCGGAGTTGGAACCTTCGTTTTGATCAAGTGATCAAGAGCTTTGAATTTGTTCCAAATTGCTACGAAGCATGTATCTACAAGAAAGTGAGTGGGAGCTTAATGACATTTTTAGTACTATATGTGGATGACATATTGATTATTGGAAATGACATTGGTATGCTTAACGAAGTGAAGAGTTATTTGAATAAATGTTTTTCAATGAAAGACCTAGGAGAAGCTGCTTATATATTAGACATCAAAATCTATAGAGATAGACAAAGACACCTAATAGCTTTAAGCCAAAGTACATACCTAGACAAAGTTCTGAAAAGGTTCAGAATGGATAAGGCAAAGAAAGGTTCAGTGCCCATGTTGTCAGGTAAGATATTGAGCAAGGCTCAGTGTCCAGCTATGGTAAACGATAGAGAAACCATGAGCAAAGTGCCTTATGCCTCGGCCATAGGTTCTATCATGTATGCCATGCTGTGTACTAGACCGGATGTGTCCAATGCTCTTAGTTTGACGAGCAGATACCAAAGTGATCCAGGAGTGGAACACTGGACAGCCATAAAGAACATCCTAAAGTATTTTAATAGGACTAAAGAAATGTTCTTGGTCTATGGAGGTGATGAGAAGCTCGTCGTAAAAGGTTACGTCGACGCTAGTTTCGACACTGACCCAGATGATTATAAATGTCAGACAGGATACGTTTATATTTTGAATGGAGGAGCTGTGAGCTGGAGAAGCTACAAGCAAAGCATGATCGCGGGATCTACAGTGGAATCGGAATACATGGTTGATGCAGAAGCGTCAAGTGAAGGAGTGTGGATCAGAACTTCATCACTGAGCTTGGTGTGGTTCCAAGTGCCTTGGACCCACTGGAGATATTTGTTGAAATTATGCCCTAGAGGCAATAATAAAGATGTTATTATTATAATTCTTTTTCATGCTAAAGTTTATATTCCATGCTAGAATTGTACTAAGCGGAAACATTAATACTTGTGTGGTTTGTGAACAACACCGTGTCCCTAGTACGCCTCTATGGACTAGATCATTGATCAATGATGGTTAAGGTTTCCTAACCATAGACATGAGTTGTCAATTGATAATGAGATCATATCATTGGGAGAATGATATGATGGACAGACCCAAACTAAGCGAAGCAATTAGATCGTTTCATCGTGTTCATCTTTGCGAAGCTTTTCCTATGTCAAATATTGTATTCCTTAGACCATGAGATAATGCAACTCCTTGGTACCGGAAGAAAGCTTTGAGGTCATCAAACGTCATCCTATGAGAGGGTGATCATAAAGGTGTCTCTCAGGTGATCGGAAAGTATCTGTTGTGTTGTATGTATCGAGATGGAATTTGTCCCTCCCAAGTCGGAGAGATATACTTGGGCCCACTCGTGTCGATATCAACACCGCTTGAAAGCATGTGTTTAAGGAGTTAATCACAAAGTGATATCGGATTACGAGCAGTAAAGTACTCTTGTGAACGAGATTGAACTAGGTATGACGGCATCACGATCGAATCTCGGGCAAGTAAAATATCGCGAGACGAAGGGAATATATATATGGGATTGATTGAATCGGCATCATGGTTCATCCGATATGATCATCGATGAATGTGTGAGTCAATATGGGTGCCTGCACTTTGTTGATTATTGATAGAAGATCATGTCCATATTCTCGAACCAGCGGTCACACACTTAACGATCTTGGCGCTAGGATAGATTGGATAATTGGTTTATGAATTTTTGTTCGAGTCTCGGATGGGATCCGGGATATCACGAGGTTCGAATGGTCCAAGAATAAGATTCATATAAGGCGATGCAGTTTTGGAGTTCGGAATTGTTCCGGGTTAATCGGTATTGTACCGGAAGCTTCTAGAACCTTCCGGAAGGGGACCAACGTGGCCCCACCTTCCGGGAGGGGGCATGGGCCTATGAGGGAGAGTTTAAATCGTTTAAACTAGAGATAGGATTTCTAGATAAGGGAGAGTTTAAATTGTTTAAACTAGAGATAGGCTTGGAGGAGGGGCAAGGGCTGGCCGCCCCCCCTCTATATATAGAGGGGTGGTGCGCCCCCTCCCCCCGACACACCTTCCTCCAAGCCCTAGCAGCCTTGCTACCTTCCTCTCTCCCTCCCGACTGTTTGTAGGCGAAGCCCTGCAGCAGAAATTCTCCACCATATACACCACGCCGTCGTGTTGTAGATCCAATCTATCTCTCCACCATACTCGCTGGTCCGAGGAAGGAGGAGACGTCGAGGTGCTGCACGTGTGCATCTCACGGAGGCACCGCCACTTGTGGTGCTAGATCGGATCGGATCGGATCGCGAGGAGGAGAAGCGAGTACGACTACATCACCCACGTTCCGACGAACGTTCCGCTGTGCGAATCTTCAAGGGTATGAAGATCTAATCCAATCTCTCTCGTTGATTGCATCTCCTAGATTAGATCTTGGCTTTCCCTCTGTTCGCTCCGTAGAAAATTTTGATTTACTATGCCGCGAAACCCTTCAATATTGTGTGACAACATTGGCGCCATAGCACTGGCTACGGAACCAAGATATCATCCAAAGACTAAGCACATCAACCGCCGATTTCATATAATTTGAGATTATATAACAGATGGAGATATGAAGATTAGCAAAGTACATACGGATCTGAATGTCGCAGATCCGTTGACTAAACTTCTTCCACGTGCAAAACATCATCAGCACCTTAATGCCATGGGTGTTAGATTGTTGCCAGATGTAAACTAGATTATTGACTCTAGTGCAAGTGGGAAACTGTTGGAATTATGCCCTAGAGGCAATAATAAAGATGTTATTGTTATAATTCTTGTTCATGATAAAGTTTATATTCCATGCTAGAACTGTATTAATCGGAAACTTTGATACTTGTGTGGTTTATGAACAACACTATGTCCCTAGTACGCCTCTATGGACTAGCTCATTGATTAATGATGGTTAAGGTTTCCTAACCATGGACATGAGTTGTCAATTAATAATGAGATCATGTCATTGGGAGAATGATGTGATGGACAGACCCAAATCAAGTAGAGCAATTAGATCGTGTCTTCGTGTTCATCTTTGTGAAGCTTTTTCTTATGTCAAATATTGTATTCCTTAGACCATGAGATAATGAAACTCCCTGGTATCGGAAGAAAGTTTTGAGGTCATCAAACGTCATCCTATGTGAGGGTGATCATAAAGGTGTGTCTCAGGTGATTGGAAAGTACTTGTTGGGTTGTATGTAGTGAGATGGGATTTGTCCCTCCCAAGTCGGAGAGATATACTTTGGTCCCACTCGGTAATCGATATCAACACCGCTTGCAAGCACGTGGTTACGGATTTGATCACAAAGTGATATCGGATTACAGAACGAGTAAAGTACTTGCCGTGAACGAGATTGAACTAGGTATACCGATACCAACGATCGAATCTCGGGCAAGTAAAATATCGCGTGACGAAGGGAATATATATGGGATTAATTGAATCCTGGCATCGTGGTTCATCCGATATGATCATCGACGAATATGTGGGAGTCAATATGGGTTTCCAGATCCCGCTGTTGATTATTGATAGAAGATCAAGTCTGCATATTCTCGAACCCGTAGGGTCACACACTTAACGTGTCTCGACGCTAGGATAGAATGGATAATTGGTTTATGAGTTTTTGTTCGGAGTCTCGGATGAGATCCAGGACATCACGAGAGGTTCCGAAATGGTCCGGAGAATAAGATTGATATAAAGGAAAGCAGTTTTTGGATTTCAGAATCGTTTCAGAATGTTCGGTATTGTACTAGAAGGTTCTAGAAGCTTCCGGAGTGGGACCAACGTGGCCCCACTTGTCGGAGGGGTGAGTGGGCCTACGAGGTAGTACCCTGGCCGCATTGGTCCAGGGGCACAAGGCCCCATAGGCCCAGCCGGCCAAAACCCTAGGGGAAACCCTAGGAACCCTTCTAGAAGGGAGGGGAGACTTGCCCCCCACTCCAACCCTTGGGGCCGCCGCCCTAGGGCTTGGAGGAGGGGCCAAGGGGGCCGGCCATTCCTCTATATAAAGAGGTCAGGGGCGCACCCTCCTTCCCCCACTCCTTCAACCCTAGCCGCCATACTGCTGCCCTCCCTCTCTCTCTCTCTCTCTCTCTCTCTCTCTCTCTCTCCCGATCACAGAGGCGGCTGCCAGAAACTCTCCACCATAGCACCACGCCGTCGTGTTGTAGATCCAATATATCTCTCCACCCCACTTGCTGGACCGAGGAAGGAGGAGACATCGCGGCACCGTACGTGTGCATCTCTCGGAGGCGCCGCCACTTGCGGCGTTGGATCGGATCGGATCCCGAGGAGGAGAAGGCTAGTTCGACTACATCACCCACGTTATGTTGAACGTTTTCGCTGTGCGATTATTCAAGGGTATGAAGATATCATCTATCCCTCTCGCTGATTGCATCTCCTAGATTAGATCTTGGATTTCCCGTTCGCATCCGTAGAATTTTTTTGATTTACTATGCTGCGAAACCCTTCAATCACGGGGAACGCTTTCAACACTTTTTGGATATCTCATCCAGTTGATTCCTTGCTATTTTGTTTACGGATGTGGACGATGTCAAATAAAAGGGGAGGTTGTGAGTTAATGGAGTTTATACATTGTGGTATAGAAACGCTTGGGCCGCTAGCCTAAGCCATGCTTAATCATGGTGGAAACTTGCAGCATCACCATAATGAGCATCTATGAAGCGTCCTCAATAAAAAGCTATGCATATGGTAAATAAAAAGATTGCTGAGATGCTCATTGTCTGCTTGCCTTGTCATTTTGGTTATGGGAAAGCTCCTGTACCATGTGCAAGGGTACCAGTTGGCGCTCGATGATATGCATGTATTTACAATGACAAGAACTTTCAGGTGACCAAAGTTGAGTAGCATGCGGAGCGACCCTCGTACTCAAGGGACTTGGGATTTCCAGTCTATGGTCATCGAGTAGCATGCGGAGCGACCCTCGTACCTAAGGGACTTGGGATTTTCAGGTGACCAAAGTTGAGTAGCATGTATTCAGAGTGGACCTCACTTTCACCTTAACCACATGAAGATGCCTATGATAGGGGAAATGAGAGCTCAAAGCTAATGAGTACCTTCCTTTCAGCATTGGGAAGCTTTTCAAACCTTCAAAAAACCGTTTTCACAACCTTGTTGAGTCACCACTTATTCTATGAGCACCTTCTTGAGAGCATAGTTTTCATTTTTGTGTTTGTTTCAAAACTTGGTTAATTATGTCATGACTTTGATGCTTGTATCTCTGATATATTTATCTCTAGTATTCATGTGAACTTCAGAGGTGCCTTGGCATTTATATTGTGCTCTTCAAACAAAGGCAAGCGAGATATCACTCTATCATACCTTATTATGAGCATTGCAATGTTGCTTATGTTTATGTTTCATGCTACTTATTATTATTGAGTTTGTTTCTCTTCATATCATGCAATGACTATTGAGTAGACTTAGTTGCATACTCCTTATTATGAATTGTCTAAGCATCTACTCCTGTGCTGAGAATATTTACATCATATGAAGCAAAGTGTTCGTGAAAGTTCTTTTATCGCACTCAGTTTTCAACTGAATTGCTTGAGGACAAGCAATAAGCTAAGCTTGGGGGGAGTTGATATGTCCAAAACGTATCTACTTTCTTGAACACTTTGGTATTGTTTCTTCTCTAAACTTGTGTGATTTGGATACAACTAGCACGAACTGACGCTGTTTTCATCAGAATTACCTTGGTGTCTTGTTTTTGTGCAGAAAATGAACTATCAGGAAAAAATCCCGGAAAATATGCCAGAAATAATATTTCACCAGAAGATCCAGAGTGCCAGAAGGGGAGACGGAGAGGAGGCCTGGGGGGGCCCACACCCACCCCAAGCGCGGGCCCACCACTGGTCGCGCCTGAAGGGGATGCAGCCACCCTAGGCACCCCCTCGGCCTCCCTCTGCGCCTATAAGTTTCCTTTCGACCTAAAAACCAAGGGGGGTTCGATAGTTTTCCAGAAAGAGTTCCGCTCCGCCGCTGCCACCAAAAACCAAGATTCGGATCTAGAAACTCCGTTTTGGCACCCTACCAGGACGAGGAATTTGGAGAGGATCATCGCCATCGTCATCACTGTGGCATCCCGCAAAACCACTACTAGAAAATCGCGTTGTTTTTGTGCATTGCATCATCATGACCGCATGCTCATGTCATCATGCCACATTGCATTTGAGCATCGTCATCATCTTGCATTTGCTTGCATAAAACTATTTGCGGAAAAACCTAATTTGTTTTCCAAACGCCCCATCTTAATTCAAACGCAAAACCCGGGACACCGGATTATTTTGTTATGTTTGCTATCGGTTTGCAAAAGTCGGTTGGCAACAAATAAAATTATTGAATTATTTTAGTGAGGCATGAACGGGCCGATTCGACAACGACCAACCCCAGAATTAAAATCGGTCCGCCTAAATCCTAAAACTACCCAACCTAGTCTACCCACCCTCCCCACCTCACCCCAGCCTATCCTATGTCGCCACCTCACCCCTCCCCAAACCCTCCACCACTCACATGCTGCCACCTAGACCAACCCTCCCCTCCACCCCACCCACCCAACCCACCCCCCACCCACACCCAGCACACCCGCAGCGCCCCCAGCCCACACACCCACCCACTGGCCGGTCCCACCACCGGTCCCACCCCTGGCCCGCCTGTCCCCATCCTTCCTCTTCCCCCCACGCGTTCTCTTCCCCACACCCGCCGCCCGCCACCTCCCTCTCAACCGCCGGCCGCCTCGCCCCTCGCCGGAAGCCGCGGCCGCCACCTCCCCTCGCCCCGTTCCCCCACCTAACCGGCGCCTCCTCCGCCTGCTCTCCCCTTCGGCTCGACGCCGCTTCTCCACCGCCTGCCTCCTCCTCTCGCTGAGCTCCCGTCCGCCTCTCCTGGCGCCCCTCCCGCCACCGCCGTTCCTCCCCGCTTGCTCTCCGCCCACCTCTCTCTCCGCCGCTGACGCCCTCCTCTCCGCTGGTCTCCTCAAGCCTCCCGCGCCATCGCCCCGCTCGCCCGCCCGCTTTCTCTGCCTCCGGCCATGCGCCCCTCTCCTCCACCGCATCGCCGCCACCACCCTCATCCTCGCTGCCAGGGGAGCTTCTCCTCCCCAGTTTCCACCTCTGCCTCCCAGAGGCCGTCGCGCCCTTCCTCGGCAGAGCCGCGGACCCGCCGCCGCCGCCATCCGCCACCATCTGCCGGTCTCCTTCCCCACGCGCCGCCTGCCCTGCCGCCCTGGCGTCCAGTCACCGCGCTTTTCTCTGCTCTTTCCCGACGCCGCGGTTGCCGCTTTCCTTCCAACACGTCACCGCTCGCCTGGCCAGCTGACCTGCGCAGCGTCAGCCGCCGCCCTCCTCCTCGGGTCCTGCCACCTGCTTTCGCGTGCGCCCCGACGGTGCTACTCGGCTCCCTCGTCCGTGAACTCCAGAGCATGTCCGCTGCCTTCCCAAAGCTCCTCATTGGACTGTTGTTCCTGCGGGTAGCTTGCCGCAGTTCTTGTTGTTGCTGTGTCCTGCGTGGCATAGCTTCTTTATACCATACAAGAGAACCTCTCAACCCAAAGCTCATCGCGACAAGATCTTCTGAACATCCTGGCAGTCAAGATCGACATCGATCGAGATAAATCCGAAGGACCCCGATCGAGCCCGAGTTCGCCATCGACACAAGACGGAACGCTAAGACTGCGCGGATCCGGAGACCGAACCCGATACCGCCAAGGCCCGACACGAACGCCGAGTGCCCTTCACGGACACAAGTTCTTGACCGGATCCATAGAACTTCCCGCCGAAGCCACGGACCCTCGGGATGACAAGTTCTTCACCCAAGGCGACAAGGCCTTCTTCACGATTTCAAGACCGACATCGAACGACAAGATCATCGTCATGGAGCTCAAGACCACATGTGCGACAAGTACTCCCTCGAGGACGAGTACTTCACCACAGGCACCGAGATCACGAGCGACAAGTTCTCCCTCCGGGAGCATTGGCACTGTGCGACAAGATCTACCCGATCCGAGAACGATCCGAGTCCGAACGATCCGAACCTCAAACCCGGACCTGAACCCCGGACCCCAACTCGAACCTCAAGTTGCCGAGACCCCTAATGTGTGACCCTTATCCAACCCCTATTTTTATAAATGCTAAACATAAAACCTGTTGCATATTAAATTGTCATCTCGCATGCATATCATTTGTTTGGGGCCTTACGCCGATTCACCTTATAAATAAATATGGGGCCCATATGCGGGCAAATCTAGCCTTATATTGGCCTCATTTAAATTTGTGTAGCGAACCGGTGCTATCTTTTGCCATGTTATAACAACAGTTAAATTGCGGGGTAGCTAAACAACATGAACCGCCTTATTAATTGCCGGGACCCCGGTTCCGCTTAATATGACCTAATTGCATCGCAGCTTTGCCATGCCATGCATCATACATGCATCATGCCGATCTTCTGCCGTTGTATTAAATATTGCATCCGGTGTTTATTCTAGCGTTTTGCTTCTCCGCGGATAAGGCCGATGAGTTGATGTGAGCTTCGCCCCGATCTCCGGTTGAACCTTCGACAATGTTTTCAGGCGAGCATCTCCCCCTTTCTACCTATCTTATTTTTATAGTATTTATTCCCTCCTGTTGATCTATTGCTATCTGTGTTGCGATGCTCTAGTTTCCGTACCGTGATATCCCTTGCAGCCTTATATTGCCTTGGACACATCCTATTACCTGTTGTTTGGTAGATAGTTGGACTTGCGCGCCGTAGTTGCTTGCTCAAGTGTTGCGTGTTGTCAAGTGCCACAGTTGTTGGTGTATTGCCGCATGTTTGTTGTTGAGACGATCATGGTTTTACTTATCGTACACTTTAATTCCTGTTTAACAACTAAAATTGAAGTAAGAGGCATCGGTGGGTGATAGACAATATTTGGTTTCGAACGCCCACTTGTGTCCCGTAGGACCCCGAGTACTTGATACTGTTCCTTGATTTATCGCTATCCACATCCGGAGGATTATGGGACCCCGAGCCAGAGCTTGATTCATCTTATTTCTTGGGGCCACAAACTAGTTTGAGGTTTTATTTACTATCCTGTACTTATGCCATGCTACTTGTATTTACGATTGTGCGAGGAGCACACTGCATCGCTTAGGATCGTGGCACGATTCGCGGTGTCGACAAGCCCAGCCACACTTTCGGTTCCTCGTTTCATGCCGTCCCACAACCTTAAGTCCGTCTCGAGCCGCCGCTTTGTTATGGTCTACTTAAGGGTGGCCTGAAATATTTCTGAATCCTGTGATTGCTTTGTCGTGAAGGCCTCGTTGGGTTTTGATTTGGTTTTTCCGAGGCTGATCGAGTGTGTGTTGCTATTTGTGCACCCTGGCCGGGTTAAAACTTTCTGAAAGCCGTGTCCACGGTTATGGACGACTTGGAGCACAGTATCTCGACCATAGACAAGCATAACTAAAGTAGTGCTATAAATTTGACTTTATAATGACTAGTAATCAGCTTCACTATAATGGAATGGCTAAATAATACTGCCCACAATTGCTTGTTTGGTTTGCCGCTTGCGACAATTGTATTTGACTAGTAAGTATTGCAACTACAACGGAATGGCTAAATAAAAGTACCAACAACTGCTGGGTTTTGGGTTATCTCATGCTAATTGTATCTGATTAGTAAGTGTTACTACTATAACGGAATGGTTAACTAAAAGTGCCCACTTCTTACTTTATCAGGATGATTATCTAAACCTGACTAGTAATTGCTGCAACGATAACTGAATAAGTAAAACTGTCAACTGTGTGAGTTCCTCGGTGGACTTCCTCGTTTGGTCTCGAGGGGGAATACCAGGATGGGATTATTTGGTGTTAGTATCAGGTTGGTTCCAAATAGGTCTTTCTTCCCCCTCTCTGATTGCCGTCAGTTGCATCGAGTATCTATAGGGTGTTTAGTGCATGCCGCCGCTGCCGCTTCAGTCCACCATACCTATGTAGGCGAGGACCGCCGAATTCTAGTCTCGCTGCTTGGCCTCGATCGACGCCCACTTTTCCTTTGCCCTTTGTCGGCACCCCTTTGTTTGCAGGTTTGAGATCGACGTCGTTAGCGAGGTTACCCTTCGTCTTGGCTCGCAGGTTATGGACGCCATTGGTTATTCTTCAGGGCTCTTAGCCCCATTTGCATCTTGTCCGTAGCGGGACACCCTATCGTTTTCAAGGTGATTTGGATCTTTGTATATTATATCCGTATTCTTGACTCATGGAGTCGTCTTGTATATATATATCTGTTCTGTGGGTCCCATCGAGGACTGTTGTGTAATTTTATTACTTCGTTTTCCACCCGCACGAAAGTGCCTGGTGGGCACCTTTGAATCGTTTCTATGCGGGTTTGGCGGGTTTCGCTAAAACTTGCATAGGTCCGATCGAGGTGTTACTGAGTGGTATCGAGCTCAGCGGTTGTGATACCCCACAAGTCCAGCCTGTAGGATAACCTAGCTAACGGTCAAGTAGAGTGTCAAAACTATTTTTGAAAATCGGTTGGATAGTTCGACTAGGTCTGATTTTACTTACCCTCCGCTATGTTATCCTCTTACCCCTACGTGTTTTGAATCCGCCTCGTCTCTTTCTTGAGTCCGAGAATTCTCGTGGTTGGGTTTTTCCGCTGCACTTCGTGGTTTCGCTTCCTTCTTTGATAACGGTGTTCTACCATCCGGTGTTCAAGTTGCCTGATGAATCCGTCTACGGTGTTACCATTCTTTGTTCCTTGTTTGTGCCTTCCGGTGTTTTCCGACGCGACGACATCATCTACGCCAGATCCGATGCAGAGTCTGCATCACTCCTTTGTTTCCGAACCTCGCTTGTCGAGATCTTCAGTCTAATTCCGAGAATGGTTGCACGCTTTTCTACTGATTGTGCAGAGTAATAGTTTGGGTGCGTGATGGATTGGCCCCCATGCCGACTACCCCTTCTATTCGCTTTTGTACATTGAAGTGGATGAGAATGCATCGGTTCCCTCTTTTCCACGGAAGCTAGAGGTGGCTTTATTTGTTGAAACCTCTACCTTCGACCTTTTTGTTTCCGGAGTGTTCTCTCGATGATCACGGACAACGACCTCTTGTTAGTGGTGTCGCGAGGATCTACACGAAGCGCGAAGGATCAGACCGCCGACCTTCCTTCCGGTACCATGAGGCGGATCTCGAGGGCGAGATCCATTGTTAGTGGTGTCGAATTGTGGCATCCCGCAAAACCACTACTAGAAAATCGCGTTGTTTTTGTGCATTGCATCATCATGACCGCATGCTCATGTCATCATGCCACATTGCATTTGAGCATCGTCATCATCTTGCATTTGCTTGCATAAAACTATTTGCGGAAAAACCTAATTTGTTTTCCAAACGCCCCATCTTAATTCAAACGCAAAACCCGGGACACCGGATTATTTTGTTATGTTTGCTATCGGTTTGCAAAAGTCGGTTGGCAACAAATAAAATTATTGAATTATTTTAGTGGGGGCAGTCGAACGGGCCGATTCGACCCGAACGACCAACCCCAGGAATTAAAATCGGTCCGCCTAAATCCTAAAACTACCCAACCTAGTCTACCCACCCCTCTGGCCACCTCACCCCAGCCTATCCTATGTCGCCACCTCACCCCTCCCCAAACCCTCCACCACTCACATGCTGCCACCTAGACCAACCCTCCCCTCCACCTCACCCACTCAACCCACCCTGCACACACACACAGCACACACGCAGAGCACCCAGCCGGCCACACCCACCCCCACGCGGCGCCGGTCCCACCACCGGTCCCACCCCTGGCCCGCCTGTCCCCATCCTTCCTCTTCCCCCCACGCGTTCTCTTCCCCACACCCGCCGCCCGCCACCTCCCTCTCAACCGCCGGCCGCCTCATGGAAGCCGCGCCACCTCCCGCCACGTTTCACCTAACTGGCGCCTCCTGCTCCCTTCGGCTCGACGCCGCTTCCACCGCCTCCTCCTCCTCTCGCTGGAGCTCCACCGCTTCCTCTCCCCTGCCTCTCCCGCCACCGCTGCTCCTCGCTTGCCGCACCTCTCCCGCCGCGCCAAGGCCCGCCTCTCTCCGGTGACACGTCCCTCGCCTCCTCCGTCTCCGCCAAGCCTCCCTTGCCGCCGCTTGCCTTCGCTTTCTCTGCTCACGCCTCCGGTCCTCGCGCCATGACCCTCTCCACCGACGCCGCCACCACCCTCATCCTGCTGCCAGGAGCTTCTCCTCCCGCTTCCACCTCTGCCCAGGCTCCGCCGCCCTTCCTCGAAAGAGCTGGCGAACCCCTGGCGCCGCCGCCACTGGCCGCCACCATCTGCCGGTCTCCTTCCCCACCGGGCGCCGCCTCTGGCCTGCCGCCTCCACATCCAGTCACCGGGCGCTCTCGCTCTTCCAGCGGCCTTGCCGCCTCGCCTTCCTTCCAGCGGCTTCGCCTCGCTCGCCTGCCCGCAGCCTCATTGCCGCCCATCGCCTCCTCCTCGGGTCCCCGCTGCCACCCTGCTCAAGGCGCCTCGACGTGCTACCGGGCTCCCTCGTGAACTCCAGCAGCATGTCCGTCTCGCCCCAAAGATCCTCATTGACTGTTGTTCCCTGCGGGTAGCTTGCAGCTGCAGGTTTGCTGTTGCCGTGTGTCCCTGCGTGGCATAGCTGCTTTATACCATACAAGAGAACCTCTCAACCCAAAGCTCATCGCGACAAGATCTTCTGAACATCCTGGCAGTCAAGATCGACATCGATCGAGATAAATCCGAAGGACCCCCGGTATCGAGCCCGAGTTCGCCATCGACACCGAAGACGGAACGCTAAGACCGTGCCCGGATCCGGAGACCGAACCCGATACCGCCAAGGCCGCCGACACGGAAACGCCGAGTGCCCTTCACGGACACCAAGTTCTTCGACCCCGGATCCATAGAACTTCCCGCCGAAGCCACGGACCCTCGGGATGACAAGTTCTTCACCCAAGGGCGACAAGGCCTTCTTCACGGATTTCAAGACCCCGACATCGAAACGACAAGATCATCGTCATGGAGCTCGAAGACCACATGTGCGACAAGTACTCCCTCGAGGACGCCGAGTACTTCACCCCGGGCACCGAGATCCTGAATGACAAGTTCTCCCTCCCGGGAGCATTGGCACTCGTGCGACAAGATCTACCCAGTAATCCGAGAACGATCCCGGAGTCCGAGAACGATCCGTCGAACCCTGAAACCCGGACCCTGTCGAACCCCGGACCCCGAACCCTGGAACCTCAAGTTCGTCGAGACCCCCTAATGTGTGACCCTTATCCGAACCCCTATTTTTATAAATGCTAAACATAAAACCTGTTGCATATTAAATTGTCATCTCGCATGCATATCATTTGTTTGGGGGCCTTACGCCGATTCACCTTATAAATAAATATGGGGCCCATATGCGGGCAAATCTAGCCTTATATTGGCCTCATTTAAATTTGTGTAGCGAACCGGTGCTATCTTTTGCCATGTTATAACAACAGTTAAATTGCGGGGTAGCTAAACAACATGAACCGCCTTATTAATTGTCGGGACCCCGGTTCCGCTTAATATGACCTAATTGCATCGCAGCTTTGCCATGCCATGCATCATACATGCATCATGCCGATCTTCTGCCGTTGTATTAAATATTGCATCCGGTGTTTATTCTAGCGTTTTGCTTCTTCGCGGATAAGGCCGATGAGTTGATGTGAGCTTCGCCCCGATCTCCGGTTGAACCTTCGACAATGTTTTCAGGCGAGCATCTCCCCCTTTCTACCTATCTTATTTTTATAGTATTTATTCCCTCCTGTTGATCTATTGCTATCTGTGTTGCGATGCTCTAGTTTCCGTACCGTGATATCGCTTGCAGCCTTATATTGCCTTGGACACATCCTATTACCTGTTGTTTGGTAGATAGTTGGACTTGCGCGCCGTAGTCGCTTGCTCAAGTGCTGTTGCGTGTTGTCAAGTGCCACAGTTGTTGGTGTATTGCCGCATGTTTGTTGTTGGAGACGATCATGGTTTTACTTATCGTACACTTTAATTCCTGTTTAACAACTAAAATTGAAGTAAGCAGAGGCATCGGTGGGTGATAGACAATATTTGGTTTCCGAACGCCCACTTGTGTCCCGTAGGACCCCGAGTACTTGATACCTGTTCCTTGATTTATCGCGCTATCCACATCCGGGAGGATTATGGGACCCCCCTGAGCCAGAGCTTGATTCAGTCTTATTTCTTGGGGCCACAAACTAGTTTGAGGTTTTATTTACTATCCTGTACTTATGCCATGCTACTTATGTATTTACGATTGTGCGAGGAGCACATTGTACTGTTTAGGATCATGGCACGATTCCGCGGTGTCGACAAGCCCAGCCACACTTTCGGGTTCCCAGTCGTTCACAGCCGTCCCCACAACCTTAAGTCCGCCCTCGAGCCGGGCCGCTTCTGGTCTACTTTAAGGGTGGCCTGAAATATTTCTCAATCCTGTGATTTCTTTGTCGTGAAAGCCTCGTTGGGTTTTGATTTGGTTTTTCCGAGGCTGATCGAGTGTGTGTTGCTATTTGTGCACCCGCCGGTAAAACTTTCTCAAAGCCGTGTCCATGGGTTATGGACGACTTGGAGCACAGTATCTCGACCATAGACAAGCATAACTAAAGTAGTGCTATAAATTTGACTTTATAATGACTAGTAATCAGCTTCACTATAATGGAATGGCTAAATAATACTGCCCACAATTGCTTGTTTGGTTTGTCGCCATACAATTGTATCTGACTAGTAAGTATTGCAACTACAACGGAATGGCTAAATAGAAGTACCAACAACTGCTGGGTTTTGGGTTATCTCATGCTAATTGTATCTGATTAGTAAGTGTTACTACTATAACGGAATGGTTAACTAAAAGTGCCCACTTCTTACTTTATCAGGATGATTATCTAAACCTGACTAGTAATTGCTGCAACGATAACTGAATAAGTAAAACTGTCAACTGTGTGAGTTCCTCGGTGGACTTCCTCGTTTGGTCTCGAGGGGGAATACCAGGATGGGATTGTTTGGTGTTAGTATCAGGTTGGTTCCGAATAGGTCTTTCTTACCCCTCTCTGATTGCCGCCAGTTGCATCGAGTCTCTATAGGGTGTTTAGTGCATGCTGCCGCTGCCGCTCAGTCCACCATACCTTTGTAGGCGAGGACCGCCGAATTCTAGCCTCGCCGTGTCGGCCTCGATCGACGCCCCTTTTCCTTTGCCCTTTGTCGGCACCCCTTTTGTTTAAGCAGGTTTGAGATCGACGTCGTTAGCAGGGTTACCCTTCCGGCTTGGCCTGGGCAGGGTTATGGACGCCATTGGTTATTCTTCAGGGCTCTTAGCCCCATTTGCATCTTGTCCGTAGCGGGACACCCTATCGTTTTCAAGGTGATTTGGATCTTTGTATATTATATCCGTATTCTTGACTCATGGAGTCGTGTTGTATATATATATCTGTTCTGTGGGTCCCATTGAGGACTGTTGTGTAATGTTATTACTTCGTTTTCCACCCACACGAAAGTGCCTGGTGGGCACCTTTGAATCGTTTCTATGCGGGTTTGGTGGGTTTCGCTAAAACTTGCATAGGTCCGATTCTGAGGGTGTTACAATCACCAACGCATCTCCATTAACCACCGATGTTTCCCTCATCCATGAGTGATTAATCCCCCACTATAGGCTTGGGGATGGTAGAGATTGGATGAGTTCTATCATGTAATCGAATAAGATCTGTTAGGGCATAGCGCCTAGTATCTCTATTAGTGCTATTTGACTTTGTTGCAACTTGTTGTGCTTAATGCTTGTCACTAGGACCCGAGTGCCATGATCTCAGATTTGAACTTATTATTGAATCATTATGATAGTGATGTTTGTGATCTTATCTGCAAGTTGTGTACACATACCATTGTCTGAATCCAAAGGCCCCAAAATGACAACAATTGGGACAACCGGAGGAGATGGCTGTGGTGTGAGGATCACATATGTTCATGGAGTGTTAATGCTTTCCTCTGGTGCTCTATTAAAAGGAGCACCTTAATTGCCAGTAGTTCTCTAGAGTCCCCGCTGTCACGGGCTGGCTGGACAGAAGATGTTGTGCAAGTTCTCATTGCGAGCACGTATGACTATATTTGGAGCACATGCCTAGGATTGTTTAGTACTTGGATGCTTGTTATTATTTATCTGCAATGCCCTAGGTCTTGAAGTTACATGTTTAGACTCGTCCATGCAACGCCCGTCCATCCATCCCTATGCCCGCCGCACTCGAATCGTACTGTTACCGTTACTATTACTATTTCTCTCGTTCCATTGTTGTTGTTGCTATTGCTGTTGCTGTTGTTGTTGCTTTGCTATTGCTACTACAAACTGTTGCTACTGATAAACTTCTGTGAGCAAAAACTATTTCTAGGTGCAGCTGAACTGACAATCAGTTGTTAAGGCTTGCAAGTATTCTTTGGCTCCCCTTGTATCGAATCAATAAATTGGGTAATACTACCTGTGAAGACTATTGCGATCCCCTATACTTGTGGGTCATCAGCCCACACGATGACCTGCTAAGGATCCTAAAGCCCAAGACAAATTGGCGACTATGAAGCCCAATATTAGGAAACCCTAGAGTTTTGCTTATAACTTGTAACCGACTAGGCTAGGGTCCCGAGACCTATCCTCTCATATAACGGATGGGAGGGTCCGCCCGAGGAGGCTCTCACGAACTCATTGCAATATGTCCTAGTAAATATCCGATCTACACCATAGCTATCACTACAACCTTGTAATTATCATCATCATCAATCAAGAACAGACAAATATAACTAGGGTTTTCTCTCCGGGGCCTGAACCTGGATAAATCATGCCCCTCTTCTTGTTTGTTAGCCTACAATCTCACCATCGTCAACCATGGGCATTGCCATGGAGACCCCACGTCAGGAGAAGATGCTCAGATAACATGTGTGATATGCGAATGTTGTAAATAACGTTCACGTGGGTACAACTTGTGGATGTCATCTAGTTTGTCTACGAGGTGAGACCTTACGTCGATCCTCTACAGCACCACCAGGCGCAAGAAGCTGGCTCCCGCGAGTGCTTGCATCCTCTCACTCATGGCAGAGCTACCCCTACTTCAGTGAAGTGGAGGCCTGAGCGGAGGCAAGTCCATGTTTAGCGAAGGTGCGTACTGTGATCACGTGTTGCTATGACGCATGCAAGAATCTTCGCGATGGGACCGTCGGTGGAACAGGACCCAAAAGACGGGTCACTACTTTTGCATGAAGTGAAAAGGTAAATTATTGAAAACATGGGCAAAATATTTGGCTACTCTTGTACCTATTGTGAGCACTACCGTGAGCTTCTCCGATACCTATTATGTATGTCCACATAGATAAACAAGGCCATCGTATCCTGGGACGGTGTTTTGGCTTGCAGGTGCATATAAAACTATTATTAAAAATCCATCCAAAATAATTTTCAAAATGTCATAAAAAATTAAATTGCATTGACATCCAAAAATTTTATGTTCGCACACAAGTTTTTAAGAGAAAATAACATATTTTATGTGGTTCGTGTAAAAAGACAAAAAAAATGTCCCTAAATAGTAATGTTGGAAGTATCAAAATTTCTCTTTTTACACCCGACATAATAAATGTTCTTTTTATGCGAAAACCTATATGCAGACATAGAATATCCTGATATACATGTGGAACTTTTTTAGTTTTTTTTTTACATTTTAAAATGTGTTTTCAAACAATGGATTTATTTGCACCCACAAGCCAAATTAGATTTCCGAGCATACCCAAGCTTTTTCTCTACTTACTTTTTTTTAGATGAAAGGGTTTTTCCGACTTCATTAACAAAACCTCGTTAGGAGTTTCTTCGGTCAACACACCATAACCACACATACAACGAACTTATTGAGATCTCAAAGCATAGGAAAGGGAGACAGCAAACAACACCTAGTACAGAAACTAAAAGGAAAGGAATGGAAAAGGAAAGACCGTTACAGAAGCGAGATCTAGTTTGTACTCTTCTTCTATGTCCTCCCCCCTTTCCCTTTTTTCCATCACCTTTTCTTCTCTGTTTTCGCATAGTCACGGCAGCTCCTCTCCCTCCAGGTCAAGTCACCCTTGCCCTATTCTCGTTATCCACGACGCCAAGCTCTTCCTAGCGTTGAAAAGTTCTACTGCCACTTCCTCCAGCGGCCTAGCGCAGAACACCAGCCGTTTGTTTGCACCCTGTTTGTAAATGCGAAAAATCAAAGAAATTGGTTCATCTGGCCACTTATTCTCGAAACAAGCCAAATTTATAGCCTCCCAAATCCCCGAGATTACCGCCGAAATCCCCACAACAATGTTCTTCCTTTCATTTACCCTAAGCCCTTTTAGGCTATAAAATCGAAATACAATGCTGAGCTGATGTAAATTGAAAGTTTACCTTCAAAGGTACATCTCACCACATTCCATATGTATACCTAGCTAAAGGACATTTGAAGAATAAATGTGATACGGATTCATTGCCTCCACAAAACAAACATCTGGCTTCATATTTACTCCCTCTGTGTAACAACACATCTCTAGTCAGTATGCTTTTGTTCAGCAAAGGTTTTTACTCTAAGTGTGATTTTAACTTAACCAAAAAGGGACAACCCTGCTATATTGCATTGCTGAGTGGAAAGACTTGACTGAAAATGACCCAGATTCAGTTAATTTCCAAATTAACCTAGTATCTGGTTCATCTGTCAATCTCACATCTTTCATCGGCAGTTGCAGCTATAGCCATTGTTCTCCAGGTTCCCCTACCATAGCTCTCCACTCACTTGTGCTGGGACAAACGAGGCTGGCTCTGGCTGAGCACGAAGCACCCCCGTTCGAAAGAACTTTTTTGCCGGGCGAGCGTGACCAGGTGAGGGCGGTCAAATGAATTGCCCACCAACCTCTGAATTTTCCAACTCTGACCACGCAGGCACACGCCTTGCTTCCTTCCGCCTACTACAACTGACGCCTACCCTGTTTCCTGCTCCGGCCCACGGGTTTCCCCCCAAAACCGTCGAATTTTGCTGCATCTCCTCCTCGTGCCATACCGTTTCCCGCGCGGCGCCCACCAACCATCGCCTCATCCACGGCAGCCGTTATATAACCACATCACGGAGCGCATAACCAACAGCACATCCCACTCGAACCCACAGAAGAATTCAACCAGCAGAGCACCCCAAGATCAGCACAGCATGGCAGCCAGGATGGCATTCGCCACGGCGGCCGCCTCCATAGCCGCGCACTGGCTCCTCAAGTCCTTCCTCCAGACGCCGCCGCACCCCGCGCTGACCCTGCTTCTGCTTCCGGCTGCCATCCTCCTCGCCATCGCGACGTGCAGGAAGCACGGCGCCGCCGGCAACGCGCCGCCGGGGCCCGCGGCCGTGCCGGTGTTCGGCAACTGGCTGCAGGTGGGCAACGACCTGAACCACCGCTTCCTGGCGCGCCTCTCGTCCCGGTACGGCCCCGTGTTCCGGCTCCGGCTCGGCGTGCGCAACCTGGTGGTGGTCTCCGACCCGCGGCTCGCCACCGAGGTCCTCCACACGCAGGGCGTGGAGTTCGGCTCCCGCCCGCGGAACGTGGTCTTCGACATCTTCACCGCCGGCGGCGCCGACATGGTCTTCACGGAGTACGGCGACCACTGGCGCCGCATGCGCCGCGTCATGACGCTGCCCTTCTTCACCGCCCGCGTCGTGCAGCAGTACAGGGCCATGTGGGAGGCCGAGATGGACGCCGTCGTCTCCGACCTCCAAGCCGACGAGGCGGACACCGCACGGGGCCCCGGCGTCGTGGTGCGACGCAGGCTGCAGCTCATGCTCTACAACATCATGTACCGCATGATGTTCGACGCGGGGTTCCAGTCCGTCGACGACCCCATGTTCGTCCAGGCCACCAGGTTCAACTCCGAGCGCAGCCGCCTCGCGCAGAGCTTCGACTACAACTACGGCGACTTCATCCCGGTCCTCAGGCCGTTCCTGCGCGGGTACCTCAACAAGTGCAGGGACCTGCAGACCAGGAGGCTCGCCTTCTTCAACGCCAACTACGTCGACAAGAGAAGGAAGGTGATGGACACGCCGGGGGACAAGGACAAGCTCCGCTGCGCGATCGACCACGTCCTGGCGGCGGAGAAGAGCGGCGAGATCACGCCGGAGAACGTCATCTACATCGTCGAGAACATCAACGTCGCCGCCATCGAGACCACCCTCTGGTCCATCGAGTGGGCGCTCGCCGAGGTCGTCAACCACCCGGACGTGCAGCGCAAGGTCCGCGCCGAGATCAAGGACGTGCTCGGCGACGACGAGCCCATCACCGAGTCCACCATCGGCAGGCTGCCGTACCTGCAGGCCGTGATCAAGGAGACGCTGCGTCTGCACTCCCCGATCCCGCTGCTCGTGCCCCACATGAACCTCGAGGAGGCCAAGCTCGGCGGGTACACCATCCCAAAGGGCTCCAAGGTCGTCGTCAACGCCTGGTGGCTGGCCAACAACCCGGAGCTGTGGGAGCAGCCGGAGGAGTTCAGGCCGGAGAGGTTCCTGGGAGAGGAGAGCAGCGTCGACGCCGCCGTCGGCGGGAAGGTGGACTTCCGGTTCCTGCCATTCGGCGTGGGACGCCGCAGCTGCCCCGGGATCATCCTGGCGATGCCCATCCTCGCGCTCATCATCGGGAAGCTCGTGAGGAGCTTCGAGATGGTGCCTCCGCCGGGCGTGGACAAGCTCGACATCAGCGAGAAAGGCGGCCAGTTCAGCCTGCACATTGCCAACCACTCCGTCGTCGCCTTCCACCCCATCTCGCCATGAAGTGGGATTCAGAGATTGCTTCAACCCCAAAAGGCTAGCTGGCTCTAGATAAAATAATTCAATTCAGTTTTGGTTTACAGATTACAGGTAAATTTGTTGGATTAAATGGTCTACGTAATGCTGTTTCGCTTTGAGAAATGTATTTTCTTTTCTTTTTGGATAATTGAGATATGTATTTTTTGAATTCAAAATGTTACTATTGTATTGTCATTCATGTGAGGCATCCTCCATTTGTTATCGGCGTTCCTGTCACGACCTGCTGACCGCTGGATGTATATGGGAGGTGGTAATCTATTATTGCAACATGGAACCTCTTAGTTGCACTTAAAAGTGTTGTTATTGTAATAACGAATTAATGACAAGGTTCGGGTCGTGGTTATAAGGCCTGAGAGGGGCGGAAGGGTGGCTCGTCAATGAAAAAAATCCTAAACTACTTTATCCTGTTGCTTTTCCTTTCATGCCGTAGTTTCCTTCCTCATTTTTCCTCTAGAATTCCTCAATTTATCTTGTTGTTATCATTTCCTTTGCCCCCAATTCAGCCTCCCAGCTAGCGTGATTCTAACAATTGGTTATCATAGCAGTGAATCTTCGGAGCAAAAAAATTCGGGCCGGGTTTGCTGGTCATCTTGATCCAGCTATAAAATTCCTGGGTCATCGAGATCGCGGGGAAGATTCCATCCTCTCGTCGCCAGATCTTGGCACTGGTGGAACCACCGCACCTCCAGATGTCGACCGTTTGTACGTGCTCACAGGAAGCGCTAGATCGGGAGGTGGAGGAAGCCCGTGATCTAGAGCGGGCGCATGCGCTTGCGGAGGAAGAAGCGGAAATCGAGCGCAGATTACCTCGAGAGGTGCTTAACATCAACAGACGCCTCGATCAACAACAGCGGTTGATGGAATTGATCGAAGGTAACATGTCTAAGATGACAAACTTGATGTTCGAGGGCCTGGGAAGGAACACTGCAGGATCGGGTCAATTTCGAGGAAATTCTATCTTCGATGCAGGGGGTGAGACATCTCAGCCCACCCAAGCCCAGCAGTGCCTCAGTACGATCTTGGAGGGATCAACACCAGGGACATCACAGAACTCAGCAACTTATCCACGGCGAAATCCAACACCTTTCCAAACGCCACCACCTATGTCCCAACCTCATCCAAGCCAACTTCCATGGCCAATTTCATACCATTGCCCAAGCACAGAACAACAATCCACCTATCATAAACCAGAGCCAAAAATCCCAACCTTTTTCTACAAACACATCCCAACATGTACCTGTCACAAACCCTCCACAACTTTAGTGCATTATCAAACCGCAAACCCAACCCCACCTTTACCAACAAAACCCAAATCTTTTTCAACAATTTTCCCCAACCATTCCATACCAATACTCTTACTTTCAACAATAGCCTCCACCTTATCATCAACCACCCCAGTCCCAACCAAATCAGTTATATTACATGCCCCAGCAACAACAAAACCCTTACTATCCCAATGCAATGCAAAATCCCCAGTACACTTACACCACTACCCAACCTACCATTCCACAAATCAATCACGAGCTGCAGGTGTTTACATCTCAGTCTGATAATACAGACAGGACAAACCCTAGGGAAGTAAGGCAAGCCCCACAGGACACAGAACAAAGGAAACAGAGACAGAACATCCCACCTATAGAACCTAGACAATAGCACACTCAACATCAAGATCCCTTCATCAGAACCCCCATCATTGAGTTACCTTTGTTTCATAGAGAGAATGCTCAAAGTTGGATTTTAGAATGTGAAGCCATTTTTGAATTGGCTGGTATAGTGCAGGAGAACAAGATTAAGCGGGCAAATGCTCACCTTAGAGGAAAGGCCAAAACTTTTCTGGATAATGCAGTCATGGACATACAACTCTTGAATTCGCATCAGTTTTGCACTGCCATCTGTGAAAGATTTCCTAGCCTAGGGGTTGACGAATCAATGGAACAGTGTCAAGAATTGAAGCAAACCGGTACTCTAGATGTGTACATTGACAAGTTTGAAGAGTGGATGACACTGATGAAGAGAGACCAAAGTTACTTGCCTGAAAAAAAATTCTCCTCAGGTTCTTGTGTGGCCTCAAGGAAACTATCATACATGACACTAAGTGTCATCAACCTACTTAAGATCGGCATATTGGTTTGCTTGAAGACATGAATAGTCATATGTGGCAAATAAGAAGACTATCTCTCAAGCTGGAAACAAAGGGGTCCAAAATTCTCCTACTAACAGAAACTTGGGCAATAGAGATAACAAACAACTAACTGTGAATAAGGGAAGGGAAATAGGGAAATGTTGGTACTATCCTGAAAACAGGACATATGGACACAAGTGCAATGGAGTCAAAAGTATGGTAAATGCTATTGAGTTGCAAGGACATTCTGAGGATGAAAATGAAGAAGAAAAGGAGCATGAAGCACATCAACAACAAGAAAAAATGGACCAACCCCAAGAGAAGCTGATGTCAATATCAACATAGGCTGTTCAGGGCACCACTAGTGATGAAACAATCTCCTTGGAAGTTACTATTGGTGGAGTCCAAACCAGAGAAAATATTGATTCAGGCAGTTCTAATACATTCCTGGATAAAGAATTTTCAATCAAGCACAATTCGCCTATGCAAGCTGCAGTAGCAAGAAAGGTAACTTTAGCTAGAGGGGGCACTCTAATCTCTGATGTTGTTCTCAAGAAAAGCATGATCACAATACAGAAAATGAAGTTTAACACTGATTTTAAAGTGCTTTCTTGATGTCTATGCACTTCTATTCTTGTAGAAAATTGTTGGGCCTCCAAGTGCAGAGGTTTGTAGAACAGCGGCAAGTTTCCCTTAAGTGGATTACCCAAGGTTTATCGAACTCAGGGAGGAAGTGGTCAAAGGTATTCCCTCTCAAGCAGTCCTGCAATAAAGATACAAGAAGTCTCTTGTATCCCCAACACACCCAATACACTTGTCAGGTGTATATGTGCACTAGTTCGGCGAAGAGATAGTGAAACACAAGTGGTAACAGTGCCAGAAAAGAGCTTATGACTTGTTGTTGACGTGGGGTAACGGTGCCAGAAAAGAGCTGATGGCGTGGAGGAAAGGTAAAAGCCCAAAACCTCCCCGGCAAACGGAACAAAGATGGAATCAAGCAAACATGCAACAAATCTAGTAGAAAATGGTGTTTCAATGTTTAGAAACAAGGCCTAGGTATCATACTTTCACTAGTGAACACTCTCTCATATAAATATCATCTCTTCATGATACTACTCTTAACTACTCTCCGGTTGGACACTCTAATCATCGGTAGGGCTATAACAACACTCCTCAAAGTCCGCCCTCCCCAATCTAGATAACCCCACACTGTCACCTTGAGCGCTAGATGGTTCCAACAAACACCACAATTTTATAGAGACATCCAACTCCAAATATATCTCATAACAAATATTCAATCTAGCCAAAGTGCCACACACGGTATGCACACTGTCACTTTCACACACGTGGGAAAAAACATAGATCTATTAAAGCACAAAGAATATTTATGTAGACTCAAGCCTAAGTGCCACCATGGAATGCACGCTGTCACTTTCACACACATGGGGAGAGCAGAGATCTAATGAAGCACTTGAGTAGCAAGGTAGATCTACTTGATTACAATGATCATTACCATAAGATCATGCATAGAGAGAGATGAACACATAGCTACCGGTAGACCCCTTAGCCTCGAGGAAGAACTACTCCCTCCTCATCATGGGAATCAACAATGGTGATGAAGATGGCAATGGAGATCAATGGAGATGGCTCCGGGGGCACTTCCCCGTCCCGGCAGGGTGCCGGAACAGAGACTTTCTGTCCCCCGAATCTCCCCTTCGGTGGCGGCGGCGTTGTGGAGGTTTTTCTGGATTTCTTCTAGATGCCCTATGGTTTTTTGGTCGGAGGCTTCTTATAGGCACAGGAATCAAGGTCGGTGGGGGTCCAGGGGGCTCGCACCCCCTGTGGGCGCCCCTAGGGCTTGCCCGCGCCTAGGGGGTGCGGCCACCCTGTGGGCCCCCCTCTAGCTCTGTTTCGTGGTTCTGTGTTGCTCCGGGAAAAATGATAACTTTGGCTTTTGTCCCGTCCAATTCCGAGAATATTGATTTTCTGGCCTTTCTAGAACCAAAAACAGAAGAAAACAGGCAACTGGCACTATGGCATCTTGTCAATAGGTTAGTTCCAGAAAGTGTATAAAAATACCTCAAAGTGTAGACAAAACATAAGACAAATGATACAAAACAAGCATGGAGCATAAAAAATTATAGATACGTTTCCGACGTATCAAGCATCCCCAAGCTTAACTCTTGCTCGTCCTCGAGTAGGTAAGTGATAAAAAGAATAATTTTTGAGGTGACATGCACCATCAAAACCAAGATCAAACCATTTGCAAGCATTGAAAGCTAGGATCAAAGAACTCTAAACATGTTCATGAAAGATGGAGTTCTAACAATAGTACATAGTAACTATGCATGCAACATGAAAGGCTACAAACAAAGATCATGAATAACATGCATTGAAAAATGTTTGTTTGTTTCACATACAAAAAACATAACATAGTGCAATCAGCTTGTCCCTCATAGAGTAGCAATATAGATGCATAGGACACCTTCAAAGTTCACAAGGGTGACTAGAAATAAATAGCACAAGAACAAGTAACATCACAATATGCATCAATCAATAAGCTTTGGGACACTGCACACAAAATGACAACTATGCTGTCTTAATGGTGCCTAAAAGTAGAAGGTGGAGACTCAATAATGGTGAAAGAAAGGCCTTTTTATAAAGGAAACAGGGATTTCAAGTTTCAAAAGGATCTTCCAAAAATTATGGTACTTGTTAGCTTTCAGCCCTCATTGCCCCTATCATAAGCATCTTGAAGTGATTAAGGTTAAAGTGAACAAAGATGGAGTATATGCTTGACGAAGTATAAATTGGCAATCTCAAGTCCCTTGAATACGAGGGCCACACCTCATGCTACTCAACTTTAGTCACCTGTAAGTTCTTGTCATTGTAAGTATTTGCATATCATTGAGAACCACCAACGGGGTACCCCTTGTATATGGTATAGGAGCTATCCCATAACCAAAATGACAAGGCAAACAGACAATGAGCATCTCAGCAATCTTCTTATTTACCATGGGAATATGGTGCTTTTTTATCTCTTTCCTCTTTTCTCAATGTGTCTCTTTTTTTATAAGAAGAATGCTTCATAGATGTCACTATGGTGATGCTGCAAGTTTTCACCATGATTAGACATGGCTTAGGCTAGCGGCTCAGACGTTTCTCTAACACAAAATACAAACTCCATGGACTTACAAGTTCCCTTTTTATTTTACGCCGGTGACATCCATAGAAAAAAGAGCATGATATCAACTGAGCACAAAGTAAGTGCAATGTTGAAAATGTTCCTCGTGACAGCACGGTTCTGCTAATTCCAACGTATAAGTGATGCATATACAACAAAGATGACACAATGGTTCAAGTTTATTAGGGGCAAGGAATATAAAGTGTTTCATCAAGTTTGTGAGGGCTTTAATCACTAAGTTTTCACATAAAAAAATAGTTTTAATTGGAAGATAGCTGAAAACAAAAATATACTTGGAATGGTGTAACACACCATGTATAGGAGTTTATAGTGGACACTTTGGAATAACTTGGTTTCTTGGGAGTTGAAAGCATGAGTAGAGCTTACTCATACAAGTGGAGGCTATAAAAAGACTGAGAGCAACCAACTAAAAGAGCAATAATGGCCATAATCATGCAGAGCGACAAAACATTACTAATCAAAGCATAGAGTGGTACTACAAGTCAAGGACTGAATGATCATAGAGGCTAAGGTGACTGGTTCAAAGTCATAACATGGTGTGATCATGTGCCAATTCAACACAAACAAAGCATCAAAGGAGAATACCATAATACTATGCTTTTATATGCTAAAACAACGCATGATTCCTTCAAGGCACACTAAGCAATCCTAATTGTTTGGAACAAGTCATGCTACAACAATAATCACTAAGCATAAGATCAAAAAACACCTAGCATGACATGATAAAGTCTAAGCCACAGTGAGAACAAACTCCCTTTTGTACCACTTAAGCATGAAGCTTCCTACTCTTTTCCAACACCAAACAACTTATTTGAATCAACTCACAAAGATAATAATCAATAAAGATTAGTGAGCATGTCTCACAAATCCACAAAGAAGAACTAAAAAGTTCTAAGCTAAAAGCACAAGAAAACTAAGGCTGAACACAGTGCTAGCAAAAGTGAACACTCACAAAACAATAAGAGTGAAAACTAGAGTGTTCTAGGCAATGGAAACAAAGTGTGTCTCTCTTCAAAAGAAGTGTGCTGTAACCAACCAACTTACTCAAACAAACTAAGCAAACGAAAACCAAAAATGAAAACTAATACGCTCCAAGAACAACACAACAATGCATGAAACAATAAAAATGAAGTGTCTAGAAAGACCTGAGCTTTTTATTGATGAAGAAGGGGGTGCCTTGGGCATCCCCAAGCTTTGACGCTTGTACCTCTTGAATATTTCTTGGGGTGACACGGGGTGGTATCCCCAAGCTTGAGCTTTTGTTCATTCTTCATCTCATTACATCATTCTTTCTCTACACCTGCAAATTTTCCTTCATACAAAACTTCACACAATCTTCATTAGCAACATTAGTGTATTCAAAATATATTAGACCTCTGGAAAAGCTTTGTAACAACAAGTCTTTTCACTAAAAACATAAGCTACTGTAGTAACTCCTTAAAAAAGCTCAAATCCCCAAAATATAACTTAAAAAGGAATCAATAAGAAGCAAATGCAAATAATGGCAGAAATCTGTCAAAACAGACCAGCAGGTAAAAACCGATTTTTTCGAAGACCTTCTGTTGCTCAAATCAAAAAGTGTTGAACTAACGAAAGTTAGCTAACATACTGGGGGATCTATTCGAAAATTGTCAGCTCAATCCGAATTACATAGTCTCCTCACGAATTTTTATGGTGGAGGACAGAAATCTATTTCGGGACAGCAACTCTCCAAATCTTACTTCCCTCTCATTAGAGGTCATTATTGGCACAAAACACAAAAAAAAGGATAATGAGAGGTTATTACTGAAGTAATAACTTCAAATACTAAAGAAAACTCTTGTGTTATCTCCCAGCAAGTACTTTTCTTTAACACCTTTAAGTTAGGCTTGATAGTTTCAAAGATGCTCACATAGGAAATATGAATTTATTTAAAAGAGAGCATCAAGAAGCAAATTCAAAACATTTAAGTCTAAGCCACTTCCTATGCATAGGAATCTTGTAAATAAACAAGTCTTCAAAGCACAAAGCAACAAGCATAGGAAAGCAAAACAAGTGCAACTTCAAAATTTTCAACATAAAGAGGGGAAACTTAATATTGTTGAGATACATAAAACCATGTTTCCCTCTCTCATAATAACTTTCAGTAGCAACATGAATAATATTAACAATATAAATATCACATAAAACATTCTTATCATGAGCTACATGCATAAAATGATTATTACTCTCCACATAAGCATAGTCATTCTATTAATTATAGTGGGAGAAAATTCAACAACATAGCTATCATTACTATTATCATCACCATAATCATCAAATATAGGAGGCATATTGTAATCACAATTAATTTCCTCCTCAATAGTAGGTGGACTGGAAATATCATACTCATCATTGTAATCATCATATATTGGAGGTTTAGTATCATCATAAGCAATAGAATAGCTATCTTCCAAAGCTGGGGGACTAAAAAGATCATTTTCATCAAAACCAGCTTCCCCGAGCTTAGAGTTTTCCATAGCATTAGCAATAATGGTGTCCAAATAATTCATACTAATAACATTTCTATTAGCATGCAAATAAAGTTCCATAGGTTTTCTAATTTTCTCTTCAAACACTTCATGTCCTAACTTAAGATAAACACTATAAAGCTCTCTAATTTTGTTGTTGTTTTCCATTAAGACTAACTAGTGAAAACAAGAAACAGAAAGACAAAACTGCAGAATCTAAAGGAAATAACTTCGAGCACTCACACCGGAGGATGTGAGTACCTTTTACCTTACCTCCCCGGCAACGGCGCCAGAAAAGAGCTTGATGTCTACGCACTTCTATTCTTGGGCCTCCAAATGCAGAGGTTTGTAGAACAGCAGCAAGTTTCCATTAAATGGATTACCAAGGTTTATCGAACTCAGGGAGGAAGTGGTCAAAGGTATTCCCTCTCAAGCAATCCTGCAATCAAGATACAAGAAGTCTCTTGTGTCCCCAACACACCCAATACACTTGTAAGGTGTATAGGTGCACTAGTTCGATGAAGAGATAGTGAAACACAAGTGGTAACGGTGCTAGAAAAGAGCTTATGACTTGTTGTTGATGTGGGGTAACGGTGCCAGAAAAGAGCTGATGGCGTGGAGGAAAGGTAAAAGCCCAAAACCTCCCCGGCAAACGGAACAAAGATGGAAGCAAGCAAACATGCAACAGATCTAGTAGCAAACGGTGTTTCAATGTTTAGAAACAAGGCCTAGGTATCATACTTTCACTAGTGAACACTCTCTCATATAAATATCCTCTCTTCATGATACTACTCTTAACTACTCTCCGGTTGGACACTCTAATCATCGGTAGGGCTATAACAGCACTTCTCAAAGTCCGCCCTCCCCCAATCTAGATAACCCCACACTGTCACCTTGAGCGCTAGATGATTCCAACAAACACCACAATTTCATAGAGACATCCAACTCCAAATATAACTCATAACAAATATTCAATCTAGCCAAAGTGCCACACACGGTATGCACGCTGTCACTTTCACACACGTGGGGGAAAAGCATAGATCTATTAAAGCACAAAGAATATTTATGTAGACTCAAGCCTAAGTGTCACCATGGCATTAACGCTGTCACTTTCATTCACATGGGGAGAAGAGATCTAATGAAGCACTTGAGTAGCAAGGTAGATCTACTTGATTACAAAGCTCATGACCACAAGATCATGCATAGAGAGAGAGATGAACACATAGCTACTGGTAGAGCCCTTAGCCTCGAGGAAGAACTACTCCCTCCTCATCATGGGAATCAACAATGGTGATGAAGATGGCGATGGAGATCGATGGAGATGGCTCCGAGGGCATTTCCCCGTCCTGACAGGGTGCCGGAACAGAGACTTTCTGGCCCCCGAATCTCCCCTTCGGTGGCGGCGGCGCTGTGGAGGTTTTTCCGGATTTCTTCTGGATACCCTAGGGTTTTGGGGTCGGAGGCTTCTTATAGGCACAGGAATCAAGGTCGGTGGGGGTCCAGGGGTCCCACACCCCATGTGGGCGCCCCCAGGGCTTGCCTGCGCCTAGGGGGTGCGGCCACCCTGTGGCCCCCCTCCGGCTCTGATTCATGGTTCCGTGTTGCTTCGGGAAAAATAATAACTTTGGCTTTTGTCCCGTCCAATTCCGAGAATATTGATTTTTTGCCTTTCTAGAACCAAAAACAGAAGAAAACAGACAACTGGCACTGTGACATCTGGTCAATAGGTTAGTTCCAGAAAGTGTATAGAAACACCTCAAAGTGTAGTTAAAACATAAGACAAATGATACAAAATAATCATGGAGCATAAAAAATATAGATACATTTCCAACATATCATTTCTCTCAAAGGATATAACATGGTTTTAGGAGTGAGTTGGTTGAAACAATACAATCCCACTACATTTGATTGGATAAACATGAAATTTACTATCACTGGAAGGTAAAGAACATGTATTCACTGATGGACCGTGCTAACCCGTGGCACCGCATGTTTATCCATCCATGCGGTGGCTACTATCCGTGTCCCGCTATCTGGACCAACACACAATCATTAGCGAAATGGGTCGAATGCATGCAGCTAGCCCCTACTATTCCGCAGTCCGAGCGAGCCCGCATGCAATATGCCAGCTAGTGCAAAAAAAGTGCAAGCAACAATTTTGCCAAGCTAGTAGTACTAGTGTATGCACTAGCACATCTCTAGCAAGGCTTGCATGCAATAATATCTGGGGTATGCAAGATCTCACGGAATTTTCTCGTGAAAATTTAGACTTTAAAAATTCATCTGACACGTTTTTCTATTAAATAGCCATCAAATTTTTGAACAATCACCACATTGATTATAAATAAACTACATGTTTAGAAACTTATTACTTTCTAAAGTTTCTCAGTTTCTTGGCACCTTTTTCTAAAGTAATTATTATTTTCTTCAACATAGCTATCATATTTTTTGATGTCATGTTTATAAAAAACAACCACCAAGCTCCTCGTAAACTTATCGATCAGGTCCTATAGTAATAGCTATCAGATTAATTACCAACAACTATCAGGTTATTTAACAATAGCTACCATGTTCTTCAAACAAATACCAAATTCTCCAATATATTTAGCAGATTAATTAGTAGTAATAGCTATCATATTATTTAGCGATAGCTACAATATTATTTATCAATAACTACCAGGTTATTTAACAATGGCTACTATATTCGAAACAACTACCCGGTTCTCTAATAAAATTAGCAGAATATTTAGTAACAATTACCAAATTATGTAGCAATAGCTTCTAGATTATTTTCGAATAGCTACCGGGTTAGTAATAACAACTACCAGGTTATTTTGGAGTAGCTAACGAGTTTCTCCAATACATTTAGAGTATTATTAACAACAACAAGTACCAGATTATTTAGTAATTGCTACTCAATTATTTTTCAATAGCTAGCATATCATTTAACAATAACTATTAGGTTATTTTACGATAGCTATCAAGTATTCTGAAAAATACAAAATTTCTAGCATTCTTGTGAAAAATATGTTAGATGGCGTCGCCTATGCAATCTATATTCTCAACATATTTTAACAGAAATATGTAGCTTACAGAAATTTTATTCAGTTTAGAGATTATGTACATAATCAAGCGATAGGGTGTGTGTTCTCTTAGTAATGAGGTCCTATGTGTATTGTGGTTGTTCGATTTAGAATAAAAAATCTGGACAAAATGTTTGTGTACAGTGGAGCGGCTAGGCAAGGGTACTATAGCATGCACTAGCATAGTAGTAGGAGTATCGTGTAGCAGTCAGCCTACTAGAAACGTGTCCTAGGCATGTTGAAGCGGTGGTCAAATGAGCCTCTCTCTTTAAATCCATGTGTCACATACGCCGTGGGATAAAGATGAGCGAGGTGAGGCGCTTTTCGAATCTCCGCGGGCCGCACGAAGAGGACGCAGGTACGGCGCCTGTCATTAGATTTTCCCTTCACTGATTTCCTATCCATGAAACAGCCCAAGATCATTTCAGCTAAAAAATGCAATGAGATTCTCAAAAAGGGAGCTAAGGGATTTGTTGTTCAACTCTTCTAATAAGGGAACCTCAACCTCAACTACAACCTGATATTTCAGTATATCCCAAAGATGTGCAACACATACTCAAACAATATGAGGACATCTTCACAGCTGGCCTACCTCCAAAAAGAAATTGTGACCACCAAATAGTGCTCAAGAAAGGAGCCAACCCACCTAATATAAGGCCATACAGGATGCCTCATAAGCAGAAGGACATTGTGGATACATTGATCAGGGAAATGCTCTTAAATCATGAGATTAGACACAATCACGGTCCTTATTCCTCTCTTGCACTCATTTTGTCTAAGAAAGATAAAACATGGAGGCTATGCTTAGATTTCAGACAGTTAAATGCATTAACAATAAAAAACAAGTACCCTATCCCTGTGATAGAGGATTTATTGGATGAACTGCAAGGTGCCACTATGTTTTCCAAACTGGACTTAAGATCTGGGTATCATCAAATTAGAATGCATGATAAGGATATTGGTAAAATTGTATTCAGAACACATGCATGACACTATGAATATTTAGTGATGCCATTTGGCCTTACTAATGCCCCTACAACATTTCAAGAATTGATGAACATAGTGTTTGCTCAACTGTTGAGGAAGTTTGTCCTTGTGTTTTTTGATGTCATTCTGGTATATAGCAAGGACCCAGACGAGCATGCAAGGCATATAAAAACAGTACTTGAGTTACTGAGGGTGCACCAGTTAAAATCTAAGCTTTCCAAATGCACTTTCTTTACCCCTCAAGTGGAATATTTGGGGCACATAATCTCTGCCCAAGGGGTAGCCACCGATCCTACTAAAATACAAGATATTTTGAAGTGGGAGTCTCATAAATCTGTGACACAGCTCAGAGGGTTCCTTGGATCTACTGGCTACTACAGGAGGTTCATCAAAAACTATGCTACCATTTGTAAACCACTACATGAGGTTCTCAAAAAGAATGCATTCCAGTGGACAGAGGCTCAATAAATAGCTTTCAATGTGCTCAAAACCACCATGAATACACCCCAGTCCTAGCATTACCTGATTTTTCTATTCCATTTGTGATTGAAACCGATGCTTATGGTTATGGCCTGGGTGTTGTCTTAATGCAGAAAGGGCAACCAATTGCTTTCTACAGCAAGACACTGGAAAGTAAGGCTATGTCATAGTCTATTTATGAAAAGGAGGCTATGGATGTTTTCGAAGCTATGAGAAAGTGGAGACATTATTTGCTGGGAAACAAGTTAATTATCAGGACTGACCAAAAAGCACTGAAGTACTTGGCCAGTCAGAGGCTGCTAGTAGGTATTCAGCATAAGCTTATGCTAAAATTATTGGAGCATGATTATACCATTGAATATAAGAAGGGTAGTGACAATTGTGTGGTTGATGCTTTATCTAAAAATCGGCACACTGGAACAAGACTCCTGTAGAGCTATAACTGTACTTGTGCCTGAATGGATAGAGGATGTAGAGCTTACTTATGCAGGTGATGAGAAATGTCAAGCTCTACTACAAGAATTGGCCATTGCTCCACACAACAAGCCTCCCTACACACTGCAATATGGAGTTCTGAGATATAAAAAGAGAATTTTGGTGGGGCAGAGTACTAATCTCAAGAAAAAAAATGTTTGAGGCATTTCATTCTTTAGCTATTGGGGGTCACTCTGGACAAAAGGTAACAATCCATAGACTAAAACAACTCTTCTACTGGCCAAATATGAAACAATACATACTGGAACTAGTACAACAATGTCATGTGTGTCAGATATCAAAAACTGAGGTGCATTACCCTGGCCTGTTAGACCCCTTGAACATCCCCAAAATGAAATGGGATGAAATCAGTATGGATTTCATAGAGGGTTTACCTAAGTCAAAAGGGAAGGATGTGATATTGGTAGTAGTTGACAGACTAACAAAATATGCTCACTTTTTACCATTGGCCCATCCTTATATTATACATCAAATGGCCTCCCTCTTCATGGATAACATCCAGAGGCTACATGGCTATCCTAAGGTTATCATAACTAATAGAGATAGAATCTTCACTAGCAAACTATGGCAGGACGTTTTTATTGCCCTAAAGGTCGATCTCCACTTCAGCTCTTCATATCATCCTGAGTTAGATGGTCAAACAGAGAGAGTCAATCAATGTCTAGAACAGTACTTGAGAAGCATGGCATTCAGAGAACCTAAGAAATGGGCTGAGTGGCTCCCTACAGCAGAGTGGTGGTATACCTCTTCCTACCACACCTCCTTGAAAACCACACTATTCCAAGCACTGTATGGGTATGCTCCTCCTCAAATTGCTGAGATAGCACTACCATTTGATGTCTCACCAAAGACAGTTGTGACAATCAGAGACCGGGAGGTAGCTATGCAAGCCCTACAACACAATTTTAATCAAGCACAAAACAAAATGAAGAAGTATGCAGATCTCAAGAGAACTGAAAGAACATTCTCTGAAAGAGAAATGGTCTACTTGAAAATGCAGCCCTATAGGGAAACTGCCTTGGGATTGAGGAACTCGTTGAAACTTACTTCCAAGTACTATGTCCCTTTCATAATCTTGGATAAAGTGGGACGGGTAGCTTACAAGTTGCAGTTACCTGAAGGAGTGAAATTACACAATGTGTTCCATGTAAATCAGTTTAAGAAGCATTTAGGACCTACCGCGGTGCCTAATCCTACTCTACCCTTGGTGACATTAGAAGGTAAAATCAAAACTTACCCCTTGCAGATTTTGCAGGGTCGGCAGGTTCCTCGATCAGCTGGAAGCTACAATATACCAGTAGTTCAGTGGCTGGTGCACTGGGAGAACCTCACGGAGGAGGAGGCGACATGGGAAGATGCCAAGTGCATACAGTCAACTTTCAAATATTTCAAGCCTTGAAGTCTTGTTTCAAGAGGCGGGCATTGTCAGGATACCTGTTGACCGTTGGATGTGTATCGGAGGGTGGTAATCTATTATTGCAACATGGAACCTCTTAATTGCACTTAAGAGTGTTGTTATTGTAATAATGAACTAATGATGAGGCTCATGTTGTGGTTATAAGGCCTGAGAGGGGCGAAAGGGTGGCTCGTCAATGAAAAACCCTAAACTACTTTTATCTTGTTGCTTTTCCTTTCCTGCCGTAGCTAGTTTACTTCATCGTTTTCCCTCTAGAATTCCTCAATTTATCTTGCTGTTATCATTTCCTTTGCCCCCAATTCAGCCTCCCAGCTAGTGTGATTCTGACAGTTCCGTTGCTTTCTCAATAGATGGGCGAACCGGCCACGCCCTTCACAAGTACTCCCTCTGTTCCAAAATGTAAGATGTTTTAGCTTAGTGAAGTGAATGTATCTAGACACATCTAGTATTTAGATTCATTTTGAACTTACACTAAAAGGCATCTAGATACATTTATTTCACAAAGCTAAAACATCTTATATTTTAGAATAGAGGGAGTACCAAAAAGAATCGGGGTAAAAAAGAAGTACTACCAAAAGGAATCCATCAAGACGAATTTTATGACATCACATTAACTTATCTTCCAAATCCACCATCTGATTCTTTGTTTCTACATTTTTCATGATTAAGGTGACGCAGGGTTAGAAACAACGGATCTCTTTATGATAAACATATCCATTTTGCAAGTTCGTTAAATGGATTCTTGAACCTATTTCACACTCATGTCACGTCAAGGTAATGGGAAATCAAAGTGTCAATTTTTATAATTAAATAAAAATCCCAAGACGGGGACCTTCCTCCCCTTGCGGGCGACGCGGAGCGGGTCCGTGGTGGTCGAGAGTGTGGGAAGTCACCGGAGAAGTAGTCGTAGGTGGAGCTGCTGGTGGGAGTCTGTCAACACCCGGATTTTTAATCCCAGATGCATGTTATGCCATATATCGCAATCCCAGAATTACCATTTTTGCGAGACATAACAGATTGGTACCATAGTTCATCATCCATTATAAACCATAATAAATGTCTTACAAATAAAGGATCTCATGATCCAGTCTTAATACAATCAACGCAGCGTAATAATATAATAATGGTGGCATGGTCGAAGCTCCATCTTCAGGGTCACAGGCAATACTGACGATGAGAGATGATCCTAGTTGTCATAGACTTCCTGCTGTCCATCATCCTGGTAGTCCTCCTCATAGTCTGGTCATAGGAATAGCCAGGGACAAAGCCATGAGTACTCTTTAAGTACTCGCAAACTAATACTAACAAGTAAGTCGTTTGAGTAGGAATCCTAAGCTCTAGGTTTATTTGCAAAAAGGCAGATTTATCTCTATCTGAGTTTAGAAGTAAAGAAAACTAGTTTAATGTTTTACAACACCTAAGTGGGAACTTAGTTTCATGTTCGCATCCCTGTTGTGTTCAAGTCAAAGTCATAAATCATTCCACAAGTCATTTTGAAAACATCTGACGACAAAACAGTATGTCCACTCCAACTGTCCATAACCGCGGACGCGGCTATTCGAATTGTTTGACACTCTGCAGAAGTGGTACACTTTCACCACAACATTCGATATATCCGTCAGGAACAATCCTAAATTATCATAGTCAGTATGCAGATAATCAATCCTAACCTTTCAATTGCACACCCTAGTATAGGCACCTCCCCTATGAGTTTGGCCTCCCAACCATGACCATCTGTCATCTTTGGAACCGCACAGGTGGATATTCATCATGATGTAGCCTTAGCTCAAACCTCTTCTGCAAGAGAACCCATACTAAGATATATAAATTTCTAGTTAAGCCCTACCCAAATTCGAGTATTGTGGTTGTACGGTAAAATTGGAATGGTATCGCATCCGAACCTAACCATCAGTTTTTATAAAGGGCTAAGGCTCATGCCTCAACATTTTCATCATCAAATCATATGGTGTTCATAACACCTGTCAAAACATTTCATTAGAATGACTCGTCATTCTAAGATTTTCATAATAATTTTCACCAAGTATTCCCATCTAAAATGATCAACTTTTATGCTTAGCACTAGCCACTAAAATTGAGGGTAATCACTAATGAGGGGTGCTAATAAAGTGTGACTTATCCAAATGTAGATCTCATGCCTCAGTATGACATCTAGTTCTAACTAACTTAGGCCAAGTTTTATGCTCTTTATACAATTTATACTATCTTTCCAAAACTCACAAGTCACTAAATAAAAGTAATAAAGAGCTTTGATAAAAAAATAAAAAAATAAAGCTTGCAAGTAAAACTGGGATTTGGTATAATCAAGGTTTCATAACCAAAGCATGCCTAATGCATTGCATAGGTTATATAGCTTGCAAAGTTAACTTGTATTGTGGGGCTTGCAAGTATTAGCTTGCCTTGATTGGTGCAGTGATTTAAGTTCTCTTCTTCTTCGTAGTCCCCTTCCTCTTCGTAGCCTTGGTCGGTACCAGCGTCTATAAATAAATACGAGGTACACAATTACCAAACAATACTGAACTACTTCTATTTGGCACACCAATGTTCACACTAGATGATCTAGCATCATCACAATCATCACATAAAATAAAGCCTTAGTCTTATTTATTTTATTTTAGAAAAGTAATTTCTACTCATTGAAAACTACTTAAGATTTAATATTCTCCAATAAAAATATGGGATCATGTTGACACATGTCATCACCACATATTTTAATACATGGGAATGTGATTTAAAGTGGTGTCATAATTTAATAAGGTTTAACATTATTATTTTAATTAATTAAAGTGACTAGAAATGCCTATGTAGCATTATTTTAGTACTTGTCCAACATCACTGTATGTAAACCTAAATATTTTTACATATTCAGAAATATCTGGTCAAATGTGATTTTTGAGAGTTGGAATCAACTCAAAAGCATTTACGGTTGATTTTTGAAAAATGTTTGAATGTGTAAAAGGCTCTATCTTGTTATTTTTGCTATAGGTGATCTATAAATTCAAATGGTTTGAATCCAACGGGCTTGGATAGATAATTTCAATACCTTTCTAAAAAAATTGGTTTCATGAAATTTAGTTTAGTAAAACTCTTTGAATTAATTTTTGAATCTACTATCGGAACTAGGTTTGAACTAAACTGGAAAAACTCTGTTTGAATCCTTTGGGAGCGGAACTAAACTGGCTGGCCAAGCGCATGGTGCGATCGTGCGGCTGCTAAGAGAGGTCCCACGCGTCAGCGGCTCTAACTACGCGAAGCGGTAAGTTTCAATCTGGACCTTACGATTAGACTAGGATCTACGGCTCACGTTTGTCGTCTCCGCCGAACAGCTCCGGCAAGATCGAACCCTAACGACGATGGTGGGGGTATGCGGTGGATCACCTGGGCTCCAGCTAGGGTCGGCGATGGGGGCGAACGATGTTGTCGACGACGGCGGTTCGAGCGGTGGTCGCGGCGGCTCCTGGGGTGGCTCCAATAAACGGTTCCGCTCCTCTTCTGCAGCGGCGGACTCCAGTGAAATTCTGGTGATGCGGAGCTCTCCTTGCTCCAGGGAAGGGTCAGGGGTGGTCTGTGAGGTGTGGGGAGTGAGATGGTGTGGCGAATTGAGGCGGGGGTGGCCTCTTTTTATAGCCGAGCGAGAGGGGCAGTGAGGCATGCCCACGGCTCGTCTGTGATGATGATGCAGTGAGCTAACGACATGGCGAAGGGCGTAGGCTGGTGTGGTGTCTCCTGGCATTCCTCAAGGTCTTAATGGCGTGGCAAGGGGTGGTCGGGAACGGTCGGAACGGGTCGACGCTCTGCGCGGCACCGACAGCATTTTCGACGATGCACAGGTGCTACTGGTCGCGCGGCTGCGGACGGGCATGTCTAGGGGGTAGCTGGTGTCGCGGTGAGTGCAGACACGTGTGGTGAGGGCGAGGCACGGCGTGTGCGCGCGTGTCGGCTGTGGAGCTCTAGCGCGCTCTCGGCATGGTAGAGAAGAATTGGGCAAGGCATTTTCGCTGTGGTCCAGAGCCTGGCTGTGCTCGAGGGCTAGACAGGTGGTGGCGGTGGACGGTGAGCTGCCTCCTAGACATCATGGACGGGCGCGGCGTGGCCTCCTGCGGGCTAGCCATGATCGACCGGCAAGGGGGGCTCGAGTGGCATGGCACTGGTGCAAAAGGGTAGAGGCTAGCTTGTTCAATGCGAGTGTGGTCACTGGGGAGACAAGGAGAGAGAATTGGGGACAAGAATTGTACAATGCATTGATCAAGAACAGTAGAAGTTAGGCAGTGATTACTATGCTTACCATCTGTTTGATAAAATGGCCGCATGAAGTTTGAATTTGAATTTTTGGCTAAATTTTGGTGAGTGCTCTGGTCACATTCTTGGTAGTATATGGTTGCTTGGTTTGTTCAAGGTGAACTGGTTTGAGTGGTTTTTGAGAAATGATGATCTTAGTACCTACACTTGATTCAATTTTGAATTGTCATTTGAATAGATTTGGAATTTATTTCCGTTGGTTTGTAAAGTGGGCTTGGGTTCTTTGTTACTTGGTATAGCAATGGGTGAAAAGAATTGGATTTGTTTCTGTTAGAAAACTTGGACTAGGAACACTCAAAGTGGTCTAGTGGTTAACTTTGGTCAAAATGACCATTTAGTTATATTGTTTATATTTAATTTTCTCTTCATTTGATTCTGCTTGGAAATGATCTAGATGATGTTGTTTTCATCTTTAAACAAATCCTTGGCATTCATATCAATCAAACATGGCATTGCAAGCATTCATGCATCATCACACACACATGCATTCATATTAATTTTAATCACAAAAGTTTTTGTTAACCCTAAACTTGGGTGATTGGAACTTGATAATCTTGATTAATATTTTTGGGATGTTACAAACCTTCCCTCCTTAAAAAAAATCTCGCCCCGAGATTTGATAAAAATAAAACTAGGAATTAAAGAGATCTAGAAACTCAGTCCTAATGTAATCTTCTCGTTCCTAGGTAGCTTCTTCTTCAGTATGGTTACTCCACTGTATCTTAAGAAACTTGATACTCCGGCTTCTGGTGCTTCTGAAGGCTTCTTTCAAAATACGAATGGGTATGTTAGGTCGTCGTTGATCTCTATGGTTCTGTGATCAATATTCTTGAAAACTTTGGTCTTCTCCGGGACTTCTAGGGATTTGCGAAGTAACGAGATATGAAACACATTATGCACGGCTGACATTTCCTCCGGCAGTTCTAGTTGATATGATACTTCTCCTTGGCGATTCAAAATCTTGAAGGGTTCGATATATCTGGGGGCAAGCTTTCCTTTGAGTTGGAAACGTTGCATTCCTTTCAAGGGTGATACTTTCAGATACACAAAATCTCCAATATTGAAGGCTAGGTCTCGACGTCTCTTGTTGGCATAACTCTTCTGTCTGGATTGGGCGGTCTTAAGGTGCTCACGAATCTTGTGAACTTTCTCTTTGGCTTCTCTTATGATGTCGGGTCCGAAAATCTGACTCTCTCCTACTTCTGACCAATTCAACGGGGTACACTTCCTTCCATACATAAACTCAAATGGGGCCATTTGCAAACTGGCTTGATAATTGTTGTTGTATGAGAATTATGGAAAGGCAGATAGTCTTCCCATTTAGATCCATATTCCAACACACAAGCTCTGAACATATCTTCGAGTATCTGGTTTACTCGCTCCGTTTGTCCATCAGTGTGTGGGTGATAAGCTGTGCTGAAATCCAATCTTGTTCCTAATCCTTCTTGGACTTTCTTCCAAAATCTTGAGGTAAATTTGGTTCCTCAATCCGACACAATGTTCTTGGGAACTCCATGTAAACTGACTATCCTAGCAATGTACAACTCTGCTAGCTTCGAACTCTGATAAGTGGTCTTGACTGGTAAGAAATGAGAGACTTTAGACGGTCTATCCACTATGACCCAAATAGAGTATTCCCCTACTAAATGTAGGAAAACCAGTGATGAGATCCATTCCAACTGAATCCCATTTCCATTCTGGAATCTGCAATGGTTGCAAAAGTCTTGTGGGTCTCTGATGTCCCGCTTTGACTCTCTGATGGATATCACATCTGGCTATGTAGCTTCTGATTTCTCGCTTCATCTTATGCCACCAAAATTTCTCTTTCAAATCCTGATACATATTCATTCCTCTAGGGTGGATAGAATAAAGAGTATCATGCGCTTCTTGCAAAATAGCTTGCTTCAACTCAGAATCTGCTGGTACATAGATACATCCTTTGTACCACAAAACTACTTCTTCATATTCAGTGAATCTGGGTACCTTTCCTGTACCGATACGACGTTTGATTCCATCGATACTAGTGAAATGGATCGTATGGGCACCTAGAGGGGGGGTGAATAGGTGCTAACCAATTTTAATATACTTTTTCAATTTTAGGCTTGACACAAAGTAAATTCTCTATATATGCAACTACGAGAATTTCCCTATATGTAACCCTAACTACTTAGCACGTAAAAGAGGAGCGAGGAAACCGAAGTGGAGCACGCGGAGACACAGGGATTTGTTTTACCGCAGTTCCTTCCTTGTTAAGGGAAGTACATCTGCGTTGGAGGGGTGGGCGGTTCTAAGACCACCACGCCACAATAGGCCTCACCCTATTCTCCGATGGATCTCGCCACGAGAGGCCTGATCCACCTTCTCCACTATTGGATCCCTTCGAGGCGGGAACCGGTGCCTTTTACAACACTATCGGGGCACACACCCACAACCGAATTGGGGGCTCCCGGGATGACAACAAGCTGTCACAAAAACAAGGTTTATCAATATAAACAAAAACAAGGATCTAGATCTTTGCAAGAAATACTAGATCGGAGGTTCTCCAAATGAATGGAGAGGAGATGAAGCGCTTGATTGCTGATGATGAAGGTCGAGTTCTCCTCCTTCGATTCCCAAAGGGATGGGGCCTTTGGATGGATCTAGGTGGAGCACTCTTGTATGAACTTTTGAGATCTGATCTGTTCTTTTTCGAGATGAATCAAGAGTTCTGGCAGGAGGGGGATTGCTGGCTTAAATATCCCCTCCCGGATCTGGTCACAGACACTTTGGGGCGGATTATCCGCCCCTCACTTGGGGCGGATTATCCGCCCCCAAGGAAAACTCCGCCCCAAGGGCGGAATCTCCGGGGGAAACTCCGCCCCCCCTCTGGGGCTTGCGCCTTGGTGAAACTTGGAGAAGATCTTGGGGGCGGATTATCCGCCTCTGTAGGCGGATTATCCGCGAGCCGAAAGTCCGACCAAAACTCCGCCCCCTCTCTGGGGCTTGCGCCTTGGCGAAGAGCAGGAGGGGCGGATTATCCGGCCTGGCTGGAAAGTCCGGCCAATGTTCCGCCCCCCTTCTGGGGCTTGCGCTTGCTGGGGCAGAGGGAGGGGCGGATTATCCGCCCCTGGTGGGGCCGGATTATCCGCCCCCAAAGGCAGATTTCTGAGCTGCAACACTTCAACACACATTAAATGATCCTTGGTATTGTTATCTAACACACAAAACACTAGGGATTAAGAAATGTTCTTTCAATCTCCCCCTTTTTGGTGTTAGATGACAATACTAGGATTTGCAATGAGACCGGCAAGTGCCACCTTAGATAATGAAAGACGCTCCCCCTAGATGTGTGCATATTTAAGATTTGCATTTGAATACAAATACACACACTAGGTAGAACACTACTTTTAAGGTTTGGAGAGAAAAATCATACCACCGGAATCTATAGCCAAGGCATACATAGAAAATTCCATGAATCCATAAGTCATCAAATATGCTCCATAATTCCAGAAATCCATGGGGTCCATGAATACCAAACATAGTACAAAACTGTGTAGTACGACATAGTCTTACACAAACAACCACAAATAGCAAACAAGTTCACGCTAGAAAAAGGCACAAGCAAGCAAATGAAAAACGACTAAAAACGAAAAGCTTGTGCCCGACCCTTGCAAATCCACGAGACCTAATAGAACTACTTCTCCCCCTTTGGCATCGAAACGCCAAAAAGGAAGAAGAGCGATGCTAACGCCCATGGAAACACAGAATTCAAACCCAAATTTGCAAGAATCAAATCAATCAAAAGCCAAATTTGAGTGTTTTCCATATGAACATGAGATATGCAAGAAAATCCAACGAGACCCATGAAAACCAACTCTTCTCGAGGAAGAGGCGGTGGTCAAGCCACCATGTTGGAGCGCATGGCATGACACCGAAGATGTATCTTGAGTTCAAAACCAATGCTCATCGATGACCCACATATCACAAAATGATATTAAGGAAATGATTTTACTTGCTTTCGGCATGATGGGGAGGTTGGCCCAATCAATTAGGACCACACCCCTATGTCTATGCCCGCATCTAAACCAAATACATGAATAAGAGAAAGTGAGTGTGCAAGAATAGTCAAGCCAAGCTCCTTGAATCTACGATATTTAGCTCATTCCAAATAACAAAATCTTGATTCATCGAGGGCTTTGAAAATATCAGCAAGTTGGTTCTTCGTGCTCACAAAGGATGAGCAATATCTCCACGAGCAACATGATCCCGAATAAAGTGGTTGCGAATCTCTATATGTTTTGTTCTTGTATGCTTTGCCAGATTGTAAGCAATTTTGATAGCACTTTCATTGTCGCATAAAGAGGCACTTTGTCACAATTGACACCATATTCCTTTAAAGTTTGCCTCATCCATAACAATTGAGTACAAGCACTTGCATAAACATATTCATTTCGGTTGAGAGTGAAATACAATTCTGTTTCTTTGAGGACCAACACACTAGAGACCTGCCCAAGAATTGGCATGCACCAGAGGTGGATTTCCTATCATCTTTGTCACCAGCCCAATCTGAATCGGTGTAACCACACAGAGAAACTTGAACCCTTGGGATACCATAACCCAAAATTTGGGGAATGAACCAAATATCGGAAGATTCGCTGACCGCCACTAAGTGGCTTTCTTTAGAGCGGCTTGGTACCTTGAACACACTACACTTAACACGATATCGGCCTAGATGCGCAGAGGTAAAGGAGAGAGCCGATCATGGATCGGTATACCTTTTGATCCACATCTTTACCCTTGGGATTGAGCTCAAGATGACACTTTGTTTGCATTGGGGTAGCAACATTGAGATCCGTCATCTTGAACCTTTTGAGCATGTCTTGGATGTATTTAGCTTGATTAATAAAGGTTCCTCTAAGTTGTTTGATTTCAAATCCAAGAAAGAACTGAGCTCACCCATCATGGACATCTCAAACCCGGTCATAAGTTTTGAAAATTCATCGTTAAAAGCTTGGTTAGTAGAGCCAAAATAATGTCATCTACATAGAGTTGGCATACAAAAAGCTCCCCATTGACCTTCTTAGTAAAAAGAGGATCAATTTGCCCAACTTGAACCCACGGTCTAGCAAAAGCTCTTTAAGGTGCTCATACCACGACGTGGGGCTTGTTTAAGGCCATAGAGCCTTATCGAGTTTGTAGACATGGTTCGAAATTTGGGGTCCTCAAACCCCGGGGCTGCTTGACGTATACTAACTCATGTAGAGGACCATTAAGGAAAGCGCTCTTAACATCCATTTGTTGTAATTTAAAATTATGATGAGCTGCATATGCAAGAAGGATACGGATGGACTCAAGGCGAGCCACAGGAGCGTAGGTCTCGCCAAAATCAATACCTTCTACTTGAGAGAATCCTTGAGCCACGAGTCGTGCTTTATTCCTCACAACAATGCCATTTTCATCCTGTTTGTTCTTGAAGATCCACTTGGTGCCGATAACATTACGGCAATCCTTTGGCTTTTCTACGAGCTTCCACACTTTGTTGCTTTCGAAGTTGTTTAATTCTTCATGCATTGCAACAACCCAATCGGGGTCTTCAAGAGCATCAAAAACCTTCTTTGGTTCAACCATGGAAATGTGAGCTTGATGATCACAGAAGCTAGCAAGCTCTCTTCGAGTGGATACCCTTCGTCGTAGATCACCAACTACCTTGTCAAGAGTGTGACCTCTTAGTTCAAGGTTGCGATCAGCACGAGCCTTGCGACGAGCCTCAATATCCTTATTGTTTCTTGAAGGAGTGGATTCAATTGTTGTATCCTTGTCTTGATTACTGCCTTGCCCTTGATCTTGGTCACCGGTACTGTCAGAAGAATGTTGCTGAACATTTTCTTCAGGCCCGGATAATCCGCCCCTTGGAGGGGCCGGACTATCCGGCCTGGACGGTGAAGTACCAGAACCATCTTCCTGAGAAAGCCTGACTGGATTTGGAGACCCAGGGCCGGATAATACGCCCTCGGGGGCAGGAGAATCCGGCCTGGGAGCTTTAGAGTTGTTGACTTCTCCTTCGGATCCTCTGGAACAAGTTGGAGTGCCAGGGGCGGATTGTCCGCCTTGAGGGGGCGGATAGTCGGGCTGGGACTACCAGCTTGTCCAGGACGATGGTCTTCAGCAGATTGTGGTGTTGGTGCAGGATTTTCTCCAAGAGGAGCTTGTTGATCTTGTGAAGATGAGGGCTCCACTTGAGTGCAGCATTGTCCTTCCGATCCGCCACAAGGGTTCCTCAATGGGGGAAAAATCACGCCCATTCTTCTTATGGCATCTTGGGGTATTTCAACATCTCGCATCACAAACATCAACTTGCCCTACAAAGGAGCCGTTATTTTCATCGAACTCCACACTACAAGATTCTACAACAATCAAAGGAGCTTGTAGACTCTATAAGTGTGGGATTCACCGTAACCAACAAATATACCTCTAAAGCCTTGGATTCAAATTTTGACAAACGGACACCTTTAATAAGAAAGAAACACTTACACCAATACCTCAAGTATGAGATGTTGGGTTTGTTGCGGTAAGTATTTCATATGGGGTCTTGTCCAAGATCTTCCAAGGTAAAGCCGGTTTGATGAGTGACAAGCAAGGATATGGCTTCACCCAAAATTATAAGGAGACTTAAATTCAGCTAGCATAGATCTTGCCATATCCATCAAAGTCCGGTTCTTCCTCTCGGCTACACCATTTTGTTGAGGGTGTACGCAGCGGAATATTGGTGTCTAATCCTCTTCGCTAAGAAACTCGTTTAAAGTGTAGTTCTTGAATTCGTGCGTTGTCACTTCTAATTGCCAAGATGGGAACATTGTGTTGACGTTGAACTTCATTGGCAAAGTCGATGACAGTTTGTTGAGTCTCACTTTTCAGCTTGAAGAAATATACCCATGTATATCTTGAGTAATCATCGACGATGACCAAGCAATATTTCTTCCCACCAAGACTTGCATGAGAAGGAGGTCCAAATAAATCCACATGGAGTAATTCCAAGATCCTCTTCGATGACACAATAGTCTTCCTCTTGTGGGGAGAATCATGCATTTTTCCTTCAACACATGCCCTGCAAACACGATCTTTGGCAAAAGAGACATTGTCTTTTAGTCCAAGAATGTGGCCACCCTTTGGAGACTTTGCAAAGTTCTCATGTTGACATGGGCTAAACGGCGATGCCATAGCCAGCCACGTCGGCCTTTCCGAATAGACACATCGGACCAAGTGGTTTTCCCGAAGTCCACCACATATAGGTCATTTTCGACGATCCAAAAAGCGACCTTTAGAGACTTGCTCCATAAGAGTACCACCAAATCATCATCGATAAAAAAAACAGCAAAACCCAACTTGCCAAGGGCACGAATGAAAAGAAGATTATAGCCAAGGGTCTCAACAAGCATGACGTCCACGAGAGAGAGATATCGTGGCAACCACAACCTGCCAAGACCCAATACCTGAGATTTAGACTTATCACCATAGGAGACCGTGATATTATCAAGATTTGGATGCATCTCCGTGATGATCTCCTTGCTTCCTCATATGACTAGTGCAGCCACTATCCAAAGACCCATTTCGACCCACCGAAGCATAGCCCTGAGCTTCTTGCCATGAGACAAGTAGGATTCTTGTTGATGATGTTTTCGCTTGGAGAGTCAAGAGTGATGTTGATGTAGATGTGGTGGCTATAGCAGCCACCTCTTGAGAGCTATCGTCTTCGTCCTCATCTTCACTTCCCGATGAATATTCTTCTTGAGCTACTAGAACAATCTTTGGTTGCTTCTTGAAAGGAGCATTTTTCTTTACAAACTGTTTCTTACGTGGAGCTTTTGATTTGTCCTTGAAAATGAGTCTTCCTCCATTATCCTCTCTACTTTGATATGGACACTCAGCTACGAAGTGCAACCGGTCACCACAATTAAAGCAAGTTCTCAGCTTGGGACCATTTTCTTTTCTTCCATAGGCTCCACTTTTGCGATCTAGTTCAGCTTTAGCCTTGGCTGGATCTTTCCAAAAGTTTCTTGCATAAAGAGCCAAGTATTGTCCGTGGATCCTTTTTATATCTTCGGGACAGTCCAGGCCTTCTACCGCATATTCATCATGATCAATCACACTAGTCTTCAAAGCCATGTTTACCCCCTTTTGCATCCCCATAGCTCGAGCACGAGCATCTTCGGCATTCTTGGCAGCCACTTTGAATGCGTCCATTTCTTGCATTACCTCATTGGATGACATGAGGTGATAATTATGCCTACCTTGGAGACTTTTCAAATCAGGCTCAAATGGCATAAGAGCACGACATACTTGCGCTTGATCCAAGCATCATCAACATAAGCCGCCGTGGTTTCAAGGTAGTAGCTATTGCCTTGAGCCTCCTATACATGTCATCGTGGTCTTCTCCATCCAGATATAAAATCCTTCACTTCATTGCTCAAGGCATCATATCTATTCCTTCTCATACTTTAATTTCCGATGAAGAGCTCGGTGAGAGCATCCCAAGCTTCTTTAGCTGTGCTAAGATGCTGAATGTGTGGCATGTCTTTATCCCCACACCAAGTCGTATCATGTGTAGAGTCAGTAGCATTGAGTTGGCTATCGACCACTTCTCTCCTTGTGAGATTGTTAGGATTTCCAACGTGAAGACCATTTTCGATGATCTTCCACAACTCTATGGAGGAACGCACATGAGATTTCATCAAAATTGCCATTGAGAGAAAGTAGTTTACGTTTGGGTGGATCAACCCTATTATGTATATGTGGGTGAGGAATAGGCGGATCAGGGAATACACATGAGAAACCTCATTGTATCCATCCTTACCGCTATCCTTTTCGAGGAGGAGCTCTTACTTGTATCATCACCTACCACTTTATCTTTGGAAACAGTTTTACCTGCTTCCTTGGATTGGAGTGGTATCCTCGAGTTAGATGGAGGTGATGTCATGATGTGGAGAGACGCATTATCAATTGACGATCTCTTCCATCTTAGCCTCCATAGAACTCACCAAGGTTGTTTCCAACGCCTTGAGATCGCTCATGGTGACTACCTCCGAGCATCACTCCCATCTCCCTTGGAACCCATACTTCTTAGGCGTTAAGCTCAAACAAGAGCCGATGCTCTGATACCAATTGAAATGGATCGTATGGGCACCTAGAGGGGGGGGGTGAATAGGTGCTAACCAATTTTAATATACTTTTCAATTTTAGGCTTGACACAAAGTAAATTCTCTAGATATGCAACTACGAGAATTTCCCTATATGTAACCCTAACTACTAAGCACGTAAAAGAGGAGCGAGGAAACCGTAGTGGAGCACGCGGAGACACAGGGATTTGTTTTACCGCAGTTCCTTCCTTGTTAAGGGAAGTACATCCTTTGGAGGGGTGGGAGGTTCTAAGACCACCACGCCACAATAGGCCTCACCCTATTCTCCGATGGATCTCGCCACGAGAGGCTGATCCACCTTCTCCACTATTGGATCCTTCGAGGCGGAACCGTGCCTTTACAACACTATCGGGCACACACCCACAACAATTGGGGCTCCGGGATGACAACAAGCTGTCACAAAAACAAGGTTTATCAATATAAACACAAACAAGGATCTAGATCTTTGCAAGAAATACTAGATCGGAGGTTCTCCAAATGAATGGAGAGGAGATGAAGCGCTTGATTGCTGATGATGAAGGTCGAGTTCTCCTCCTTAGATTCCCAAAGGATGGGGCCTTTGGATGGATCTAGGTGGAGCACTCTTGTATGAACTTTGAGATCCGATCTGTCTTTTCGAGATGAATCAAGAGTTCGGCAGGAGGATTGCTGGCTTAAATACCCTCCTAGATCTGGCCACAGACAACTTTGGGGCGGATTATCCGCCACTTGGGGCGGATTATCCGCCCCAAGGAAAACTCCGCCCCAAGGAGGAATCTCGGGAAACTCCGCCTCTCCGGGCTTGCCTTGGTGAAACTTGGAGAAGATCTTGGGGCGGATTATCCGCCCTGGGGCGGATTATCCGGCGTAGCCGGAAAGTCCGGCCAAAACTCCGCCCCCTCTCTGGGGCTTGCGCCTTGGCGAAGAGCAGGAGGGGCGGATTATCCGCTGTAACACCCTCAGAATCGGACCTATGCAAGTTTTAGCGAAATCCGCCAAAACCCGCATAGAAACGATTCAAAGGTACCCACCAGGCACTTTCGTGCGGGTGGAAAACGAAGTAATAACATTACACAACAGTCCTCGATGGGACCCACAGAACAGATATACATATAACGGCGACTCCATGAGTCAAGAATACAAATACAATATACAAAGATCCAAATCACCTTGAAAATGATAGAGCGTCCGACTACGGACAAGATGCAAATGGGGCTAAGAGCCCTGAAGAATGACCAATGGCGTCCATAACCCTGCCCAGGCCAAGCCGGAAGGGTAACCCTACTAACGGCGTCGAACTCAAAACCTGCTTAAACAAAAGGGGTGCCGACAAAGGGCAAAGGAAAAAGAGGAGCGTCGATCGAGGCCAAGACAGCGAGGCTAGAATTGGCGGTCCTCGCCACATAGGTATGGTGGATCAAGCGGCAGCGGCAGCATGCACTAAACAACCTATAGAGACTCGATACAACTGGCGACTATCAGAGAGGGTAAGAAAGACCTATTCGGATCCAACCTGATACTATCATCAAACAAACCCATCCTGGCGTTTCCCCCTCGAGACCAAACGAGGAAGTCAACCGAGGAACTCACACAGTTGGCAGTTTTAATTATTCAGTTATCGTTGCGGCAATTACTAGTCAGGTATAGATAATTGTCCTGATTAAAGAAGCAGTGGGCCCTTTTATTTAACCATTCTGTTGTAGTTGCAACAATTACTAATCAGATACAGATAGCATGAGATAAACCCAAAACCCAGCAGTTGTTGGTGCTTTTATTCAGCCATTCCGTTGTAGTTGCAATACTTACTAGCCAGGTACAATGGTCGCCAGCGACAATCCAAACAAGCAATTGTGGGCAGTATTATTTAGGCATTCCGTTATAGTGAAGCTGATTACTAGTCATTATAAAGTCAAATTTATAGCAATAAACTTTAGTTATGCTTGTCTATGATCGAGATACTGTGCTCCAAGTCGTCCATATCCGCGGACACGGCTTTCAGAAAGTTTTACCGCCGGGTGCACCAATAGCAACACACGCCGATCAACCTCGAAAACCAACTCAAACCCAACGAGGCTTTCACGATGAACAATCAGGATTCAGAAATATTTCAGGGGCCACCCCATTGAGTAGATCCGCAATGTAGTAAGCAAGCTCGAGACGGACTCAAGGTTTGCGTCAATGGTCAGAAGCGACCGGGAACCCGAAGTGGCTGGGCTTGTCGATACCGCGTAATCACTCGCTTACCTAAGACAGTGTGCTCCTCGCACAATTTAAATACATAAGTAGCATGGCATAAGTACAGATCGTAAATAAAACCTCAAACTAGTTTGTGGCCCCAAGAAATAAGATGAATCAAGCTCGCTCGGGGGTCCCATATACCTCCCGGATGTGGATAGCGATAAATCAAGGAACGGGTATCAAGTACTCGGGGTCCACGGACACAAGTGGCGCTCGAAACCAAATATTATCTATCACCCACCGATGCCTCTCGCTTACTTCAATTTTAGTTGTTAAACAGGAATTAAAGTAACGATAAGTAAAACTAGGATCATCTCCAACAACAACATGCGGCAATACATCAACCACTGAGGCACTGGACGAAACGCAACAGCACTAGAGCAAGCGACTACGACGCGCAAGTCCAACTATCTACCAAACAGCAGGTAATAGGATATGTCCAAGGCAATATACGGCTGCAAGGGATATCACGGGTACGGAAACTAGAGCATCGCAACACAGATAGCAATAGATCAACAGGAGGGAATAAAGACTATAAAAGTAAGATAGGTAGAAAGGGGTGCTCGCGAAAACATTGTCGAAGGTTCAACAAGATCGGGCGAAGCTCACATCAACTCAACGGCCTTATCCGCGAAGAAGCAAAACACTAGAAGAAACACTGGATGCAATATTTAATACTACGGCAAAAGATCGGCGTGATGCATGTATGATGTATGGCATGGCAAAGGTGCAATGCAATTAGGTCATATTAAGCGGAACCGGGGTCCCGACAATTAATTAAACGGTTCAAGTTATTTAACTACCCCGCAAATTAAATGTTGCATTATCAAGACAAAAGGTGGCACCGGTTCGCTACACAAATTTAAATGAGGCCAATATGAGACTAGATTTGCCCGCATATGGGCCCCATATTTAATTATGAGGTGAATCGGCATAAGGCCCCCAAACCACATGATATGCATGCGAGATGACAATCAAATATGCAACAATTCAAATAGTTGGCAAATTATAAAATAGGGTTCTCGGATAAGGGTCACACATTTAGGGGGCTCGAAGATCTTGGGGTTCCGGGCTTCGGGGTTCGGTCTCAGGGTCCAGGTTTCGGCGGAAACGTTCCCGGACTACTGGGGTAGATCTTGTCGCGTTCGTGGCCTTCGGGTCATGTCGACGGTCCTGGCGTTCGGGCTAAAGTACTTGTCGCGTCGGGGTCTCGGTATCCTTGAGTCCGATTGTGGATCTCGGCGTCCTGGAGGGGGGTACTTGCAGTATCCGGGCAGAAGGTCTTGCGGTTTTCCGTGTCTGCGGTTCCATGAAGGCGTGCTTGTCATCCGTGATGGCGAACTCGATGCTCCGAGAAGATCTTGGCGTTTCGTGTAGACGACCTCGGCGTTCGGGATCTTGGCGGGCTTGGCGTCCTTGTAGAAGATCTTGTCGATGATTCTTCTAGCGATTTTCGGGTTCGTCTTCTCTCATCAGTCATGGGGCGACCTTGGTCGGTTCTTCAGAGTGACATCGCGATTCTTCAGGCCGAGACATGGGGTTCCTTGCCGTGGTAGGGCGCGGCGAGGCCGACGATGGGGACGACGGCGACGGCTTGGCGGTGGCAGAGCCCGGGCGGGGAGCCGTGCGGGGCGGCGCTGCGGGCGCAGGCGCTGGGGCGGGTCCGGAGGCAGCGGGCTCGCTCGGAGGGGTCTTCCGCGGAGGAGGCAGCGAGGGCCGGAGGCGGTGCAGAGCCGCAGGCGGGCGCGAGGCTAGGGACGCCGCTGGCCGAGGTGCTGTATGGGCATGGTGAGCTCGACCGAGGTGGCGAGGCTGCGGGGACGCGCCGCGGGAGGTTAAGGGAGCCGGAGGCGGCTTGGCGGGCGGGCGACGGGGTGAGCTTGGGGAGAAGGGAGCCTGGCGCGGCGAGGCGCAGGCGGTCCGGAGGCCGGCTGACGGAGGAGGCTGCAGCGCGAGGGGCCACGAAGCTCGAGGCGGGCGCCGGGCGCGGGGCTTGACGCCGAGCGGGCGGAGGGTGGAGGAGAGCGGCCGGGGAGGCCGTGGCGGTGACGAGAGCGGCCGGGCGGTGGAGCGAGCCGCGAGGCGGAGCGGGAGAGAGGCTGGCGCGCTGAGCGGCGACGCGGCTTGAGCGAGCGAAAGAGAGGAGGGAGCCAGCGGGCGGCTTAGGCGAGGCCAGGGCGGGTGCTGAGGGGTGTCGCGTTGGGGAAGAGAGGAGGAAGGAGAGAGGAAAGGAGGGAGGTGGGGCCCTGGGGTGGGTCCTGTGGGCGGTGGAGGCGGTGAGGCCGGGTGGCTCGGTGGGGCCGGGCGTCAGTGTGTGGGGGTATGCTGCGTGTGTGTAGGGTGTGTTGTGTGGTGGGGTGAGTGGGCAGGGAGGTGTGGGCCGGCCGGGTCTGTGGAGGGAGGGAAGTGGGGTAGGGGTGAGGTGGCTGTGTGGGATAGGGTGAGGGAGAGAGGAGAGGTGAGGTGGCAACTCGGGATTGGGTGGGGTGATGTGGAGGCTGGGTTGGGTAGATTAGTTGGTAGGTTTAGGAATAAGGGGTGGGACTGGTTGGACCGATTTAAAATCCTGGGGGTGGTCGTTCGGGTCGATCTGGCCCGTTCGACTGCCCCCACTAAAAATAATATAATTTTTATTTGTTTTGTTAACACCGTTTGCAAACCGATAGCACTCAAACAAAAAATAATCCGGAGACCGGGCTTTGCATTTGAATTAAGATGGGGCGTTTGGAAAACAAAACCAGGCTTTTCAAAAATAGTTTTGGACAAACCACACATGATGATGACGATGCAATGCACAAAACAACGCGATTTTCTAGTAGTGGTTTTGCGGGATGCCACAATTCGACACCACTAACAAGGGATCTCGCCCTCGAGATCCGCCTCATGGTACCGGAAGGAAGGTCGGCGATCTGCGTCTTCTCGCTTCGTGTAGATCCTCGCGACACCACTAACAAGGGGTCGTTGTCCGTGATCGTCGAGAGAACACTCCGGGAACAAAAGGTCGAAGGTAGAGGTATCGCAAATAAAGCCACCCCTAACTTCGATGGAAAGGGGAACCGATGCATTCTCATCCACTTCAATGTACAAAAGCGAATAGAAGGGGTAGTCGGCATGGGGGCCAATCCATCACGCACCCAAACTATTACTCTGCACGATCAGTAGAAAAGAGTGCAACCATTCTCGGAATTAGACTGAAGATCTCGACAAGCGAGGTTTGGAAACAAAGGAGTGATGCAGACTCTGCATCGGGTCTGGCGTAGGGGATGTCGTCGCGTCGGAAAACACCGGAAGGCACAAGCAAGGAACAAAGAATGGTAACACCGTAGACGGATTCCTCAGGCAGCTTGAACACCGGATGTAGCAACACCGTTATCAAAGGAGGAAGCGAAACCCTAAAGGTACGACGGAAACCCAACCACGAGAATTCCTGGACTCGAAGAAAGAGACGAGAGCGGATTCAAAACACGTAGGGGTAAGAGGAGAATAGCAGAGGGGTAAGGAGTAAAATCAGACCTAGCCAGAACTATCCAACCGATTTTGCAAAATAGTTTTGACACTCTACTTGACCGTTAGCTAGGTTATCCTACAGCTGGACTTGTGGGGTATCGCAACCACGAGCTCGATACTCAGTAACACCCTCGATCGGACCTATGCAAGTTTTAGCGAAATCCGCCAAAACCCGCATAGAAACGATTCAAAGGTACACCAGCACTTTCGTATGGTGGAAACGGCAATAACATTACACAACAGTCCTCGATGGGACCCACAGAACAGATATACATATAACGGCGACTCCATGAGTCAAGAATACAAATACAATATACAAAGATCCAAATCACCTTGAAAATGATAGAGCGTTCGACTACGGACAAGATGCAAATGGGGCTAAGAGCCCTGAAGAATGACCAATGGCGTCCATAACCCTGCGTCAGTACTGAGGCCAGTACACGGCGAGGCTAGAATTCGGCGGCCCTCGCCTACATAGGTATGGTGGACTGAAGCGGCAGCGGCAGCATGCACTAAACAACCTATAGAGACTCGATACAACTGGCGACTATCAGAGAGGGGTAAGAAAGACCTATTCGGATCCAACCTGATACTATCATCAAACAAACCCATCCTGGCGTTTCCCCCTCGAGACCAAACGAGGAAGTCAACCGAGGAACTCACACAGTTGGCAGTTTTACTTATTCAGTTATCGTTGCGGCAATTACTAGTCAGGTATAGATAATTGTCCTGATTAAAGAAGCAGTGGGCCCTTTTATTTAACCATTCTGTTGTAGTTGCAACAATTACTAATCAGATACAGATAGCATGAGATAAACCCAAAACCCAGCAGTTGTTGGTGCTTTTATTCAGCCATTCAGTGGTAGTTGCAATACTTACTAGCCAGGTACAATGGTCGCCAGCGACAATCCAAACAAGCAATTGTGGGCAGTATTATTTAGGCATTCTGTTATAGTGAAGCTGATTACTAGTCATTATAAAGTCAAATTTATAGCAATAAACTTTAGTTATGCTTGTCTATGATCGAGATACTGTGCTCCAAGTCGTCCATATCCGCGGACACGGCTTTCAGAAAGTTTTACCCGGCCGGGGTGCACCAATAGAAACACACGCTCGATCAACCTCGGAAAAACCAACTCAAAACCCAACGAGGCTTTCACGACTGAACAATCACAGATTCGAAATATTTCAGGCCACCCCATTGAGTAGATCCCGCAAGAGTAAGCAAGCTCCGACGGACTCAAGGTTTGCGTCAATGGCTGAAGCGACGGGAACCCGAAAGTGTGGCTGGGCTTGTCGATACCGCGTAATCACTCCGCTTACCTAAAGACAGTGCTCCTCGCACAATTTAAATACATAAGTAGCATGGCATAAGTACAGATCGTAAATAAAACCTCAAACTAGTTTGTGGCCCCAAGAAATAAGACGAATCAAGCTCGCTCGGGGGTCCCATATACCTCCCGGATGTGGATAGCGATAAATCAAGGAACAGTATCAAGTACTCGGGGTCCCACGGGACACAAGTGCTCGAAACCAAATATTATCTATCACCCACCGATGCCTCTGCTTACTTCAATTTTAGTTGTTAAACAGGAATTAAAGTGTACGATAAGTAAAACTAGGATCATCTCCAACAACAACATGCGGCAATACATCAACCACTGAGGCACTGGACGAAACGCAACAGCACTAGAGCAAGCGACTACGACGCGCAAGTCCAACTATCTACCAAACAACAGGTAATAGGATATGTCCAAGGCAATATACGGCTGCAAGGGATATCACGGGTACGGAAACTAGAGCATCGCAACACAGATAGCAATAGATCAACAGGAGGGAATAAAGACTATAAAAGTAAGATAGGTAGAAAGGGGGGGTGCTCGCCTGAAAACATTGTCGAAGGGTTCAACCGAAGATACATCAACTCAACGGCCTTATCCGCGAAGAAGCAAAACACTAGAAGAAACACCGGATGCAATATTTAATACTACGGCAAAAGATCGGCATGATGCATGTATGATGTATGGCATGGCAAAGGTGCAATGCAATTAGGTCATATTAAGCGGAACCGGGGTCCCGACAATTAATTAAACGGTTCAAGTTATTTAACTACCCCGCAAATTAAATGTTGCATTATCAAGACAAAAGGTGGCACCGGTTCGCTACACAAATTTAAATGAGGCCAATATGAGACTAGATTTGCCCGCATATGGGCCCCATATTTAATTATGAGGTGAATCGGCATAAGGCCCCCAAACCACATGATATGCATGCGAGATGACAATCAAATATGCAACAATTCAAATAGTTGGCAAATTATAAAATAGGGTTCTCGGATAAGGGTCACACATTTAGGGGGCTCGACGATCTTGGGGTTCCGGGGTTCGGGATTCGGTCTCAGGGTCCAGGTTTCGGCGGAAACGTTCCCGGACTACTGGGGTAGATCTTGTCGCGTTCGTGGCCTTCGGGTCATGTCGTGATCTGGCGTTGGGCTGAAGTACTTGTCGCGTCGGGGTCTCGGTATCCTTGAGTCCGATTGTGGCTCTCGGCGTCCTGGAGGGGGGTACTTGCAGTATCCGGGCAGAAGGTCTTGCGGTTTTCCGTGTCTGCGGTTCCATGAAGGCGTGCTTGTCATCCGTGATGGTGAACTCGATGCTCCGAGAAGATCTTGGCGTTTCGTGTGGACGACCTCGGCGTTCGGGATCTTGGCGGGCTTGGCGTCCTTGTAGAAGATCTTGTCGATGATTCTTCTAGCGATTTTCGGGTTCGTCTTCTCTCATCAGTCATGGGGCGACCTTGGTCGGTTCTTCAGAGTGACATCGCGATTCTTCAGGCCGGGACATGGGGTTCCTTGCCGTGGTAGGGCGCGGCGAGGCCGACGATGGGGACGACGGCGACGGCTTGGCGGTGGCAGAGCCCAGCGCGAGGGCGTCTTGGCGCAGCGCCGGGCTGGTCCTGAGGCAGCGGCTCGCTTCGGAGGGTCTTCCGCGAGGAGGCAGCGAGGGCCGGGCAGAGTCAGGGCGGGGCGCGAGGCTAGGACGGCCGGGCCAGCTGGGGTGCTTTGGCGGGCATGGTGAGCTCGGCAGGAGGTGGCGGCGGAGCTGCGGGGACGCGGAGAGGTTGGCGGGGCGGAGGCGGCTTGGCCGGGCGACGGTGGAGAGAGCTTGGGGAGAAGGGAGCTGGCGCTTGGGCGAGGCAGGCGGTCCGGAGGCAGCGGTTGACGGAGGAGGCTGCAGCGCAGGGGGCTGGGGAGACCGAGGCGGGCGCGCCGGCCGGGCGGGGCTTGACGCTACGAGGAGCGGAGGTGGAGAGAGCGGCGGGCGGGGAGGAGGCTGGTGGCGGTGAGGTGTGGCGGTGGAGCGAGCCGCGGGAGGCGGAGCGGAGAGAGAGAGGCTGGCGGCGCGACGGCAGCTTGGCGGAGCGGCAGAGAAGGAGGGCGAGCGAGCGGGCGGGGAGAGCCAATGGAACGGGGTGCTGCCGAGGGCGGGTGTCGCGTTGGGGAAGAGAGGAGGAAGGAGAGAGGAAAGGAGGGAGGTGGGGCCTGCAGGGTGGGTCCCAGGGGCGGGTGGACGCGCCAGGGAGGCCGGGGGGTGCGGTGGGTGGCTCGGTGGGGCCGGGCGTCAGTGTGTGGGGGTATGCTGCGTGTGTGTAGGGTGTGTTGTGTGGTGGGGTGAGTGGGCAGGGAGGTGTGGGCCGGCTGGGTCCAGGTGGAGGGAGTGGAAAGTGGGGTAGGGTGAGGTGGCTGTGTGGGATAGGGTGAGGGAGAGAGGAGAGGTGAGGTGGCAACTCGGGATTGGGTGGGGTGATGTGGAGGCTGGGTTGGGGTAGATTAGTTGGTAGGTTTAGGAATAAGGGGTGGGACTGGTTGGAACGATTTAAAATCCTGGGGGTGGTCGTTCGGGTCGATCTGGCCCGTTCGACTGCCCCCACTAAAAATAATATAATTTTTATTTGTTTTGTTAACACCGTTTGCAAACCGATAGCACTCAAACAAAAAATAATCCGGAGATCGGGCTTTGCATTTGAATTAAGATGGGGCGTTTGGAAAACAAAACCGGGCTTTTCAAAAATAGTTTTGGACAAACCACACATGATGATGACGATGCAATGCACAAAACAACGCGATTTTCTAGTAGTGGTTTTGCGGGATGCCACATCCGCCCCCCAGAGGGGCGGATTATCCGGCCTGGCCGGAAAGTCCGGCCAATGTTCCGCCCCCCCTTCTGGGGCTTGCGCTTGCTTGGGCAGAGGGAGGGGCGGATTATCCGCCCCTGGTGGGGCCGGATTATCCGCCCCCAAAGGCAGATTTCTGAGCTGCAACACTTCAAAACACATTAAATGATCCTTGGTATTGTTATCTAACACACAAAACACTAGGGATTAAGAAATGTTCTTTCAACTAGCATTTCCTTTCTGCGCCTCTTTTATCTTACTGATCAAAGTGGGTTGAAGTTCTATGCTAGACAAAAATCCTTCACTCACTAGCTCCATACTGAAATCTTCCAACTCCTTGTGCAAACTTGGTTTCTCCTTCTGAATCATGGTGTTCAATCGACACGCCAATCTGCTAAGAGCATCCTCTACAACATTGGCCTTGCCTGGGTGATAGTGAATGTCAAGGTCATAGTCCTTGATTAACTCTATCCATCTCCTTTGCCTCATATTCAGCTCCTTCTGGGTGAAAATATACTCCCGACTTAAATCTCACAACGGTTACCCATGAGGTAATGCCGCCATGTCTTCAAGGCTAAAACTACAACTGCTAGTTCAAGGTCATGAGTAGGATAATTCTGCTCATGTTGCTTCAGTTGTCGGGATATATAGGATATGACTTTGCCTTCTTGCATTAGCACACATCCAAGACCAACCTTGGATGCGTCACAATACACATCAAAGGGCTTAGTGATATCCAGCATAATCAAGATTGGGGCTGAGATTAATATCTTTTTGAGCTCTTGCATTCAAACTTCTTATCCTTCTTCAACAATTGGGTCATGGGTCTTGTGATGCTCAAGAATCCTTCTATGAACTTGCGGTAATATCCCGCTAATCCAAGGAATGCATGAACTTGGGTTTGAGTGGTTGGGGCTTGCCATTCTTCAACATCCTTAACCTCGGCAAGGTCGACAGCAATTCCTCCTGCCGACACGATATGTCCTAGGTATCCTACTTCCTTTAACCAGAACTCACATTTGCTAAACTTGGCATACAACTAATGTTCTCTAAGGGTTTCAAGGATGGTCCTTAGGTGTAGCTCATGTTCTTGTTCTGATTTGTAATAGATCAGAATGTCATCGATGAAAACAACAACAAACTTATCCAAGAAGTTCATAAAAATATTATTCACGAGGTTCATGAAATAAGCGGGGGCATTGGTTAATCCGAAAGACATGACAATGTACTCATACAGTCCATATCTGGTGGTAAAGGCAATTTTTGGAATATCTTCTGCGCGAATCTTGAGTTGATGATAACCAGTTCTAAGATCAATCTTAGAAAACACTTTGGCACCAGTCAACTGGTCAAACAAATCTTCTATCTTCGGTAGTGGGTACTTGTTCTTAATGTGACATCATTAAGCTTCTGATAATCCGTGCACAAACGGTTACCTCCATCTTTCTTATCCACAAACAAAACAGGTGATCTCCATGGCGACGCACTTGGTTGAATCGGTCCTATCTCTAGCATAGCATCCAGTTGCTTATTTAGATCCACTAATTCAGACGGGTTCATACTATAAGGTCTCTGAGCTATGGGTCCAGTTCCATGGATTAGTTTAATGATAACCTCGATATCCCGATCCGAGGGCATACCAGGCAATACATCTGGGAATATGTTGGGGTATTCACAGACTACTCTGACTTGGTCAATGGTTGGTTGGGCTAGACTCTTGTTGCACTTGAATTGACGGGGCAAAGTTTCAGATACATGCTCTACTGATACTCCAGTGGTACTAGTCATGGTTATGGCTTTCTTGGCAAAGTCGATTAATAATTTATGCTTCAACATCCAATCCATTCCTAGTACTACTTCCAAACCTTTGGTTCCAGGTACTATTAGATTAGCATAAAAATCTATTCCATGGATTCTTATAGGTACGACCTTGCAAATTTGTCTAGCTTTGGTGGTTGAACCCGGTATTTGAACTATCATAAGATGCTTCAATTTGGTTGGTTGAATCTTACTAGTGCATGCAAATTCTTCTGTAAGAAACGAGTGCGATGCTCCAGAATCAAACAACACTCTTGCAAGTACTGAGTTAACAGAAAACATACCCAGCACGACATCTGGCGCTTCCTGAGCTTCTTCAGCATTGATGTGAAACAGATGACCGTTGCGGTTGAGTGAGTTCCCTGGGGAAAATCTTCTTCCAGGCTGAACACGACGCTGTTGCTGAGCTAGGGCATTCACATTGGTGGCTTCTGCAAGCTTCTTAGGGCACTCATTGGAGTAGTGACCCTTGACTTCGCATTCAAAACAAGTAACCCGAGACTTGTGTTTTCCTGCAACAGGCACATCATTGATTCTAGTCCTTGGGGTAGAATTGATGTTGTTGGACTTGGGTGGTGCACGGTTAAAATTGTTGTAGTTGCCAAGGTTGTTGTGGTTTCCTCCGGGACTTGGGTTTCCTCCTCCACGGTTGGGATAGTACGAACGGGTCATCTAAGGTCTATTGTTTCTCGGGGCATATCCTGCAGACGGGTTGGGGCGATACTTAGGGGTATGGTGGGTTCCTGGTTGATGCATCATTCGACGCTTGCGGTTATCATTGGCTTGGTTGATCTTGCCTTCCATCTGGATTGCAGAATCCACTAAGGCTTCAATGTCAGTGAAAGGAATGTTGACTAATACCGTCTGTATCTCATCATGTAGACCATTCAAGAATCTCTCCTTCTTCTTGGCTTCAGTGTCAATCTCATCCGGTGCATACCTAGCTAATGATAGAAATTTGTCATGGTACTCAACTACTGTCATCCTCCCTTGCTTCAATTCTCTGAACTCATCTCTTATCCTCTTGACTAAACCCGGTTGCACATGGGTTCAGCTAAACTTGAGTTTGAATTCATCCAAAGTCATCATCTGTCCTCCATTCATGGTGTGAATGCTATTCCACCAAGATCTTGCATCACCTTCCATATAATGGGTGGCAAATAGTACTTTCTCATTGGCCTCCACTCCTGCGACTTCTAAGTTGTTCTCCATGGTCTGCAGTCAGTCATCAACATTTAATGGCTCTTCAGACTTACTAAACATGGGTGGATTGGTGTTCTAAAAGTTCTTGAGCTTGGATCCATGGTTGTCCTGGTTTCCATGGCCTTGATTGTTGTTGGCCATCTGAGCTATGTGTTGAAGGGTGGCTAAGTTAGCTTGACGTTGCTCTTTTTCACGGACGAAACCAACATTTGCAAGATTTGCGGCAAGATTGGGTCCGAGATGAGCTTCTCCCTCATGGCATCAAGATTGAGATAGATCATGAGACAAGAGGGAAATTTCTAAGGTTCATGGATTTGTTTTTGAAAAGGTTTTTAAATTTTGAGTTTGACTCTGGTCTTTCCAACTAGCAACTTGCTTTTCATTCATTCATTCATTCATAGCACCCAACACAAAGACACACCACACTAAGGTAGCATATGGTTCTAAGAACCATTCTGTGAAGCTACAATACAGTGGAACCGGATACAACTCACACCTACGATAGTGCTCAAGTGCTACTACTCATCAGAATCGGTTTCTTCGTCATCATCAATGAAGGCGGAATCATCATCATCAGTGCGGAAGTCCATGGCTTGGTCCTCCAGGTAGTCATCATCATCACTAAGGTAGGAGTAGGGATCTCCACGGATATCTTCACCTTCGTTCTCCCTCTCCTCAAGCTGCATGTCCCACTCATGGATGGTCTCCTCCAAGTCTGACACCTTGTGACGAAGGCGAGCAATGATGCGATCCTTCTTATCATGCAGACGGCAAAATGACTTGCGCTCGTTCACAAGGATGGCGAGGGTCTGGTCCTTCTTGACTGAAATGGCATGGTTGTGGTTGGCGTATGCGCGGGCATTGTCCAACTCCTTCTGCCTGTCATACAACATGAAGCTGAGATGATCCACGTGATGCTTCAGCTCCGGGTGGCCTGGTACCTCCAATGGCTGTCCCATAGCATCACGCCTTGCGTACTACTCGAAGAGAGTGCCCTTCATCTGGTTGATTCTTTGCCCACACAGATGGGCAAGAGCCTCCCGCATAGCCCTGGCGAGTCCGTGTAGCCAGTTGTCCTCCCTCAAATTGGATCCCCTCTAAGGTGGGTGCCTCCATCTTGCCTCTGAGATTGGCGACGATCAACCATTGTAATTCTCCTCCTTGCTGATCATTGAGCTGTGCTCCGAAGAACTTGGGGTGTGGGTGCTCAAGAAGTTCCGAGAGTTGGTCTAAATCACGCTCAAATATGAGTTGTCCTCCATTTCCCAACTGGTAGAACTTGCTATACTTGATCTCCATCTATAAGAATGTAGGATGAGTAAGTTAGTAGAGTGATCAAGTGTGTCAAATTTTATGTAAGATTTGCAAGAATTTTCCAGGAACATGAATCTTCTTGAAATAATCTTAGTGATAAGAATGAGAATAGGTTTTCATAAATACCCACTTCTTTTGTTTTGAAACTAAGTTTTTGATTCAAGCGTCCATTCTAACTAGGGTCTCCTATGGTCAGGATGGCTCTGATACCAACTTGTCAACACCCGGATTTTTAATCCCAGATGCCTGTTATGCCATACATCGCAATCCCATGATTACCATTTTTGCAAGACATAATAGATTGGTACCATAGTTCATCATCCATTACAAACCATAATAAAGTTCTTACAAATAAAGGATCTCATGATCCAGTCTTAATACAATCAACGCAGCGGAATAATATAATAATGGAGGCGTGGTCGAAGCTCCATCTTCAGGGTCACAAGCAATGCTGACTATGGGAGATGATCCTAGTTGTCATAGACTTCCTGCTGTCCATCATCCTGGTAGTCCTCCTCATAGTCTGGCGATAGGAATAGCCAGGGACAAAGCCATGAGTACTCTTTAAGTACTCGCAAACTAATACTAAAAGTAAGTAGTTTGAGTAGGAATCCTAAGCTCTAGGTTTATTTGCAAAAAGGCAGGTTTATCTCTAACTGAGTTTAGAAGTAAAGAAAACTAGTTTAATGTTTTATAACACCGAGGTGGGAACTTAGTTTTCATGTTCACAACCCTGTTGTGGCCAAGTCAAAGTCATAATTCATTTTACAAGTCATTTTGAAAACATCTGACGACGAAACAGTATGGCCAATCCATCTGTCCATAACCACGGACGCGGCTATTCGAATAGTTTGACACTCTCCAGAGGTGGTACACTTTCACCACAACATTCGATACATCCGTCGGGAACAATCCTAAATCACCATACTCAGTATGTAGATAATCAATCCTAAACTTTCAATTACACACCCTAGTATAGGCACCTCCCCTATGTGTTTGGCCTCCCAACCATGACCATCTGTCATCTTGGGAACTGCACAGGTGGACATTCATCATGAGGTAGCCTTAACTCAAACCTCTTCCGCAAGGGAACCCATACTAAGATATATAAACTTCCAGTTAAGCTCTACCCAAATTCGGGTATTGTGATTGTACGGTAAAATTAGAATGGTATCGCATCGAACCCAACCATCAGTTTTTATAAAGGGCTAAGGCTCATGCCTCAACATTTTCATCATCAAATCATATGGTGTTCATAACACATGTCAAAACATTTCATTAGAATGACTCATCATTCTAAGGTTTTCATAATCATTTTCACCAAGTATTTCCATCTAAAATGATCAACTTTTATGCTTAGCACTAGCCACTAAACTTGAGGGTAATCACTAATGAGGGGTGCTAATCAAGTGTGACTTATCCCAATGTAGATCTCATACCTTAGTATGACATCTAGTTCTAACTAACTTAGGCCAAGTTTTATGCTCTTTATACAATCTATACTATCTTTCCAAAACTCACAAGTCACTAAGTAAAAGTAATAAAGATCTTTGATAAAGAAATAAAATAATAAAGCTTGCAAGTAAAACTGGGATTTGGTATAATCAAGGTTGCATAACAAAAGGATGCCTAATGCATTGCATAGGTTATCTAGTGTAACACCCTCAGAATCGGACCTATGCAAGTTTGAGCAAAATTCGCCAAACCCGCATAGAAACGATTCAAAGGTTCCAGCACTTTCGTGGGTGGAAAAGCAATAATAACATTACACAACGGTCCTCGATGGGACCCACGTAATGAATATATATAACAATGACTCAAAGAGTCAAGAATACGATAATATACAAAGCTCCAAATCACCTTGAAATCGATAGAGCGTCCAGCTACGGACAAGATGCAAATGGGGCTAAGAGCCTCAAGAATAACCAATGGCGTCCATAACCCGCCAGACAAGCCGGAAGGGTAACCCCGCTAACGCCGATCTCAAACCTGCTTAAACAAAAGGGTGCCGACAAAGGGCAAAGGAAAAGAGGAGCGTCGATCGAGGCCAAGACACGGCGAGGCTAGAATTCGGCGGTCCTCGCCTACATAGGTATGTGGACTGAGCGGCAGCGGCAGCATGCACTAAACAACCTATAGAGACTCGATACAACTGGCGGCTATCAGAGAGGGGTGATAAAGACCTATTCGGATCCAACCTGATACTATCATCAAACAAACCCATCCTGGCGTTTCCCCCTCGAGACCAAACGAGGAAGTCAACCGAGGAACTCACACCGTTGGTAGTTTTATTTATTCAGTTATCGTTGCAGCAATTACTAGTCAGGTTTAGATAATAAAATAAGCAATGGGCACTTTTAGTTAATCATTCCGTTGTAGTTGCAACAATTACTAATCAGATACAGATAGCATGAGATAAACCCAAAACCCAGCAGTTGTTGGTACTTTTATTCAGCCATTCCGTTGTAGTTGCAATACTTACTAGTCAGGTACAATGGTCGCAAGCGACAAACCAAACAAGCAATTGTGGGCAGTATTAATTAGCCATTCCATTATAGTGAAGCTGATTACTAGTCATTATAAGTCAAATTTATAGCAGTAAACTTTAGTTATGCTTGTCTATGATCGAGATACTGTGCTCCAAGTCGTCCATATCCGCGGACACGGCTTTCAGAAAGTTTTACCCGGCCGGGGTGCACCAATAGCAACACACGCTCGATCAACCTCGGAAAAACCAAATCAAAACCCAACGAGGCTTTCACGACTGAACAATCACAGGATTCAGAATTATTTCAGGGGGCCACCCCTTAAGTAGAATCCGCAACGAAGTAAGCAAGCTCCGAGACGGACTTAAGGTTTGGGTATACGGCTGTGAACGACTGGGAACCCGAAAGTGTGGCTGGGCTTGTCGACACCGCGGAATCGTGTCCCGATCCTAAACAGTACAGTGTGCTCCTCGCACAAACGTAAATACATAAGTAGCATGGCATAAGTACAGGATCGTAAATAAAACCTCAAACTAGTTTGTGGCCCCAAGAAATAAGACTGAATCAAGCTCTGGCTCAGGGGGGTCCCATATACCTCCCGGATGTGGATAGCGCGATAAATCGAGGAACAGGTATCAAGTACTCGGGGTCTTACGGGACACAAGTGGGCGTTCGGAAACCAAATATTTTCTATCACCCACCGATGCCTCTGCTTATTCAATTTTAGTTGTTAAATAGGAATTAAAGTGAACGATAAGTAAAACTATGGTCATCTCTAACAACAACATGCGGCAATACATCAACAACTGTGGCATATGACGACACACAACAACACTTGAGCGAGCGACTACGACACGCAAGTCCAACTATCTACCAAACAACAGGTAATAGGATGTGTCCAAGGCAATATAAGGCTGCAAGGGATATCACAGGTACGGAAACTAAAGCATCGCAACACAGATAGCAATAGATCAACAGGAGGGAATAAAGACTATAAAAGTAAGATAGGTAGAAAAGGGGGAGATGCTCACCTGAAACATGGTCGAAGGGTACATCCGAAGATCGGGGCGAAGCTCACATCAACTCAACGGCCTTATCCGCGAAGAACCAAAACACTAGAATAAACACCGGATGCAATATTTAATACAACGGCAGAAGATCGGCATGATGCATGTATGATGTATGACATGGCAAAGGCGTGATGCAATTAGGTCATATTAAAGCGGAACCGGGGTCCCGACATTTAATTAGATGGTGCAAGTTATTTAGCTACCCGCACTTTAAATGTTGTTTTAACATGGCAGAAGATAGCACCGGGTTCGCTACACAAATTTAAATGAGGCCAATATGAGACTAGATTTGCCCGCATATGGGCCCCATATTTAATTATTAGGTGAATCGGCATAAGGCCCCCAAACCACAGATATGCATGCGAGTATGACAATTCAATATGCAACAAGTTGTTATTATGTTATAAAATAGGGTTCCGGGAAGGGGTTCACACATTAGGGTTCGGCAGATCTTGGGGTTCCGGGGTTCGGGGTTGGTCTCAGGGTCCAGGGTCCGGTCTCGGGGTCCAGGGTTCTGACGGGGTCGTTCTCGGACTCCGGGATCGTTCTCGGATATCGGGGTAGTTCTTGTCGCGTCCGGGGTCTTCGGGTCATGTCGACGGCCTTGGTGTCCTCGTTGAAGAACTCGGGGTATCCGTGTAGGAGAACTCGAGGTCGATGGCGAACTTGTCTGGTACCGGGGTTCGGATCCGGGAAGGAGAGCTTGTCGTTCAGGGTCTCGGTGTCCGGGGTGAAGAACCTGCGTGCGACACCGTCGGCAATGGTGCAGGAAGGGGTCTTGCCGTCCCGCAGCGTAGACCTTGGGGAGGTTCGGGGTTCCACGGGTTCGGCTCGACAACCGGACTCCGGGAACGGTTCTTGGCGTTCCGGGACGAAGATCTTGACGTGCCGAGGGGAGAAGACTTGTCGTTCCGTCAGGTTCGGATTCCGGGGTTCGACGTTCCGCTCCGGGGTCGGTCTTGATGTCGCTGGAGTACTTGGGTTACCGTTGGTGCGGTCGTGGCGTCCGAAGGGGAACTTGAAGTCCGTGACGGGGGTTTTGTCGGAAGCCCTGGGCTCACCTTCACACGTTAGCTTCCTTCGTCGAAGAGCATGGTCCAAACGCAGAACCACAAGGGCCACTTTGATACACATGCAACTACAATGACAAGGAGTTCCACGAGATGTGTCCTAGCACCGAAAGGATACCAAAACGTCTCCTCTCCGCACAGAGATGGTCACGGCGTATGCACGTAGGAAGTCGCGGCGGGCGAGGTGACAGCGATGAGGCGCCCGGCGACGACGGACTTGGCGCTGGTGGCGTAGCTCCACGGAATGGCGCGAAACGAACTGCAGCGGCGCCGAACTTGGGCAGGGCATCTCGAGGAGGCGCAACGGCCGGGCGCTGGTTCGCCCGAGGAGGAGGAGACGGGCGGGCTCGGTCAGGCGAAGAGGCGACGTGGGAGGCCGGCCGAGCGCTGGCCGGGCTAGGCGGAGCGCCTGCCGGCGGAGGCTCGAGGCGGGGTGGCGAGGCTCGAGGCGGGCGGTTCTGCAGTCGCGAGAGGAGCAGAGGCGGGGCGCCGGCATGTGGGCAACAAGCTGGCGCAGGTCGGAAGGCGGCGCCCGCAACGGGGCGAGGTTCGGGCGTGGCCGGCGGCAGGAGCTGCGGGGTGGAGGCGGTTGGAGAGGAGGAACGCGGAGGCCGACGCTGAGCGGCTCATGCGGAGAGGAGCGCCACAGGGAGAAAGCGGGGAGGCAGAGAGGGCAGTGGTGAGGCGGTGGCGGAGGCGGCAGCGGGCGAGGTGAGGAGGCGACGCGTGCGGTGGTGGGGAAAGGTGGCCATGGAGCGTGGGTGCGGGCGGGCGGAGCCGAGGCCGGGACGAGCTCTGGCCCTGAGGTGGGAGGCAGTCGTGATGGGGAAGGAGAGGAGGGAGGGAGGCGGGAGGAATGGGGTGCCAAGGGTGGGGCCCGTGGTGGGACAAGGCGTGGGGGTGGGGGGACGTGTGGCTGCCTGTGGGGCCAGTGGGGGCTGGGCAAGGGTCCAGGGGTCTGAGTGAGGACAGAGTGGGGTGGGGATCTGGGCAGGTGGAGAGAGAGGTGAGGCAGCTGGGCCAAGTGGCGGCTTGGGATTGGTAGAGGGGGGAAGAGGGTGAGGTGGCAGCGGTCTATTGGGTGGGGTGAGGTGGAGGGTAGGTTGGGGTAGATTAGTTGGTAGGTTTAGGAATAAGGGGGTGGGACTGGTTGGACCGATTTAAAATCACAGGGGTGGTCGTTCGATCGGCCTGCTCGTTCCTCCCACTAAAAATAATATAATTTTTATTTGTTTTAAACGGGCCGTTTGCAAACCTATAGCGGCCAAAACAAAATATTCCGGGGACCCGGTTTTGATGTTTGAATAAAGAGGGGGCGTTTTAGAAAACAACACGGGCTTTGCAAACATAGTTTTATGCAAACAATGCATGATGATGACGATGCAATGCACAAATTCAACGCGATTTTCTAGTAGTGGTTTTGCGGGATGCCACATCTAGCTTGCAAAGGTATTATGGGGCTTGCAAGTATTATCTTGCCTTGATTGGTGCAGTGATTGAAGTTCTCTTCTTCTTCTTCTTCTTCTTCTTCGTAGTCCCCTTCCTCTTCATAGCCTTGGTCGGTACTAGCGTTTATAACTAAATACGAGGTACACAATCACCAAACAATACTTAACTACTTCTATTTGGCACACCAAGGTTCATACTAGATGATCTAGCATAATCACAATCATCACATAAAATAAAGCCTTAGTCTTATTTATTTTATTTTAGAAAAGTAATTTCTACTCATTGAAAACTACTTAAGATTTAATATTCTCTAATTAAAATATGGGATAATTTTGACGCATGTCATCACCACATATTTTAATACTTGGGAATGTGATTTCAAGTGGTGTCATAATTTAATAAGGTTTAACATTATTATTTTAATTAACTAAAGTGACTAGAAATGCCTATGTAGCATTATTTTAGTACTTGTCCAAGATCACTATATGTAAACCTAAATATTTTTACATATTCAGAAAGATCTGGTCAAATATGATTTTTGAGAGTTGGAATCAACTCAAAAGCATTTATGGTTGATTTTTGAAAAATGTTTGAATGTGTAAGAGGCTCTATCTTGTTATTTTTGCTATAGGTGATCTGTAAATTCAAATGGTTTGGATCCAACGGGCTTGGATAGATAATTTCAATACCTTTCTAACAAAATTGATTTCATCCAATTTGGTTCATTAAACTCTTTGAATTGATTTTTGAATCTACTGCCATAACTAGGTTTGAACTAAATTGGAAAATCTATGCTTGAATCACTCGGCTGAGCGCGGGAATTAAACTGGGTCGGCCCAACTGCATGGTGCGCGCGTAGCGGGCTACTAACAGAGAGGTCACACGCGTCCGCGGCTCTAACTACGCGAAGCTGTAAGTTTCAATCTGGGCCTTATGATTAGACTAGGATCTACGATTCATGTTCGTCGTCTCCGCCGAACAGCTCCGGCGAGACCGAACCCTAACAACGACAGTGGGGTTACGCGGTGGATCACCTGGGCTCCAGCTAGGGTTGGCGATAGGGGCGAACGACGTTGTCGACGACGGCGGTTTGAACGGTGGTCGCGGCGGCTCCTAGGGTGGCTCCAATCAACGACTCCGCTCCTCCTTTGCAGCGGCGGACTCCGGTGAAATTCCGGCGATGTGGTGCGTGCCTTGCTCTGGGAAGGGTCAGGGGTGGCGTGTGAGGAGTGGGGAGTGAGATGGTGTGGGGAATTGATGCGGGGGTGGCCTCCTTTTATAGCCGATCGAGAGGGGTAGTGCGGCATGGTCAGGGCTCGTCAGTGACGACAATGCAGTGAGATAACGACATGGCAAAGGGCGTAGGCCGGTGCGGTGTCTCCTAGCGATCCTCAAGGGCTTAATGGCGCGGTAAGGGGCGGTCGGGAACGGTCGGAACGGGTCGACGCTCTACGCGGCACCGACGATATTTTTGACGACGCATAGGTTCTACTGGTCACGTGGCTGCGAACGGGCATGTCTAGGGGGTAGCTGGTGTCGCGGTGAGTGCAGGCACGCGCGGTGAGGGCGAGGCACGGCGCGTGCGCGCGTGTCGGTTGCGGTGGACGCTGAGCTGCCTCCTGGACATCATGGACGGGCGCGGCGTGGCCTCCTCCGGGCTAGCCATGATCGACCGGCAAGGGGGGGCTTGGGTGGCGTGGCACTGGTGTAAAAGGGTAGAGGCTAGCTTGTTCAATGCGAGTGTGGTCACTAGAGGAGACAAAGAGAGAGAATTGGGACACAAAATTGGACAATGCATTGATCAAGAACAGTAGAAGTTAGGCAGTGATTATTGTGCTCACCATCTGTTTGATGAAATGGCCGCATGAAGTTTGAATTTGAATTTGGCTAAATTTTGGTGAGTGCTCTAGTCACATGCTTGGTAGTATATGGTTGCTTGGGTTGGTCAAGGTGAACTGGTTTGAGTGGTTTTTGAGAAATGGTGATCTTGGTATCTACACTTGATTCAATTTTGAATTGTCATTTAAATAGATTTGGAATCTGTTTCTGTTGGTGTATAAAGTGGGTTTGGGTTGTTTGTTAGTTGGTCTAGCAAGGGGTAAAAAGAATTGGATTTATTTCTGTTAGAAAACTTGGACTAGGAACACTCAAAGTGGTATAGTGGTTAACTTTGGTCAAAATGATCATTTGCTTATATTGTTTATATTTGATTTTTTCTTTATTTGATTCTGCTTGGAAATGATGTAGATGTTGTTGTTTTCATTTTTAAACAAATCAATGCCATTCATAGCAATCAAACATGGCATTGCAAGCATTCATTCATTAATCACACACACATATGCATTCATATTAATTTTAATCACAAAAGTTTTTGTTAACCCTAAACTTGGGTGATTGGAACTTGATAATATTGATTAATATTTTTGGGATGTTACTGAGTCATGGCGGACGGTGGTGATGGGGAGATGATTGGCATGGAGTTCCCGGTGGTGGCACGGTTCGATGTCTGCCCCTACAAGATCTCCGACGGTCTGAATTCAGCGGGTGCGCGATCGGTCCTGGCCCTTGTGGCCAGATGTGTCCGCCCCTGCCATTGATCTCCATAGGTCTTCTTCCCTACGTCAGGTTTGCGATCGTGGCGTCCCGGGATGCCTACCCCTCTGCCGGCCATGCTAGTGGGGAATCGGGCGGCCAGTCCCGTTGGGAACCGGCGGGAGACAACGTGGGGCTCCCGATCTACCTAATAAAGGTGGCGGTCCCAAGATCCCTCTCAAGTTATGATGATGTTCCTGCTTGTTGCCTGTATTCAGTGATATGGCCGGAGTGCCGAGTTTCGGAGTACTCCGATGAACTCCAAATGGACGACATGCCTAGAGTTAGCCGGATCGTATGGATTTCGGTCAAAGTCATGTTTTTTTACCATTTAGTTTCAGAGAGAGCGATGCGAAGCTTTGCAGGCCGTTGCCATCTTGATACATATCTTTGGTTACATGGTGAAGTCAGTCACAGAGAATGGCATGGAAGCCGAGATCTGAGGACGAGTAATGGTGGTTCGAATCCTGGAGGTGATGAGGTTTCGGCTAGGTCATTCGTGACTTGGAGCAGCGACATCGGCAAGGAGCAGACAACATAGGAGAAATTCTGGGTCTAAACTTGCAGGATGAAAGCCGAAGGTCTGGCGTTAATTGGTTATGCGTGGCAATGACCTTGTTAGAGGCATTGTTTTGTGAGCACGAATTTTGTCCTGGGTGAAAACCTATGATCGATGATCAGGGCGATGATGGCGTTTGTGCACTGTTCTTTTTTTGAGGCGTCGATTTTTGGAGAAGTTGGATTTCCGGTGTTGTTTTGTGGTGTTTGGTCTACTGCAATAAGGCGTAGATCACTGTAGGAGAACTTTTTCATTTCTATAATTTTTATCTTTTTTGGCTATGAGCATGGCACCATGTTGTTACAAAGACTAGATGCAATTGATATCTTTGTGATATTAATATTTGTGTCATTTTATATTTACATGCTGCAATAAGTATGCTAATAATTTTTAAGACATATAGCAATGTGCAGGCATTCAACGCGTTTGTTTATTGTAGCTTGGCAAAAAACTTCTAAACAAGGATACTTGATCCTTTACATGGTAAACATGTCCCTCATGTGATTTGGAATTCACATTTTGGTCAACCCGTTTTGGACGCCTTTACTCTAGGAGGTGATGGCTAGTAGAAAAATTAATCTAGTGGTCCATATAATGTTTTCTTGTTGAGAACAATATAGTTGCACATTTCACGTGAGGTCCATTAATTTGCAACTTAGTTTGGTAGTATAAAGGGACAATTGTCGTTAATTTTATGAAGTGTGGGTTTCTTTAAAAAATAAAATTTCAATTTCACAACCTCTAGACCCTATAAAAAGCACTTATTCCTGTAAAAATATCATTACAAACCCTGGCTATGAATTATTTACAAATAGTAACGCGTGTGCCTCAACTCGCGATTAAGTAACTCTAGTAAAAAAATATCGCTCCGTCAATAATTAACTGAATCATGTTTGTTTACATTCACATGTAGACGCTACACAAAAGTGAGTTAGTTAATTCCGAACAGAGAGGGTACGTTAAAATAGGACTCGAAAACATGATAGAAAATATGCAAAGAAAGTTTACTGAACAACAGATACAAAAAAATGTGATCCAGAAACTAAGACATTAAAATGATAGCATCTAAAATGTCAACCTTGCTCATCCATAAAATGTATTGAAAAAAAAAACTACGTTCTAAAAGGCGAAGTAGTATGACTTGAAATCCCATTCTGGGTTGTCATTTGTTTCGCTGCACCTAGACCGCATATAAAGGCTACTGAAAAAAGCCCATAAACAGGCCTAGTAGCAACCCAGCAAAATCCTAGAGACGTAAACAAACGACAGAATAATTGACGCAAAAGATCAGATAAAATCAATCCATGTCTCAAAAACCATCAACGCTAATCGGTCAAGTGAGAGCCTCCGATCGGTCCGTCTCGAACTCTCCTGGTCCCGCGGGTGAAAGCCTGGGCGTACGTGTCTGCAAGTGGGCCCTAGTTTCAGAGAGACATGCTGCGTCCAAAAAGCACCTGTCCTGCCACTGTGCCACTCCCGTCTCTACAACCCGGACGGCCCGGGCCTATAAACCCAGCCCTTGTCCCCGGCCAGGCAAACACAGCCTCACCCTCTCGCCGGCGAACCGTTTCTTGCCACTTCGCCTTTTTCCTTCCACCCCTCTCGTCTCCGGCCATGGCGGACACAAAGCTCAGGGCCGACGCGCCGCCGTTCCGCCTCTCCCCCAGCTGCCACCTTCGGTTCCCCACACCGCCCCCTCCTCATCTCATGGCGGTGACCCCTTACCACCCCGCCCCCTGCTCGCCGCCTTTCCCCGTCGTCCCAACCAACCCGCTGCCGCCTTTCCCCGTCGTCCCAACCTACCCGTTACCGCCATTCCCCGGCCCCGCTGCCCCACCCATCTACGGCTTTCCTTGGCCACCGCATCCCCCGGCGCCGGTGTGTTTCCGTGGCAAGGTTGTACCACCGCCGCCGCGGCGAAAAGCGCGGGTGGCTTTCCTCCGTCCCCGCAAGGGTGTCTACTCGCCGCGTCCGAAGCTGCCGGCAGGGACGGAGGCTTTTCTCGTCAAGGATGTCCCTTCTCCTCCGCCAACGCCGAAAAAGATTGCGCTTTTGAGCCGCGAGGCGCTTCCGCCCGGCACCCCTCCACACAAGCTCATGCTGTTTCTCGGCGACGGCGTGGTTGCTGAGAAGCTGCAGGCGAAGGCGGCGGCGACCATGGCCCGAGCTGCCGAACCCGTGATGCCCGGGCGGCAAGATCTAGCGCCTGCACCTGCCGCCGGGCCTCGCCATGGCAGGCTGGTGGCCCCGCCGGGGTCGCTGCTCGGGCAGCCGCCGCAGGCAGCATGGAGTGGAGGGAGCAAGGTCAAGGGGACCGGGCGCCGGCAGGCGAAGACGCTGTCGGGGTCACCGTCGCCGGCGTTCACGACGAGGCAGCCGTATCCGATCCCCGCCCCGGAGTGGCGCAAGGAGCCTGTCACCACCGTCATGATCCGCAACATCCCCAACAAGCTCAAGTAAGCCATCGAGCATCCGACGACCACAGCCATGCACGCGCATTTATTGCATTTATTCCTTGGCGCTCTTCTTTCCCGTTCTTGCAGCGAGATTCTTACTCTCTCACGGTCGGCTGCGTTCGGTTCGTGCGGGTAGGTAGATCTGTCTGACGATTCTTTCTTTCTTTCTGGTGCAGGCCATGCGAGATGGTGCAGCTGCTGGACGAGCACTGCGCCCGCGCCAACGGCAGGAAGAATAAGAAGGCCGGCGCCGTGGTCGCCGCCTACGATTTCGTCTACCTGCCCATGGATTTCAGGTGAGAAAATGCCGCAACCTTGAAACTATTTCCCTGCATTTCTTCTTCTTCTTCTTCCGTACTGCAAAGAACACCGTGAAAGTTGAGACGAAAAGATTAGCTTTTGAACAAATGGATCGGAGCAAGTTAAACGTACTCCCTTTAACTTTGTTCATCCCCTGTCGTCTTTCGTCTGCACAAAGCTAAAGATGAGCAATGAGACAAACTAGTAGACAGGATAAGAAGAACCGGTTCGTACTACTAAACCATGGAGTACAGGAGTAGTAGTACATTTGTTTGTTTGAATTTCTTCATCCCTTTTCGTTTCTTCTCAAGTAAAAAATAATTAAATCCGTGACTCATTACAAAATCGTAGGAACTTCCATGATGTCGTTTCCTGCATTTTCTGTTTTTGTGCAAAACAGCGCTCTGAAAAGTTGCAATGACATGGAGGTTAACTTTTGACGAAATGGTTGTAGGAGCCAAGCTAAACCTTTTCTTTTCTTCCACTGTTTGTCCTTGGTCTTCTGAATAAAGCTGAAGAACTAACAGACAAAATAGGGCACTAGTAAACATTTTCTTATCTGGCAAGAATTCGTACTAAGTAAAACATTTGCCTGACATAGTAGCAGAAGTGCTTCAGATCATTTCATGAACTATATATATTTCCGTTCAATCAAAAAAAAAAAAAGAAACCCATGATTCTTGTATTGATCAAACTCTTTTGGTGATCGATCGCACAGCAAGTGCAGCAGCAACATGGGTTACGCGTTCGTGAACCTGACGACGGCCGAGGCCGCGCGCGGGCTGCACTACGCCCTCCACGGCGCCCGCTGGAAGGTGCACGGCACCAAGAAGGTCATCCACATCTGCGCCGCGCGTATCCAGGTACTACCTACCTACATCTCAGATACGGTATAGGGTGGCGGTACACAGCTCGTAGGCGAGGTGACCGTGCGTGCTGATACTCATAATGCCATGTCTCGATCGTGATGGTTGGCTCTGCTGCAGGGCAAGGAGGCGCTGGTGAGCCACTTCAGCGGCTCCACCTTCCCGTGCCACACCGACGAGTACCTCCCGGCCGCCTTCTCCCCGCCGCGCGACGGCGCCTCCGCCTCCGCCGCCGTGACGACGCCGCCCACCGCCACGCACGTCGGCACCCGCGTCCACAGGCCGTCTCCCCCGGCGCCCCGGCCGCTGCTTCCCGTGCCATCGCCGCCGCAGCAGCTGGAATGGAGGCGGGTGGAGCGCGTCGTCGTCCACGAGGCAGCTTAGCGCCTAGCCTGCAGCTCCTGCATGCAGTCCTCAGGTCAAACGATGCAAGCCGCTACTGCGCTCGTTTGTTGCCTTGCTCGTTCGCGGTAGTGTGGCAGGGGTCAGGTCCGGAGTCTGGCCATGCCTTCCCCTTCTCGTTTCGGTGCTCCGGCAGTGGAGGGGGAAGGCTGCTAGACTCTGGACATTGCCCTGCGTGTACCTCCACTTTCCATCTACCTCCATCTCTAGCTGTCTCTCGATCTCTACTTAGGAATTTTTATCATGTTAGAACTAGTAGCCTACTATCTCTGTAGTGATAAGTGATCTTAGCCATGATGTAGCCCTGCACTGTCTATGTATGTAATGTGGTGGTTAATTAGCTCCTGTCGTGTTGTGTTCTCCATGAAAAAAAATGTCCTAGTACTGTACTACTTTGTTGTGTACGTCCGGCACATATCTTTTCCGCCCTGCGGCGTCGTGTTTGTGGGGATCGGAACCAGAAGCCCTGCGCATGCACTGCCGGTACCAGCATAGCATATGCATGCATGCATGCGAGACTGCTCCCTTTGTAGTACTGCTAGAATCTCTGTCTGTCTGTTCCATGGTAGCCATTAATTGGGGCATGCACAAAGGCGTTACCATAGCATGTGCCTCTCCCCTTACTAAACAGCAGCTGACCGTGCATATCACATGTTAGTCTCTTTGTGCTATATATATAAACCTTGCGCGGCCACGCCTCTCACCATGGTGACAAGCAATAGGGAAAGTAGCCAATTGTACTGGATGGAGGAATTCCTGTTAAAAATATTCAATTGGTAATGATTGGAACCAGCAGCTACAATTCACACCTACCAGAGGATTTATTCATTGTGCAATCATAAACAGACTACCGGATATTCAAATTTCAACCGAGATTAAACATTTGGTCCCCTACCTAAAATCAGTAACTTCAAATTTCAAATATCTATGTGTCTTCCATTTGCGCACGGTCGATCCGGAGGACGGGAGAATATTTTGTGCATGTCTCATGGTTATGAGTAGTCATCATGCATCCAAACATTTTCCCTTATGTAAACTTTGCTATTTTCTTTAAAAACCCTAGCAATGACACAAATTTTTCGAGTAAATCAATAGGAGCACTGAAATTCGATTAGAAAAAGAGGAAACGTGACATTTCAATTACTCCTAGATGTAAACACTATTAGATTCGCGCCAACATATGTTCTTCCATACCGACTAGGCAAATTATGCTTGTGTTTTGCGCTCACCATTGAATACACTTCGGTTCCTTTCCTTCTAGTGGCTTCACGAAACGTAGACGAGGATTCCATTGCGATCTCGAAATTAGACATTTGAAGAGGATGACACAAGCTTTTTCCACCAAAAATTGTATCCAGTCAAATTTGACCACAGGTGGAGGATGCTGAAGACAAGGCCATCCATTCACGAGCTTCAAACCTCGCGGGAGTATGGACACTCCTTGCAAAGGTGAGGCACGTATTCATTGTGCAGGGGGCATAGCTAACATGTTTATGATTCCATCCCCGTATTGAATGGTTTCAACACTAGGAATCTTTCCATGGAGGACTAGCCATGCAAAAATCTCGCCCTTTGACACGGTATGGAAATTATAAGGGGCATAAATTCTGGTATGTTATTTCTTAGTTAGCAAAGTTACATTTAAGAAGTTCTTCATTGTTTTAATATGCATGATGCAAAGCAACTTAGTAATCATATGTCTTATCATTTTAAGTTGTCATCTTATCAATGTCCTACCACTGATGAAGATTGTGAGTACATGTCAAAAGTCCCTTATTCTAGTGATGTTGGTTACTTGATGTATGCCATGGTTTGTTCTCGTCATATTTGGCATATGCTATGAGTTTGGTCAGTCGATACATCGCTAATCCTGGTAAAAACATTGGAAAGTTGTTCAGTGGATTTTTAGGTACCTTCGTGGCACATCCAATGATTACTTGAAGTTTGGCAAGTCAAGTGAGGGACTAGCTCACTCACGGGCTATGTGGATTCGGATTTTGCTGCCGACTTGAATAAGGGGAGATCCCTGACATGTTATGTGGTCATTGTTGGTGGATGTGCTGTGAGTTGGAAGACAATGCTCCAACCAGTTGTTGATCAATCTATAACCGTGGCAGAATACATGGCAATTGTTGAAGCTTGCATATAATCTGTTTGGTTAAAAGGTTTGTATGCTGAGTTTTGTGAAGATAATTCTTGAATGTCAAAGTGCCATATACCTCACTAAGGATCAAATGTTTCATCAGAGAAGAAAGCACATTGATGTCAAATACCATTATGTTTGTGACATTGTTGCACCAGGTAAACTGAAAGTATGCAATACTAGTACTCATGATAATCCTGCTGATATGATGACAAAGCCAGATTATGGATGGTTTAACTTATTATCCCAAGTGGCTAATTGATGCCAAAAGTGTTTCCTTTGTATGTTCACGGAGATAGTGATGTTCATGCTATAAGAAGGAATTTGTCTCAAGGTGGAGTTTTTTTTGGAGTTGTGATCCAAATTCATAAGAAGGCCAACATCTGACGGAGTGGAGCGAGGCCCATGGATCGTTTATGACCTAGGGTTCCACCACTATACATATCTTTTGTAAGTTAGGGATAGGTTGTATTCGAGAAAATCCCCTGCATTTTCTAAATACTCTCCATATAGTGAAGTTTCGCTGGCGTCAAGGCCCATGGTATTTCCTCTCTTTATTGGAGATGTGTTTTCATGTTAAAATCTTGTGGCCCCTACGTGTGGTTGTGTTTTAGTTCTATATTTTGTTTATCGCGTTTCTAACATTCCGAAGTGGAGTCATGGCCTCAAGTATTTTCAAGGAAAAATGCTTATTGAGCGAAGATGAAGGTTAGGTCATCTAAATCAATCTTCTCACACTAATTGGAAATATTTCAGTCTTGTTCATATTTGTATGCAACCCCGTGCGACATCCCAAAGGTCCCAAAAAATTTGATGAAGACGACGAGCTCCTCCTGGTTATGGTTGGATAAGATTCCGGCATTATCCATATAATGATAAATTATGAGCCTGGCTGTCCTAGCTTGGATGGTGGATGGGTAGAATCACCCGAGTTTGAAATGCGCTTTGCGGAATGCTTTTGCAGGGAAACAACGGCGAGGATGAAGAGCATCGAGTATATAGATTCTCCATTGCGCAAACCAAGTGCATGCTGGACATGAAGCCATGAACTCCACTATGAGGCACTCTAGAGATGTGTATCTATCATCTCACAAAAATTCAAACTCGAATAGGATAAGCTTCTCGAGAAACAAAAAACGCCGATTTGAGTGTGACCAAACAGTTAGTAATTCTTTCGCAAAAAAAAGCTTTGTAATGTGTTTTGAGCTCATCACATTATCAATAGTGAAACGATCGAGTGCCGAGAAAATTGCACCTAACACCAGACTTTGGTGCTAAAGTTGCACAAAACACAGAAACAAAATATTTGTTGCTGTTGGCCTTGTTTATTGTCTAATCAGTTGCAGATAGTCCAAATCTGAGTATATAGTGCCTTATTAGTATATCTAACATGTGGGCACGTATTTCTATAATGTATACCACAATTTTATGTAAATTAAAAAAAATAGACATCATAGTGGTAGAAAATACTAGAGAGCTTTTAAAAAAAATAAAAAATTCAATTTTTTAGCTTTGAAAAGTACAGAATACATAGCTAATGATTTATTCTGCCTTCTTGTGCAGATCTCAGAGCATGGCAATATAACCTTTAAATCTTGTATAATTTGTCTTTTTTGTTGAGCCTAAAGTCCAAGATACTTCACATTGTTGGTATAAAATTGGCATAGTTGGAAAATGTTTTTGAGTGCGGATCCAACTGTACTAATTATACACAATATAATCAAGATATTGTTGCTCAACTTTTCTGGTCAAACTTTGTCTTGAAATACGCGTGCGCCTTATTCCTTGAAATCGGGGTATAAATACAGAAATACTGTCTCACATGAATGATATACGGGATAGATATACGGGCATACACGGTAGTACATTTTTAAGGCTCTATAATCTCTATTTGAACTATATTTGGGCTAGGTGCCTAGGTGTAACGATTAGAACAAAAACTGGGGCCTTGGATGCATATGCTGATATATATATCGTCCGGCTGTCCGCGTGTGCGCTTTGTCATATGCGTGTCGCGCGCGTGCGTGACTACATGGATCGCGCGCGCGCGTGTGCGTGATGTGGACGTGCATGTCCGTTGCCGCGCGTATCCAGGTCGATCGCCTCAAATGTGCAATGATTCCGCTCCCGCCTAGGCAGTAGCCACCACCACTAGTAGTATCAAACTCAGATATTCCTCTCGCCACCGGCCGGGCCGTCGACGGTCGAGCCTCGTCACGCACGCACGTCGGCAACCGCGTTACTCCGCCTCCTCTTCCTCCCCAGCCACTGCGCGCCCGTGGCACCGGCGCCGCAGCGGCTGGGCATGCATGCATAGAGGCCGGCCCGTGGCGCGCGTCGTCCAGGCTAGCTATCTCGTGAAGTCAAACGATGCAAGCTCGCTGCACGCTGCTGCGCTGGTTTGTTGCGTTGCTCGTTCGCGGTAGCGTGGCAGGGTCAAATCCGCCGGAGCCTGGCCCTGCCTTCCCCCCTTTCTCATTCGGTGCAACGGCAGGGGGCTCTACTCTACCGCTCTATCTCTCTCTCTACTTCGGAATTTGCATCGATCCTAGCAGCACTAGTATCTTCATAGTCTGTGGTACCAGCGATCTTCTGCTGCCCATGCATGGTGTCGTATGTGTTCTCTCCTCTCCTGGCCAACCAGTTAGCCGGTCGGTTTTCTTTATCCTGGATCAGCATGGTGTGGCTGTGGCATGTGGGGATCGGAACAAGACAGGAAAGCCCTGCGCCTGCGCCTGCACTGCCTGCACGGCTGCACCAGCCCAGCATAGCATACCATACGCATGCATGCATGCATGCAGCTCCGTTTGTACCTCATGGAATCTCTGTCTCTCTGTCTGTTTGCTTCCATGGTCGCGAGTAAATGGGCCATGCATGCAGGAGTACGATTATGACCCAAACAGCTGCCTCTCCCGTCTCGTCTCGGTCTAAACAGGAGCTGGCCGCATGCTTCTTGATTTCTACCATAGCCCAAGCATGCATGCATGGTCTCGCCTCTCGCCATTGATTTTTTCCATTATCGCATGCAATGGTGAAAGTAACAGTCATACCTGAACAATATTACTCCCCATGCATGTGCAAACGTAGGAAATTACCTTTTTTATGGACTACTTTCTTCCCCATAGAAAATCCGTATGCTTGAATAAATTTTGAAGGGAAAAGAGCAACTTCACCCAGATTTGAAATATGGATTTTTTTTTTTTTGCTTAGATTTCTAGTCTCACATTCAAACGACGTTCTTAAGAAAATTAACGGCTATCAGTAGGACTTGGGGTACTCGTCCGGACCACCTGCTACAGTTTATTCCAAAAGGGCTCCCACCATTTACAATATTTCCCCCCTATCTAAAATCCTTCATTTCATGAACTTAAAACGAATTATTGCTGATTTTTTCCCATGAATGCATGTGCGCAAGTTCGTCGCGTGTCTTTCCTTTTGCACAATCAGGCTTTGAATTTCCGAGTATCGAAAACCTTCCATCGGGCCTTGGCCAGGCTTTGAATTTCTTAGTATGGCCAGACCCAGACGATTTTGCTTCCGAGTAATTGGGAGGTACTACTCGAGTCCTCGTGCATCCACAATACTGTTTCAACCTAAAATTCATAAAAGTAGCAAGACTGGCACATTATATTGAGATACAAAAATTACATGTAGGATTCATATGCAACATGTATCATGCATTCTTGCCAGCAAAATAACTAATCTAGTAGTGAGTAATACTTAATTCAATCTGCTTTGCGAGTCCACCATAATATTACTACTATGGAAAATAGATTTTTCATTTCATTTTCTCAAGTTGTGTTCACTATTAAAATCCCGAGTACTGGAGATGGTGACTGAAGTCGTTTGTAGCCGAAGAAAAACTAACCAACTCACAGTGTTGCCCGTGAAACATCCTCCTTCGTCATTTTGGGAACTATGTTCTTTTTTCAATCTGTCGACAAACATCAACCTCCTTTTGGATTCTACATAGTACCACCGACTATTAATCTAGTTATTAGTTATACAAATTGGTTCCTCAATTAGGCGCAATATCACTACCCACATTGGATACGTCAAGCCAAATCTCACGTCGTGTTTCATATACATGAAAAACATGCATAGCAATGCATTTCACGTTTTTAAAAGATTTTTTACTCACTTTTGAAAAGTTTTTTTTTTGTTTGAGAGTAGCACATGTCAGGATACAGTCTGGGGGCACGGCAGTCTCTACCCTTGGCGAAGTTAATGAAAACGGCACAAAAGCATCTTGACCTCTCTCGGAAATAAGAGTATATTAGGAACTATTTGTACGTTGCATGATACACAAAAAGTTAAGTGTTATTTTGTTTTGTGTTTTTTATTATTATAGGTACTCATGCGTATAGGATGATGGACAGAGAACAATCCATCAATCGATCCATGGAGTGGAACGGGCTCATCCAACTTCTGAGTACTACGCAGTTCATTGTCAAGTCGCGTACATGAGCGATGCGATGGAACTGAAGCCTGTCGACGCAATGATGCCTCCTGTGTTTGATTTGAGTAATTGACAGAAACGAAATGACAGATGATGTACTTACCGTACGTACAAATGTTTATCTTCGGATCAGAGTAGCTACTAGCTAGCTAGCTAGACAGCTTTTCATGCATGTCTTCGCGCTTGTGAAGTGGGCCGAAGATCTTCTCGTTTCAGCATCTACCTCGGGCACACTTTCTCCTTTTTGGCCGTGTCTAAGTACATCCCATGCTACTGAGTATACTAATGCTATATTCTGAAGAATCTCTCTCACTCATTAAAAATGGTAAAATCAATGGTGTAAACACAGATTTGCTTTATTACTAAAAAACAAAGTGAATATCTACAAATTCAGGGCAGCTGCTGGCCTACACATGTTTATCACTTTGTTGTCTGGCCTCTTGCCTTTTACAGTATAATACAGTACTTGAAGAATTCTATCCCACTATGCACAACAGTCTGCATTGCTTTCGTGGATGAGAGCAGGAGCATGCAGCCTTCCATCGGCTGCTCGGCTGCAGCAGCATGCAGAGCAGCGGGCTGGGCCGCGATCTGGACTTCCATTGGTCGCGGATGTGTCTCTAGATGAAATGACATGCATGCCCCTGCCTGTCTCCTACTAGGGCATAGTAGGGTTCAGGTAGACCAGTAGCCTAGTGAACAGTTTGTTGACGCCGCTCAGTCTGGCAGGAAGGAGACGTGTCCGCGCAGCAAAGGATCCGATCGAGTGGTACTTGCATCGTTTCCCAACGAACTCTCGGCCTGTCTCGCTTCGCCGTCGCAAGAAAAGATGGACAACTCAGGATGTAGACGGACACGAACGGTCCGTGAGTCCACGTCCATCTAAATAGCCAAACGGTGTTACGGACAGGCCGTGTATTTCACATGGACCGACGGACAGGCCTGTTTAGTCCGCGAGGTCCATTCATCCTACTACAATCCACGGCTCAACCTCTATGTCGATACTCGATAGGGCACGCCGCCACGCCCTGCGCCACCGCCAGGCCAGCGGCTCGCTCGCTGCTGCCACCCTGCCCAGCTCGTGACCACCCTCTACCTTGCTCGTCCGAGTGAATCCCCTCTACGCTCAGCTCGCCGCCCCGTGCCTCCCCCGAGTCCCCTCTACGGTTGTGCGGAATAATTTCTGTTGACAGCATCGTGGCATTATATGGTTCAAGATCCCTTTTTATGTCTCGATTTTCTACAGCAAACTGAAACAAGCTAATAAGATGATATGACAGTATCAGATGGCATTATATGGATGAGATTGAAGCATCACATGCTTGCCTGCAATGTTCGAAATAGGTTTGTTCAATATATAGTTGTTTAGAAATTCAACTATCACCACTATCCTGATTGTGAAATTATCTTGCTAAAAATGGGTATGATACAACCACAGTGAAACCATCATGAAGTGCATGTTTTTATAGCTAACTAGAGTGATGTGTTTTTATAACTAACTAGAGTAATGTGCAAGCTGTTTTTACATCTGAATGTAGTATGTGATGCAAAACTACAGAATTGTCTAGTTCTTTGCCTAATCATTCAATTGTATAAGGCTGCTCTATTTCTCTAGTTTAAAGTTTCTCTTTAGTATCCCACATGGTCATGCAAGATTAGCTTACTCCCAAAACTTAGTAAGAGTCTTTTACCCTATGTGTCGATCTACCAACTAACCAAGCTTGTGTGCTTGAAATGCAGCCTAAAATAGACCAAGGAGCTAAGAAGAGATGCAATGACAAGAAGAGCCAAGAGGAGTCAGCAAGCGAGGGCGGTCGTGCAATGATAAAGAAGGGACAAATCTTGCTGTCAAAGGCTGAGAAGACCTAGGTTCCTACTTATGTAGAAGAGCCCAATGACGCTGCACAGACTCATTTAGTGGTTGTTCCAAAGGATGCATCAGAAAAGCTACAGTTGAAGAAGACAAAAGAGAACAAAAAGAAAAGGAGGGAACTTAAGAAAATCAAGAAAGAACTGGGTAGTGCTGAGGAGACCCGGGTTCCTATGGACGTAGAGGAACCATGGAAGTGGTATGCCTCCTTCTCCTCGAGGCTACTCCATTGTTCAAAGAAGAAGAGGGTGGACAAGGGCTTTATCATCCTGCAAGCCAAGGTGATGCGCGGCATCCTCCTCGGCACCGATGAGACGTTATTGGATACCTATTACCTCAAGGAAGAAGAATCAATCCATATTGGGTCGGTGTTAGAGTTCCCTTGTCACAAGGTTGATGTTGGAGAGCCCATTGAGCGAGGCATTGAAAATAAAAACGAGAAGCCACCCTCCAAGAGGAATGAGAAGAGGAAGCGCTTGAAGAAGAATGCACAACCCTTAAGATCGCCTGAAGCTGCATTGTTGAGATCTTTCATAGGCTTGTTTGCGAGAGTGGCGTCGTCAAGGAAGGGAATGTCGCCTCAAGCCAAACGGAGGAAGTCAGAATCACCATCAATACCAAATGTTACCGCACATTTCCCTTCTCCAAATTTTCCACAGAGACGTCAACCACGGAAATTGAAATCACAGATCTGGAAAGACTTCATTCCTATATATGAAAATGGAAAACTTGCACAAGGTCAATGCAAACATTGCCATGAAGTCTTTCTTGCCTCTCAAAGTTCGGAAACTAACCATATGCATAGGCATGTAAAGACTTGTGTGGTGAGAAAAAACATGCATGAGATGGTTGCAAAACTATATGCTTCTGCAGCATCGCCACAAGTCCCTACTTTGGATGGTTGGAACTTTAGCTAAGAAGAGTCCAGGGGATACCTCGCAAACATGATAGTTCAGCATGGGCTACCATTCTCAATTGTGGAGTATAGTGGCTTCATAAAGTTTGTTAAGGGATTGAATCCAATGTTCAAAATGGCTTCAAGAACAACCATTAAGGATGATTGCATGGATTCTTACAAAGAGCAAAGATCAATTCTACAAGAAATATTGAAGAATTGTGGTGCTCGAGTTTCACTCACTGCTGATATGTGGACTTCGAATCAAAGGCTAGGATACTTATGTATCACTTGCCATTACATTGACAAGACTTGGAAGATGCAAAAAATGATACTTACATTTTGTATGATGGAAACACCACATAGTGGTTACCGGATGTACAATGTCATGCTAAAAAGCTTGCAGTACTGGAATATCCAAGATAAAATCTACATCATTACACTAGATAATGCATCGGTCAACGGTTAAATGATGGAGCATCTGAAAGAAAATTTGATGAAGAAACAGATGTTGATTTGTGAAGGTGAACTTTTTCACATCTGTTGTGCTGCGCATGTGCTGAATCTTATCGTCCAAGATGGTCTATTTGTAATGAAAGTTTACATCGATAAGATCAGAGGCAGTGTCAAATATATAAAAAGTTCACAAACTCGAGAGGAGCTGTTTGAGGGCATAGTTAAGCAGTTAGGCATCATCTCTGAAAAGCATTTGATGAGTTAGCGAAGCAAGATCAACAATTCAAGTATGCTCCTTCACCGAATGATTGGAAAATGGCTGAAGCGATCCGCTTACTCCTAAAAATCTTCTTCGAAGCTACAAATGTGGTTTCAGGTTCTAGCTATCCAACAGCGAATCGTTACTTCCATCAAATATGGAGCGTTAAACTGTTGTTGCAAAGACATGCAAAGAATAAAAACAAGGTCATTGCATCCATGGTGAGCAAAATGCAACAAAAGTTTGACAAGTACTGGAAGGAGTCGTACTTGGCGAACTGCATACCTGTGATCCTTGATCCAAGATACAAGTTAGAATTCATTGTGTTTCGCATCAAGAAAGCCTTTGGAGATAATGCAGCACAACACCTCCAAAAGGTGGACATAGTTATCAAGAGTCTATTTAAAGAATACTCCCATGAGATGGGGGATTCTCTTTATGATCCTTTAGAGGAAGAATTTCATGTTGATGAGGTTAAAGAGGATGACAATCCATTGGCTGATTGGGAAGCCCATTTGAGAGTGCAGAAGAAACAAGCAGCAAGTGAGCTTGATAGATACTTGAGTGAATAACTTTTCCCCCGGAAAAAAGATTTCGACATCTTGGGATGGTGGGAAATGAACAGTCCTAAATACCCTGTCCTATCTCACATCGCTCGTGACGTGCTAGCCATTCAAGCATCAACTGTGGCATTAGAGTCTTCTTTTAGCGCAGGTGGAAGAATAATTAGTGATCATAGGACCAGGCTCAAGAGTGACACGGTCGAGGGGTTGATATGCCTCCAAGATTGGCTAAAGGCTGCTGGTAAGGTTTTCTACTATTGAATTGTAGAATAAAAATTTCAACTTTGTTACTAACTTGTTCGTCTTTCAATCTTTCAGACCCTAAATCAAGCAATAAAGATGTTGAGAAGGAAGAATACTTGGTGAGTTGGGTAGCTAATAGTGAATATGGGCAAATACTTGGTAAGTTGGGTAGAAAATCATATTAATATTTGTCTTTCTCACTCGCAGGTGTTCCACCAAGCAAGCAAGTGCCAGGAAGAAAACCAGGCTCGCTCGCGCACAAGAAGATTGAGTTCACCCAGCCCAGACCAGGCGTTGAGTGACACTCCGTCTCCCTCGACCTCTACAACCAGGGATCCGTGTGAGTGCTTTGTAATTTCCTGGCATGCTTTGATATTTTTTCTATACAACATATTAGAAAACTGAGCTGAACTGAACTCCATCATTGCTTCAAGTTGTCATTTTACTTGAGCTAGAATCTCATGATGATACAACTACAATTTTTGGCAAATAAGTTTTTGGTTGCTAGATTAATTTTAATTTTCTTGATGTTATATCACTTGCAAAACAAAGGATGTGTTGGGCTTATGAAATAGATTCCTTTGATTGTACATCTGTTTTTATATGTATCGACCTAAAGGGAAAGGTGTAGGTCCGATTTCCCCCTTATTAGAAGCCTGTGCTCTATCACTGCCAAGCTAGTCTTATTAGGTTGTGTTTCTCAAAGCCAAATATTCACCTGATATTTCTCTCTGTACAACATCTGCCAAAACTGATGATGCTCCATATGCAGTTTCTTCTAGATGAGTTGTATGTTCAGTTAGTGCAGTCATGGAAAATTATACTTGCTACAATGAGGGTAAAATCATTATATTCTTGCCCTGGAAGTATTGCTTATTAGTGTTTCTTAAATTTATTTCTTGTCTTGAAAGGACTACATTGGTATTATCGAGAAGCTAATGTTTCACAGTTTGCCTCCAGGCTCAGAGGAGATCACCATTTGAGTTGAAGCGGTGTCCCTAACTTCCCATCCTTACCTGACGAACAATTACACAGGCAGTTCTGGTCATGGCTGCCAAAGTCCATTCCTTGTGGGGGTTTGGTTTTTGTCACGGCAGAACGTCCTCAAGAGGAGAAGAAATTTAAGAATTTTGGTTTCTCGGTTCGGTTTTAGAGCAAGCTAGCCTAAAGATCTGTTGTCTGTTGTTTTTCTTTCCCTTGTGTACAAGCTAGCTAGTCTGTGGTCGTGAAAGGTACTCCAGCTGTTTGTGCTCATTATGTCCGCTTATGGCTGGTGGACGTCCGTATACAGCTGAACCAACTTATACGGACACGGTGGACAGCTGAATTAGTTTAAACGGATGGTGCAATAGATACGATGGACATTGCGGACGTGTCCGCCTGCATCCTGATGGACAACCCCCTACCATGACGGGCCTACAGCGATACATCGTGTACAATGGAGTACATCGTTGTGCTTGAGAAAATTTCTCTCAAGAATTTCTTTGATGGGTTTCTTTTCACTAACCATCTTAGACTAAGAATTTCTTACTCCCTTCGACCCATATTAATTGACTTTAATTTGGATGTATCTATCACAAAAACTTGTCTAAATATATCCTAATTGAAGTCAACTAATATGGATTAGAGGGAGTATTAAATATGAAAAAGCACAAGTACCCAAAGAACCTAGAACTATTAGTACAAGCTTGTTAAACCAGGAGAGCTGCCGTGACATTGTTCTTCCAAGCCAAAGAGGACTATCAGCCTAGCTATGGGTCCGAAACGCTCATCATCGTCTCAGCTCCATGGCCAGCCTGCGCAATCTGGTGAAGAGCTGCAGCCGCTTCAATCAGCGCATCCCTCTCCTGAGTCTCACCAAGGTACGTACAAATGGCACAACCAAATCAGTATACACTATACAGGGAAATGGAAACTCAGAACAGGAAAAAAATGCAGCTGTAGCAACTCACGTCGATGGAGTAGGCCGTGTCCTTCAGCAACTCCTCGACCCGCCCCCACTCCGCCATCGAGATGTAGTGGCGCTGCGTGCCCGGGACGACGACGACGCTGTCCGGACCGGAGTTGGTGACAGCCCTCCCGCCGCCGTGCAGCCTGACCGCCCTGCCGGCCTCCTCGGCCGTCCCGAACGTGCCGAGCGATGTAAGGGCCCGCCCCATGCGCTCCCCGATCGACGCCCCGTACCTGCCGTTGCTCCTCCGCTGCACGCCGCGGAGCGCTTCCGGGCTCCTCTTCTTCCCTGCGCCGGGCAGCTGCTTGACGGCGGCGGCGGCGCCGTACGCCTTGGCGAAGGCGTACGTCCTGGCGGCGTCTTCCGCGCTGACGAAGGTGCCCAGCCACAGCTGGGTCCGGCTAGGCGGGTCCCAGATCGACGCCCCGTACCTGCCGTTGCTCCTCCGCTGCACGCCTCGGAGCGTTTCCCGGCTCCTCTTCTTCTTCTTCCCCGCGCCGGGCAGCTGCTTGACGGCGGCGGCGGCGCCGTACGCCTTGGCGAAGGCGTACGTCCTGGCGGCGTCTTCCGGGTTGACGAAGGTGCCGAGCCACACCTGGGTCCGGCTAGCCGGGTCCCAAATCGACGACCCGTACGCGCCGCTCCGTAGCCGGTATACGCCACGGAACTCGGTTGCGGCATGGGAGTACGGCCTGGACGACCAAGGCGTCTTCTTCCTCCTCCATGCCGCGGCTTCCATGGGCGCCGGAGCGGTCTCGCTCATGCCGGCGCTCTCCATCGTCGCTCGAATGTTACTGGTCAAGAAGAGGCTGGAATGCGAGGAAATTTGGAGGCGAGTTCTTCAGGGAGGATGACGGAGTGCGTAGACGATGTGGAGGGGCCCTGCAGCTGCAGACTACAGCTAGCTGGGGAGAGACAATCAAACCTGGCCAACGGGCCGGTGTTTCATGGGCCAGCCCGTGGGAGCGCTTAAAAAGCCCGGCAGAGGCATGGCCCGGCCCGTGGCGTGCCGGCCCGTAAAGCACCGGGGCCATGCCCGTGCCACGGCTGCAGACACGCGGGCTGCCCTTCAAATCCCCTCATCATAACCAACAAACCAAGCAACCTTTTGTGATTTAGTACAGGTTAGAACGCTTTTGTAGGCAAATTTCGACGGACCACATGAAAAAAGACCACGGCCCGACGTGTCTAACGTGCCGCGGGCCGGCCCGTTTAGCCCAGGTGCCAGGCTCGGGCCGCCAGGCGGGACACGTAGCACGGACCGACACGGCACGTGGCTTGGCGGGCCACAAGGGTCGTGCCGCGTGCAGGCCCGTTTGGCACGTGCCGGGCTTGGGCCGTGTCGGGCCGGCCCGTTGGCCAGATTTGGAGACAATGTTCATTTCGACCTGGGTGCTGTGCTCCATCTGCTGCCATCCACCGTCTTCGCGATCTGTGCACAGGGGTTCAAAACATGGCTGTAATGCTGACTCGGGTCGCCACACCCACATATGACAAGTAAAATAAAGCACTTAAAATAAAATAAAGAAAAAAAATTAAAATAATGATCTTCATAAAAATGAATGACCTTGCATAATTAACAATAGATAAGTTGTTGCAAACTATTGACAATAGGACAGATTGGCGAAAAGATTGTTCGTTACGGATATGTCTAGTTCCAAAAATAAACTTAATGCAAATCAAGAAGGTAATATGCTTTAGTGACATTAACCCCTCTTCCTAGAAAGAAAACCAAAGAGGTCCTTGCCTCCCGTCGGGCGTTGATCTGCCGAGGCTTCCATTGCTTTTAGGCCATAGAGGCGTTGTGGATTCTGGTTCTTGTCAGCTGGAGAGCTTATTTTTTAGATGTTTTTCTCTGTTTGGTTAGAGTTTGTTGTCAACACCCGGATTTTTAATCCTAAATGCCTGTTATGTCATACCTCGCAATCTCAGTATTACCATGTTTGCGAGACATAACCGAATTGGTACACAGTACATCACCCATTACAAACCATAATAAAAGTCTTACAAATAAAGGATCTCATGATTCAGTCTTAATACAATCAACACAGAGGAATATAATAGTAGTAGCGTGGCGGGGCTCCATATTCAGGGTCACAGGCAATGCTGACGATGGGAGATGATCCAAGTTGTCATAGACCTCCTGCTGTCCATCATGCTGGTAGTCCTTCTCGTAGTCTGGCCATAGAAATAGCCAGGGACAAAGCCATGAGTACTCTTTAAATACTCGCAAACTATCACTAACAAGTAAAGTAGTTTAAGTAGGAATCCTAAGCTCTAGGTTTATTTGCAAAAGCCAGGTTTATCTCATACTGAGTTTAGAAGTAAAGAAAACTAGTTTAATGTTCTACAACAACTAAGTGGGAACTTAGTTTTCATGTTCACAACCCTGTTGTCGTCAAGTCAAAGTCATAGTTCAGTTCACAAGTCATTTTGAAAATCATCTGACGACGAAACAGTATGGCCACTCCAACTGTCCATAACCGCGGACGCGGCTATTCGATTAGTTTGACAACCTGCAGAGGTGGTACACTTTGACCACAAAATTCGATACATCCGTCAGGGATAACCCTGAATCATCATACTTAGTATGTGGATAATCAATCCTAACCTTTTACTTACACACCCTAGTATAGGCACCTCCCCTATGAGCATGGCCTCCCAACCATGACCATCTGTCATCTTGGGAACTGCATAGGTGGACATTCACATTCACGAGGTAGCCTCAGCTCAACCTCTTTCTGCAATGGAACCCATACTAAGGCATATAAACTTCTAGTTAAGCCCTACCCAATTCAGGTAATGTGGTTGTACGGTAAAATTGGAATGGTATCGCATACGAACCCAACCATCAATTTTTATAAAGGGTCAATGCTGATGCCTCAACATCTTCATCATCAAATCATCTTGTGTTCATAACACATGTCAAAACATTTCAATAGAATGAATCCTCATTCCAAGGATTTCATAATAATTTTCACCAAGTGTTCCCAACTAAAGTGACTAATTTTTTTATGCTTAGCACTATCCACTAAGGTTGAGGGTATTCACTTATGAGGGGTGCTAGTCAAGTGTGACTATCCAGTATTATGCCTTTTGATGACATCTAGTTCTAACTACTTAGGCCTAGTTTTATGCACGGCCAAGCCTGGGGTGATCCTTTATTTGTAAGACTTTTATCAAAAGCATTTATGGTTGATTTTTGAAAAATGTTTGAATGTGGAAATATCCCTGTCTTGTTATTTTTAGTATAGGTGATCTATAAATTCAAATGGTTTGAATCCAACGGGCTTGGATTGATAATTTGAATACCTTTCTAACAAAATTGGAATTATGCAATTTGGTTTAGTGAATCTATTTGAATTGATTTTTGAATCTACTGACAGAACTAGGGTTTTGATTAAATGGAAAAGATTATTTGAACCACTAGGCTACGCGCGGGAATGTTACTTGGCTGGCCCAACTGCACAGCGTGCACGCAGCGGGATGCTGACAGGGGGGTCCCATGCGTCAGCGGCTCTATCCAAACGAAGCGGTACATTTCAATCTCAGCCCTACGATTAGATTAAGATCTATTGACGACGTTCCTCTTCTCCATTGCACAGCTCCGGCGAGACTAAACCCTAACGATGACGGTGGGGGTACGCGGTGGCTCACATGGGCTCCAGCTAGGGTCGGTGATGGGGGCAAACGATGTTGTCAACGACGACGGTTCAAACGGTGGTCGCGGCAGCTCCTGGGGTGGCTCCAATTGACGGCTCCTCTCCTCCTCTGCAGCGGCGGACTCCGACCAAATTCCAGCTATGCGGAGCTCGACTTGCTCCAGGGAAAGGTGTGGGGTGGTTCTGAGAGAGAGGGGAGTGAGATGGTGTGGAGAATTGAGGCGGGTGTGGCCTCTATTTATACACCGACGATAGGGGCAGAGCGACATGGGCTGGGATCGTCGGTGATGACGATACAGAGGGCTAAATGCATGGCTGAGGGCGTAGGACGGTGCGGTGTCTCCTGGCGATCATCGCGGGCTTGAAGGCACGACACGGGGCGGTGGAGGATGGTCAGGCGCGGGAACGGTGGTGTTCGAGACGTCGTACAAGGGCTTCTGGTCGCGCGGCGATGAACGGGCATGTCCTGGGGGTAGCTAGTGTCTCGGAGAGTGCAGGCACGCACGGTGAGGGCGAGGCGCGACGTGTGCGCGTGTTTCGGCTATGGCGCTTTGGCGTGCTCTTGTCATGGCGTAGAGAAAAATGGGCGCGCCGTTCTCGGGTGGTCCATGGCCGGGCTGCGAGCGAGGGGTGGACAGGGAGTGGCAGTGGACGATGGCCTGTCTCCTAGACATTGTGGACGGGCGCGACGCTTCCTCCTGCTGGCTATCCATGGTCGACCGGCAATGGTAGCTCAAGTGGCGCGACACTGGTGTAAATGGCATAGGGGTAGCTGTTTTAATGCGATGCTAGGCATTGGGGGAGACCAGGGAGTTAAATGGGGGCAATGGTTTGATCAATTACTGCTCACCACAGTAGAAGTTAGGCAAGTTTGATCTGTGTCTGCCAAGTGTGTGATGAAATGGCCGCATGAATTCAAAGTTTGAATTTTGAATGAATTTTGGTGAGTGATCTTGTAAATAGCTTGGTAGTCTATGGTTGCTAGGGTTTGTCAAGGGGAATTGGTTTGGTTGGTTTTTGAGAAATGGCCATCTTAGTACCTATTAAGGATTCAAATTTTGAAAGTCTCTCAATAGATTTGAAATTTGTTTCTGTTGGTTTGTAAAGTGGGCTTGGGTTCATTGTTACTTGTGCTAGCAAGAGGTGAAAAGAATTGGATTTGTTTCTGTTAGAAATCTTTGACTAGGAACACTCAAAGTGGTCTAATGAACAAGTTTGTCCAAAATGACCATTTGCTTATATTTCTTATATTTGATTTTCTCTTCATTTGATTCTGCTTGGAAAATGATCTAGATGATATAGTTTTTCATCTTTAAACCAATCCTTATCATTCATAGCAATCAAACATGGCAATTGCACTCATTCATGCATTAATCACACACAAACACATGCGTTCATATTAATTTTAATAATAAAAGTTTTTGTTAACCCTAAACTTGGGTGATTGAACTTGATAATCTTGTTTAACATTTTTGGGATGTTACGAACCTTTCCTCCTTAAACAAAATCTCGTCTCGAGATTTAAGAAAAAGAAAACTAGGAACTAAAGAGATCTGGAAACTCCATCCTAATGTAATCTTCTCACTGCCAAGTAGCTTCTTCTTCAGATGGTTACTCCACTGGGTCTTGAGAAACTTGATACTCCGGGCTCTGGTAGTTCTGAAGGCTTCTTCCAAAATACGAATGAGTACTCAAACAAGACTTGAAAAATGGCACTTCTAATTTTTTTTTTACAAATAGATACATAATCTAACATTCAAATTCACTGGCACATCTTTTTGGTAATAAAGGCCACCAGCTGCAACAGTGTATGACTACTAGAAAATATATTCATTTTATAATCATAGAATTATGCTACACCCCAAAATAAGCATAAATATGCTACAATTTGCAAATTTTATGAAATTTTTAGTCGGGATTACAACATTTTATCCCCTACCATAAATAATGCACCGAAACTTTTTTTTTCCCTGTGCACCAGAGCACATAGCTAGTGAAGGTCGACACAACGTCCAGGGCTTTGATCTGGGTATGAATTTCAAGGTTGTTCGATTGGGAGGAGGACATGCGAATGTATCTGTCTCTGCTGGTTGTGGACTCCTATTTGTTTCATCTGATTTTTTTTTCCCGTCTATTAAGGTTGATAGATTCAGATTTTACTTTTACTTCAAACGCATTACCACGATGATCACTTGATTGTCGTTCATTCTTGTTTCCCAACTTGCATTTCAAAGTGAAGAAGCAGTATCATGATATTTTGGAATATTTCGCAATTTTTAATACTTCCTCCGTCCTAAAATAGATGTCTTAGATTTATCAAAATTTGGATGAACCTATATACTAAATAGTGTCTAGATTCATTCAAATTTTGACAAATCTGAGACATGTATTTTGGGACGGAGGGAGTACTAGTTTCTCTCTTTCGAAAGCATCGTGACTACGTAATTTGATTATACCGTACATTCTAAGGGGGGATGGTGATTTTTGTCCCGTTATTTAAAGGTGAAAATGACACGAAAACATCCTGATCTGGTGGAAACATATATTCAAAACTGTACGCACGTTGCATACTTGCAATGAGAGTACGCAAAAAGTCTAGTGCTAGACCTTTATTATAGTTGTTTTTGGTGTACGAGTACGCATGCGTACGTACGTAGAGCATGCTGGGCAGAGATATGCATCCGTGCATCCATGGAGGGATGAGCGGAACGAGCTCAGCCAACTTGTGACTATGCAGTCCGTTGTGAAGTCGCCTCTCTCTGGCCGAGTGATGCGACCGAGCTGAAGATAGTAGCCGCAATGATGGCCTGTGCGTCTGATTTGCCTATTTGACAGATCGTGATCGATTTGACACGCTTCATGGTGGTCTGCCGTACGAGTAGATTGTTAATCTTTAGACTAGCCAGCCAGCTTTTCGTGCTGTCCATCATTTTTTATTTGCTTGCGAGAAAGGACGGAAGACCTTCTTCTGGTTTCAGTAGTAGTAGTAGCAATTTTTGCAAGGTGTATGATTCACCTGCCCTCGGGTACACCTTGAATTTAGACATTTTTTTTTGTATAATCCGAACAAAGCCAAGTCTGTGCAGGGCAGGGCAGAGGGCTGTGCCTGTGCCGCAGCAGCAGCTGGCTGGGCAAAACAAAGCGAAATCTTTCTGTGGCATGCATGCACTATGGATGGTCTGGCTGCGTCGCTTTGGTTGCACTGCGGTCAGAGGCAGAGCAGGAGGAGGAGCGCGCAGCCTTGCATCGGCCGCAGCCTTTCCGCAGAGTTTCCGGGTTGGCCCGCCGGTCTGGACTCCCATTGCTCGCGGGCGTACGATTGGTCTTAGCCGCTGCTGCGTGCAGCGCCTGCCTGCCCGCCTCCTCTACGACCGGACTAGTTAAGCTGACCGACGCCAAGGAGGAGACGTAGTATCCCGTCGTCGTGTCAACGCAGCAAGCAAGCAAACGATCGATCCGGTACCCGACTCACTGGCACTGCATGCGTGCGTGCATCACTGCCTCGTTTTCCAACGGAATAGACGGCGTTTGTTATACCACGGCCATGACAAATGTAGTGTCTCCGCCGTACGTCCTACCACCAACACGTTGGCCCTACTACCGGTGAGTGAATGATCAGGCGCGCTGCAGCTAGTAGTGACCAAGAGTGGCACTCGACGTAAATGCAGCTTGCCACATGCATTTAGTGCGTAATCATCAGACCAATGCTTGGCAACACAACGGTTTAGTTACTTCAGTTTGATCAGGTTCAGGTGCTCCTCGCCTCCTCCTCCCGCTTATAGCAGCCGCTAGTATTGAAGTTCAGGTGGTGACAATTAATGAACGTAGAGAAGAGGACACCCGACCCGAATGGGCAAAACCGTGCATGCATGTGATCCAGCTCCAGCGGCACGTTTCTTCCGTACGTTGCTCGTTCGTGGCATGCAGCTTTGCCACGGTCAATCCTGAGTCCGGCCATGCCTGCTCGCCCTAATTTCCCATCTCGTGCAACGGCAGCGGAGGGTGCCTTCAAAGGCTGCTACCTCTACTACCACCACTGAATCTCTCTCTCTCTCTCTCTCTCTCTCTCTCTCTCTCTCTCTCTCTCTCTCTTGTAGCCCCGCACCGTCACCGCGTAACGTGGTGGTAGGCTGGTATAGAACGGCGATTCTACCAATGCACGCGAGGTAGCGTCCATGGCTGCAACTCCTCTCTCTTCCATCTTTTGGCAGATGTGTCAGTTCTCTCACCTTGCATGCTCTATTGAATCAATTTAAAACTTAAAATTTGTATAGCTCTTAAACCATAATGTTAATTTAAAATCCGTTTAAATATTTGGGTTAGTACAAAAAAGAGCTTTACAACGAGTCCAATATGGGATATATTTTGGCAATATTTTAAAATCAACTTTTTAAACCAAATGAAACTTTTAAATAAATTATGACACCGGTGAAATGTTTTTTTAAACAGTTTGTTTAACTGTATTTCAAACTTCGTTCATCATAGTTAGAAATTAATTGGTAATTTTTCTAAGAGCTTAGACCATAAAAAATATTAATGCAAAACAAAAACCATTATGTTTCGCTACGAATCATAATATTTTACCATGTTTCATCGTGTTTCAAAATTCAATTTTTAAAACTTATCAAAAGATTGGCAAAATTGGTCTTATTTTCAAGTATTCGTCATTTAGAACACAAATATGCAATTAAAACTTAAATTGAACATTTGGTTTAAATGATAACATGGGCAAAACTTTATAATCTAATGAAAACGCATGGACAAAGAGAGAGAGTAGGTAGTGAGCTATTCTTTATCATTGGCCGTAGGCCCACATAAGATTCTTGCATGTTCTCAGAGGAGAGAGAGTGATGTTTCCGAATCTCAAACTAAATTAATCGGTGGCCACATGCACTTGATATCACATGCACGCTAGAATCTCATTTCTTGATATCACATGCACGCTAGAATCTCATTTCTGGTAGGCTGGTAGCCCTGTTGCCACGTCTTCTTTCTGGTTTCTATGAAATCTGGAAAAAGAAACATGTATTTTTTATTGACTCCTGGCCCGCCGGACATTGGAACCACAAGCCTGCCATGCCAGATGCAGCATATCGTATGCATGTAGAATCTCTGCGGCGGCTCTGTGTACTTTATGCTATGTCGTGTACCAGCTTGTCGATCTCTGTTTCTCGTCTCTTCACCGTTTCCGTTGTAGCAGCCGTGGCACAACGGATTTTGTTACGAGTATTGTGCCTAGTAAAAATATGAACACATTCGCCCCCTTTGAAGGTCAAATTCCACGCATGCATGGCTGGCAGTGGTGCAGAGCCGGATTTTAGAAATTGGGTGTACTTGGTCCAAAAATGATCCAACATTCTAGTTTCTTGTTGATATATTGTCAAGTATATACATGTATATTGTATAGTGGTAAATCTTCTCCTCCAAAATAATGGCAACTTTTATGGTACCTTTTACTACTCTTAAAATATGCCATGATGGTTGTCCCCTCGACGGATGTGTTGGACGGTGCATAGACGGCTGTGCCGCTGCCGGCCTACGGTGTGTCTCTCCGGTGCCTCTTCCTGTTGGAGGTGTGGGCCGGAGCTAAGAGCATTTCCATCGGCAACCCCCAAATCATGGATGGATTCCGGCATTGGCAGTGTGCTATGGAGGTTCCGAAACACGGTATATTGGGAGTACCGTCCCACACCAATGATCTCTATAAACTGACCCCAAATGTGGGGGTCTTTTTTTTTTGAGAAACAAGAAGATTTTGCATTGTTTCCAAACAATGATTCAAATCATATTAGATAGCAAATATTCAGTAATTTTGCATAGTTCTAGAGAATAACCCAAACATTAAAAATGATATTATTCATAAAACAATACAAATATATAGCAATTCAACTAGTTCAAAGAACCATGCGCATTTGTTTTACGGGCCCACAAATCCTCCACGAGATCCTCTTGTAGTTGATATAATGAATATACATGTCAAACATAAATATGAAATTATTCATAAAACAATACAAATATATAGCAATTCAACTAGTTCAAAGAACCATGAGCGTTTGTTTTACGGGCCCACAAATCCTCCACGAGATCCTCTTGTAGTTGAGAGAATGAATATACGTGTCAAACATAAATATGATATTGTCCATAAAACAATACAAATATATAGAAATTCAACTAGTTCAAAGAACCAAGCACGTTTGTTTTACGGGCCCACAAATCCTCCACGAGATCCTCTTGTTGTTGAGAACCGAATATGCGTGTCATGGATTTCTCCATGCAAGGTGAGAACAGCAGTAAACTCATCCGGCACCTCATGGTCAACTTGGGTGAGAGTACCCTGGTGATCAACGGTTGATCGATCAACCACTAGCGATGCTTGCTCTCTCTTGATCATCATATTGTGTATGGCCGCACCATAGTTCCTTCATCAATTCCTACATCGAAGGTACAATTAATAGCAATATAATGTTGGAGCACACAAGAGACCCACTAGACATCCTTTCTACAAAAGTCTCTTAGATAGCAAACCAACATCACTTTGCTATGTGTGCCTGGTGATCCGTCACTCTAGAGCAATTTAATGCACTGGCACTCTATTAATTCTTGAATGTTATAAACTCCGATAAAGACTATACCTGTGACTGTGAGTGGAGTGGTACATGGACAAGAATAAAAACGGAGGACCATGCATACATGCAGATATACCACAAGTCTGCACAGAAGAAAGACAAATATGCGAGCGATGCTGGCTGCACACCTGCACATACGGGAGACGTTGCACGCTGCATGAGCAGCAGCTGCAGACTAGGAAGTAGGAACCATATCATCAGTCAATAGAAAGGGCACAAGGAGGAGTCCGCAACAAGGCGACAAACAGGAGGCGAGCAGCTGTGCTGCACACGAGATGGACGGTGCAGGCTGCTGGTTGTCTGAACTTTCCGGTGAAGCCCGATATCGGCCGGCCATCAGCTGGCCGCGCGCCGGTCAACTTTGCTTTTCACGGAAGAAGAGGCAACTGCTTCTGCTTGGCATTGCTACTACCACGAATTCAAACAAAACGGTACAGGGATTCCCTGCTTGGCGTGCAGCTATGGTAGAGCCGGAAGCGCAACAAGTTGAAGAAACGCCCGAGGCTTTTTTTTTAGCTGAGACGAACCCACACAGATCATGCGGGCAGTACTGCAGCAGCAGCATGAACGAAAAACAGTAGCTCGTCCAGTGTCCAATGTATCTTATTGCCTAGGTCCTAGGGTAAAGCACGATAATAAGAATACAAACAGAAGACAGGAGGTTCGTTGCATCCGACTGGATTGTCGATCAGTCCTCGGTTTAGTTAATTTCAGTTTCACGGCAATTTGCTCTATCGCGTCACCACCATGACCGAGTGTCTGGGTGCTCCCTGCTCCTTTGCCTTGTTTTACCATTTCACCGCTGAGCCATGAGCATGCATGGCAGGGCAGCAAGCGGTACACGGCGCGGCGTGCCGCTTTCACCACCACTTCCGGAAAACAGGAGCAACCAACCCGTGTCATGTCTCCCCTGAATCCCGATCCACTGTAGTATCAGGAAGGTCTGGAGCTGTGGACCGCGCGCGAAAGGCTGCCGCGCCAGCCTTCCTAGCTCAGACCCACGCAGATCCTGCAACATGCACGATCGACGAACACAAACACAAGACGGCACGTTCTACGAACATACCTCACAGTTTGTGCTAGAGATCGAGAATACGGCCGAGTCTACACTACTACTACCGCCGAGTAGTACCATCTCTCCGTTTCACGGCTTAAAGACGCACACGTTTTCCAAAACAAAATTTGACCGAAAGAATTAAATAATAAAATCTTGATTAAATTGTACATAATTAGTACCGTTGGATTCGTATTGAAAAATACTTTCCAGTGGTACTAGTTTTATACCAAAACTCTTTTCGTATTTAGAGTAATTCTTGATCAAAGAAAAAACACGTAAAACGAGGACGCCTTAATCCCTGAAATAGAGAGAGTATACAGCATGCAGATTGATTGCAAGGCACGGAGAGGCACGCTCTTTTAGGGCGTGTTTGGTACTAGCAGGTATGAAGCCCAGACAGATCCGACGAAGAAGTAGAAAATAGGCCGTTTGGTTTTCTGAATGGATGTTTGGGCTATGTTAGCGCTCTTTTTAGAGCACCCGTACCCAGGCCCAAGCGAATACTCGAATCGACCGTTTCTCTGAAGACGACCACAACTAGCGAATGAGTGCACCAGCTCATGCACCTCCGTCTCCTCCTCCACTTCCTCTCTTCCCTTCTAAACATGTTCATCAAAATCACTTGTGATTTGTATATACAAGCTTCAAATCAAGTCAAGATGTACATGAAAAAAGATATGCATCGATGATGGGGTTTCATTCTGATCATCGGCTTCGAGGTTCGTGATCCGTATTTTCTCCTGTTCGTGGTCAAAGTTGGAGTTTTTCTTCGGATCCGTTGCACAGAATCAATCTTTCGAACTCTCCCTTGAGGAGCAGCGCGATCTTGCTATTCCCCACAACTCTCATGTTGCAAGTTTTTCGTTTTGATGAAGATAGAGGAGGAATCCATATGTAGCTTTTTAACTTGTACGTGAGGTTGAAGAAGATGAGGTTGAGGAAGAAGATATACATGCATGGCATACAGGAAGAGGGCAGCTAAGAACGTCGTCGTTGTCGACCTCGGCCATGACCGCGCGGAGCTCCCTTTGGCCATGCCGAGCTACCCTTCGTCGCTGTCGATCGCGCCTGTGACCTCGCTGAGGTCCCCTTCGCCACGTATGTGTTCCAGGCGGTCCAGTTCGTCGTGTTTCTCGAGTTCTTGGACGCCGCGGCCAGGGAGCCGACACGGAGCAAGATCGGGCAGTTTCAAGTCCATCACGCCATCGAGCGACAGTACCGCGTCTCACCGTGTTTGCGTTCTGCGACGCCAGCGCAACCATAGCAGGTGTCCCGCCGGCCTCCGTCACCGGCGCATCCACGGTAGGTGTCCCGCTGACCTCCATCGCCGGCGCAGTCGCAACAGTTGTGTTGCCACCCTCCGTCACCGGCGCAGCCGCAACAGCTGTCCCGACGTCCTCTGTTGTCGGGCATGAACACGAAAAACAAAAGCTGCTAATGACGGTTTAGATATGCATATTAGTATGACATGCAATCCGGTGCATGAGTGTAGCGGTGTCCACGCAGATGTTCCCCGGTCTAAATACAATACAGAATATCAAAGAAGGTGTAAAAAGTGCGCCAGAGGATACATGAGTGTAGCGGGTGTCCACGCAGGACTGCCCGACCGATGTAGATGCTACTAAACACACCCTTGTTGAGTCTAGCATGCTCGCAGCCTTCACCTCCGTGTGTCACGTTGCACCAAACGAGAAAGTGCTATACAAGGCATCGTAATTCGCAAGGATACGGATTTGACCGTGCGACGACGCTGCCACAAACAAGAAACAAGTATCCGGCTCGGCGCGTTTGTTTTTTGTCGCCTTGTCACAGACTTTCACTATGGCAGGTACAGTATTCATAGGCACTCTAAAGTGCCTCCAATAGTTAAATTAGTGCCATAATCAAGTTTTTGAGGCACTAAAAAAGCGCCGGGGACGGTCGTGTAGGTAAAAGTTTTTTGAGTCGGTTTTAAAAAGTGCCTCTAAATCATAGTTAATTGAGGCACTATGACTAATGCCTCTAAATCCTAGCCAATTGAGGCACTATGACTAGTGCCTTAAAAACCAACTTAAGGCACAAATTAGAGTGCCTCTAAATCCTAGTCAATTGAGGCACTATGACTAGTGCCTCTAAAACCCAACTTTTTGAGGCACTATCCATAGTGCCTCAAAAAACCAGCTTTTTGAGGCACTATCCATAGTGCCTCTAAAACCAGCTTTTTGAGGCACTATCCATAGTGCCTCTAAAACCCAACTTTTTGAGGCACTATCCATAGTGCCTCTAAAACCAGCTTTTTGAGGCACTATCCATAGTGCCTCTAAAACCCAACTTTTTGAGGCACTATCCATAGTGCCTCTAAATCCTAGCCAAAAGCAAATGTGTACTACAGTGACATATATTACAAAATGGCTCACATTAATTGAATCAAAGTCATATCTTATAGTCATATTACAGTGGCCCGCATGTGATGGCTAACATATATTACAAACCACATTATAGTCATATCTTATAGTCACATTACAAACCACATATATTACAAACCACATTATAGTCATATCTTACAGTCATATTTTATAGTGACATATCTTACAGTCATATCTTACATTTGTTCACAGCCATATCTTACAGTCATATCCCACAACCATTGTTCACAGCCATATCTTACAACTGAGACCATGCAATATCATCAGCTGCTTGGCAATCCCTTGTCTGAGCTGTCTGAGTTTGAGACCATGCAATATCATCAGTCTGCATTGTTAAGATTTGTCTGAGTTCAACAGTTCAACAAAAGGAGCAGAAGGAGCAGCTAGTTCAACAGAAGGATCAAACAGAAGGAGCAGCTAGTTCAACAGAAGGATCAAACAGAAGGAGAAGCTAGTTCAACAGTTCAACATTTTCAACAAAAGGAGCAGCTAGTTCAATGTATGAGCAGCTAGTTCAAAGAGTATGCATTGTTCAGACTAGTTTAGGAGTTTACTTACCTTGTGTGGTACTGAATCAGAGTGCAGGAGAAGCATCTTGCTTCGCATTTTGATCTTGGTTTCTTTTCTCTAACTTTTGCCTGGCTCATGTCCGGTTCATCCAATCTGCACATTTTTAGTTTATAGTGTTGTCGGTGTAATATTCGATCAACTGTAATAGTTTACAATCAGAACTTGCCTTGTCCGGTAATTGCGAATCTGTTGTAGCTATAGCAGCAGGAGCAGCAGCTTTGTACTCTTGATCTTGGTTTCTTGATCTTTGTTTCGGCTCATGACTTGTTCATCCACAAGTCGCACATTTTTCATGTGTTAGTACATGAAATGTTCAGATATTGCTGGAGCGTAAGCGACATGTAACATACCTTTTCATGCATTTGAGACTCGTGTTAGCGTAAGCAGAGTGAGCAGCTTTGTTTCGGTTTCTCGAATTTGGTTTCTTCACTCTACCTTTTGCCCGGATCATGACCGTTCCTCCACAATTACTTTGTCGACTGGTTCATCCAAGTCGCACATTTTTCATGTATTAGTACATGAAACAGCTTCAGATATTGCCGAGCGTATGTGATATGTAACATACCTTTTCATTCATTTGAGACTCGTGTTAAAGGTATGAGTAATAGCGTAGCATAAACAGCAGCAGCATTTGCTTCAAGAGTTGTTCCTTGTGCACCAGTACCCTGCTAAGTCAATATGTTAGTAGGAGCAGAAGCATAAACAATACTGCTAAGTGATAACTGCTGTTCTATAATCATACTGCACATGCCTGTTCAGTAGGAGCAGATTTCTTATTAGCTCCTGGCTTCCCTGGCACCTTGACTGAGTTTTTTCTATTAATTTTGTTTTGCAGATTTTTTTCATATAAATCTCTTAATGTAACCTGCACATATTTGAGAAATACTGAGTAGGAGCACCTTGACTGAGTAGGAGCAGATTTTTTTCATACAAAGTTTAAGAAATACTAACATGATTCCTTGGCCATGGAATGCACTTAGCTTGCGCATTTCCCATCCTTGTCATTCTCCCAAGTGGTCTAGGTAGTACGGTTGTATCACGGTAGACAATGTTGACCATGACCTCCACATAATCACTTAGTGGATCTCTATCTAAACCAACTGCATTTATATCTACAGTTTGAACTGTTCCAAGAGCTGCAAGGTTAGAAGAATTTGGTGAAGTCAAGACAACTTCCATTCCTCTACTTATTCTGGGCTTTGGGATGGTGCTGCAAATGTTTGACTTGTTCATCTCTTGAGCTTTATCTAGTTTAATTTTCTTTATCATAGCAACCTGCATTTAGTTAAATTCCTAGTCAGCAAGAGTTACAACGTACAAGAAAAAACACACGTACGAGGATTTCTTATTGACACATGTACAAGCAGTAGTTATTTTACCTCAGCAGTTTCATTCTTCGCAAGATTAACTTCATTTCCAATCTTTTCTTCTACCCTTTGCCTTTTCCTTTTCTTGTCATCTACTGCTTTCTTCTCCTCCTGACCACTGTTCTTCATCTTGTCAAATCCTTCTGATTCTTCAACAAGAGGTTCTTCAATATGTTCTTTCATTCTCTTCTATGATGTTTGAAATAGCTCCATCATCTGACAATACTTCTCTTCTAGCTTATCACTTCTGGCTACCAACTTGACTGAGTTTCTACAAGCTTCTCTATAACACCCCTGATATTTTTGTTTTCCTGTGTAACATCATGTAGAGCAGATAGAGCCACCGCCGGCTTCTCACTGTTCTTTCCACCAACAGTGAGCCCTAATCCATGATTACTTGACTTCTTAGCCTTTGGGAACAATGTTGAATATAAATCTTCCTCATTTGCTTCCTCATGTATCAAGTTTGGGTTATCCACAAACTTCACATTTATCTCTTCTTTTTTGCAACATTACAAAGAATGAGGAACATGTAATGGATATTTGCAAGATTGACTCAAACTGAAGATAAACAAAAGAAGTTACAACATTGAATCCATGTTTGCAACATTACAAACATGGATGCAGGTTTATTGAAGTATTGATAGCTCAGAATTGTAGCTCAGAACAGTTTATTGAGTTTTCAATATATAATATGTATGTGGGCATGACAAAATTCAATATATACTACATTATTACTTACAATCTTTTTCTTGAAAAATTCATCAACTGGTTTCCCATACTTATTTGTATGTGTAATTCTGTAAAGCTGAGCTCTGGATACTTTGCTCCCTTCTTTTATTTCCTGAAATTCATGGAAAACTATCATACTGTGATCTTTGAAAATTTTAGATATTCAAGTATGCAACAAATCCACAATTAACTTACTTCTTGTTCCTGTACTACTGCAAAACTTCTAGTACCAGCTGTATGAACTGCATTTGCTTGACAATTTCTCGTCTCTTTGTTCTTCATACTTAATGCCTACATTACAGCAAGAAATTATACATTAATGCCTATAGTATGAATTAGCACAAGCAGGTTGAAAAAAATAGTATATCCAGCATTGCTACTTTAGTATACCTTAGACTTTGGTGTTCTCCAAAATTTACATAGCCAAACCCACTGAGCAGGAGGTATCCTGGATTTGCATCCATTGGCAATGTTGCTTTTGAGTGACAACTCATCCTTGTAAAATTTTCTCTTCAAATAGCACTTGTAATCTTTCCACTTCTTTCTAGCAGATATCAACACCCAGCACTTGTAACAATCTGGTATTTCAAAGAAATACTGCAAAAGTGTTTACAGTTAGGCAACATTAGTAATTTGCAGGCAAAAAACATAGTTCAGAACTACAATCCAGTTTATTTAAGAGATTTTACCTTAACTGTCTTCCATAGCTTATCTTTTTCATATTCAGGAACTTTGCTCCAATTGGTAGCTGCCAAAGAAATTTCTTTTCCCTTAACTAAAGAAGCAATGAAATTTGTGAGCCTGCAAGTTTTGAACCCACAAGGTTGGCCTTTGCTATTAAATTCCAAACTGATCTTGTTTCTTAGATCATACTCTTTCCAGAATCTTTTCAACTTAGTGGGCCCTCCCACAGACTTCTCTGCTGTTGTCATGTAACAAGTATTTAAATTAACCAATGTGTCATCCATTTCACAATATTCAAATAAACTGCCTAAATTAACAAGAGGAGAAGGCAACCTAAAACTAACCTTCCTGTAAATGTTGATTGATATCACCTTCTTCATTTTCATCATGAGTAGTAGCATCACTATCATACTGTTCACTACCATCATCATCCTCATCCTCATTTTCTACCACATCTATTTCTTCATATATCATGTTGTTCTAAATTAAGACAGGAACATAAATCACATATTAGAATGGCCTAAATTAGGTGCTTCATATGCTTTCACATAAATCACATATTAGAATGGCATAAATTAGATTCTTACTTCTGGTGGTTCTTTGTATATTCCTTTTATCCTTGCTTCCTCAAGAAAACTTGTAAAAATTTCTCCACTCTTGATTTCTATCTGTGTTGGTGGCACACCAAGTTTCATCAGTTGCATGTTAACCTCATTTAGCCTACTTCTCTGACTGTCCATGTTAGTAGTCCCTGCAGAAGAAACAATAGAACTTTATTACCATGTTCAACAGAATCAAACCAGCAAACAAAATAAACAATAAAACTATATCAAATTACCTAGACACAACAGCAAATCATTCATTATCAATTGGATCTTGCAAATAGTAGACCTGTTTTGCTTGACTAGCTAGTATAAATGGCATAGATGAAAGAATTTCCCCTTTGTCTACATGATTGAAGTTGACTTCAGTTATTCCAAATTCATCTACTCTAATTCCAGTATCTTTAACCCATTCACACTTGAATAATATTACACTAGCTGTGTTTGAATAATTCAATTCAACTATTTCATGGATCCTGCCACAAATTTGACCATCTCCTAATGTGTGATCTACTGAATAACTTAATGTCTTTGCAGTAGTTGAAACTCTATCACACTGGGAAGATTTTCCAGCAGAATGGCTTCTTGTGTGGAATGTATAGCCATTAATCTTGTAGTTGTTGTATTTCTTCACCATCATGAAAGGCTTTTGTGCTAGTAGAACAACTTCTTGTGGTAGTTCAACTCCTTTATGCATTAAAGAATGCACATGTTCAATAAACCATTTCAGGAATTGTTGGTGGTGAGAAACTTCAACTTCTCTTCTACTTTTCCTTCTGTCTGCTTGTAGAATTGTGATATGCTCATTTGCAAACCTAGTAATTTCTGGATAACTAAGCAACACATGCCTTTGAGCTTGTGTCCATGAAATGTGATCTAGCTCATCTACTTGAAATGCAGAGAGTTGTCTTCCAATTGTTCTTAAATATATATTAGTGTCTGGACTGCTAGTTGTGCTATCATCAGTATGCATTATCTCTTTGTTGGAATTTTCCAGATATCTTGCACAAAAATCCAAGCTCTCATCAAATATATATCCCTCAGCTATTGATGCTTCAGGATGTCTTCTAGTATGTACCATCCCTTTACACTTCCCAACAAACATCTCTCAGAGACCACATGTTTCTGAATTGCCGTCCACCTATCAACACTTCACTTGCAAGATGGATGACAAGATGTTCCATTATATCAAAGAATGACGGTGGAAAATCTGCTCTAGTCGACACATTGTTTCAGCAATTTCTTCTTCCAACTTTTGCATCTCAAGAGGATCTATGACTTTGGAGCAAACTTTCTTGAAGTACTTGCTAAGATTAATTAGTGGAAGAGCAACAGGTGCATGGTTCTACTTATAGCTAAAGGAAATACATCTTCAAAAATTATGTGGCGTCATGAGTTTTAGCCCAACTAATTTTTTCTCATCTAACCCGACCTTCCCATCCATGTTTGAAGCATAGTCTCGGAAACCTTGCATTTTTCACAACCAGCGAATACCTTCTTATTATCTCGAATTCATGTAGTGCATTGCTTCAGGCAAGTCTGGTTTCTCTTGAGTTTCATCAACATGGAGATGTGTTCTGATTTTAAATCTTTTCATATCCAGTCTTGCTTTCACATTATCTTTGGACCTGTTGTCCACTTGTAAAATTGTGTGAACAATATTATCAAACACATTCTTCTCTATATGCATTGAGTCCAAATTATGTCGAACCAGCAAATGTTCCCAATATTCAAGCCGGAAAAGATGCTTCTCTTCTTGAATGTTGACTCTACAGTGTGCACATCCTCCAGTACAGTATCTTCATCCCCTTCATCTCTTTGTCTCTTTTTCTTCTTAGACTTTTGTTGTTTCTGTGTTTTCCCATAGATGGTGTGAATGCCTTTTGTCATTTCTGAAATCTCATGACCTGATGGCTGAATTGGAGGTTCCATGTCTTCAGTTGTGCCATCAAATGAGTCTTTATCCTTCCTAAATGGGTGGTCTGCAGGTAGAAACATCCTAGTACCCAGGTAGCATGCTTTGTGTCCATGTTTTAAACATTTGGAACATGTACCCAGCAGGCAGTGGGAGTAAACAACAATACTCTCTCCACTAAGAATTCCCCGGCCTAGCCAGTCACTAATTGTCCATAGCAGTGCAGCATACACCCTGAATTTCCTTCCAAAAATCATCCTTCCATAACACTTTCAGTTCATCAACAACTAGCTGCAGGTAAATGTCTATGTCTTTCCCTGGTGCCTTCCTACCAGGAATAATAACTGACAAAATGAAGTTGTTTTCTTTCATGCAACTCTCTGCTGGAAGATTGTATGGAATCAGTACAATTGGCCAGATGCTGTAAGACAGGTTCATAGTTCTGAATAGATTGAAACCATCAGTTGCCAGTCCAAACCTAATATTTCTAGCTTCTTTACTGAACCACTCATATTTTGCATCAAAATGCTTCCAAGCTGGTGCATGCAGGATGCCTCATAAGACCATCCTTGATCCTACCATCAACATGCCAACTCATAAGTGGGGTTGTGTTGCTTGACATGAATAATCTTCTAATTCTCTTCTTCAATGGGAAATGCGTGACCACCTTTTGAGCAACCTTGCTAAATCTTTTTCCACCACCAATTTCCTTCACAATCTTCCATCTGGATGCATTACATACTGGACAGACAGATGCATTGATATTGTCTCCTCTATATATGATGCAGTCATTAATGCATGCATCATATGTGTCATACCCTCTGATTTGATGTACTGCTTTGGATTCATGAAAATTCATAGGAGAGTTGTATCCTCCGGTAGGACATCCCTAAATAGCTGCAAGACGCCTTCAAATGTAGCTCGTTAATCCCCGGTGTTCTTTATGTTCATCACTTCACAAGAAATTGCGCTTTGTAAATTTTTACATCCTGCATATAATTCTTGTCTGCCATCATTAACTAACTTTTTGAATGCCTCAGCTTCTTCATCAGCTTCATCTGTTTCTTCTGAGTCATCATCAGTATCATCACTGTCAACTTGTGTATCTGATCCTAAAGAGCTATTTTTGTACATATCATGAGAACCCAACATCATCTCATCCATCTCATCACTTCCTAAAGGCAATTCTACTGATTCATTGTGTTGTACAGTAGGAATAACACAATCTACTGATTCCCCATGGTATACCCATGTTGTATACCTAGGAATGAATCCTACATATATTATATGGTCTTCAACATCTTCTAAACTTTGCCTAGAGATGTTACAACAAAGTTTGCATGGGCAGACAATCTTTTGGATAAAACCAGAATTTGTAGCTGCAAACTGAATGAAACCCCTAACCCCATCTGCAAACTGTAATCGATCTAGCAAGACTCATCCAAGTTTTATCCATTGTACAAATAGATGAATAAACTTAGCAACTTGTTCCTGTGTAACCAATAGCAAGATACTAGTTACTATACCAACATTCAAACAAACAAACTAGGTAATAACAGGAACAGTTCAGAGTACAGCATAGCATATCAGAGCACATCAGGAACAGTTCAGAGTACAGCATAGCATATCAGAGCACATCAGGAACAGTTCAGAGTACATCATAGCATATCAGAGCACAAGTAATAACAGGAACAGAAGAGGAACAGAGCATATCAGAGCAGAGCACAAGTATAGCATATCAGAGCAGAGCACAAGTAATAACAGGAACAGGTGGTGAATTCCTAACCTGAAGAACCAGCCTCGGCATCATTGCGAGTTATTTGTCGATGAAGAATAGATCGACGTGGATCATCATTACGAGTGCCCATTTCACGACGTGGATCTCGACGGAGAGGTGGTGGACGAGCTCCAGGCGGCGGCGGGTCTCGACGGAGAGATGGTGGTGGACGAGATCGACGGAGAGGTGGTGGAGGATCTCGACGGAGAGGTGGTGGTGGACGAGGTCGAGGAGGAGGTGGTGGTGGACGAGATCGACGGAGAGGTGGTGGTGGACGAGCTCGAGGAGGATGCGGTGGTGGATCTCGACGGAGATGAGAGGATCTCGACGGAGAGGAGCGGATCTCGTCGGAGGAGAGGAGCTCGATCGAGGAAGAGGAGGAGAGGCGCGTTGTATCTGAAAAAAAGAGAGCCAAGGTCAAAAAGAGAAAGACAAGGGTCAGTAACATGACATGAAAAAATTAAAGGACTAAAATGAAAAAATTAAAGGACTAAAATAAAAAATACTGTACTGGAGATATACTATACTTGTGTTATTATTGTGCTTTGTTCCCTTCTAGTTTACATTGTTGTCTAGCTAGTGATATTTTATTTTAACAGTAATTGTCTAGCTAGTTTACATTGTAGTCTAGTATAAACTACATAGTTTATACATAATCATAATCATAGTTTAAACATTCATAATCATAATCATAGTTGAATATTGTAAAACTAGACATTGAGATGCAAAACTAAATATTGAACATTTAGATGCAAAACTAAACATTGAGATGCTAAATATTGAACATTTAGATGCAAAACTAAACATTTAGATGCAAAACTAAACATTGTAGTCTAGTTGCCCATGGTCTGAATATTTATGAATTCAGAACAATGAAGGCCTTCTAGACATAAAATTAAATGATCAACACTAGATAAACAGAAAATCAAGAAACTGATCAACACTTGAAAAACTGAGAATCATCAACACTTGATAACCAACATTACAAACAATTGTTCAACTTACAAACCAACATTACAGTAGATGCATTGTTCAGAACACTAGTCCACTAGAACACATTACAACTTAAAACGAAACACAATTTCTTCAAGGGTCTTCAATCATGTTCTTCAAGGGTCTTCAATCTCCACAAAATCAAGGCAGATGTGACCATGCCTTGGGTATGCAACAATCAGCAACAGTGATCCCTCTACTATATTTGCCTCCTCCCTAAATTGCTGCCATCCTATTGTGAATGCAATTCTATCATCTTCATCTTCCATGTGGTACCATCCTTCAAAGGGCACATCAAATTCCCTAGCCAACAGATTTGAATGTCCTTGACATGGGCATCCAACTTCTCTGAATGTTTTTGCGAAAGGTACTGCATAGTAACAACTTGTGTAAGAACTAAGTCCAAAACATTGCATAAAAAAGTGAGAAATTAAGTAGTAGATAGTTACCAAAGCATCTAGTTCAACATTTTCCGATTATACTTGTGCACCATAAACTGCATCTCATTGACACTTTCATAGAATTCTTCCTCAGCTAGTTCTTGCCCTGGTTTTAGAGCCAAAACCTTGTAGATACCATAATTGATGGTTGCCATGTTCTCCTCACTAATTTCTCTGATGTTTGAGAAAATAGTCTTCTGAAGTATAGCTCTAATTTCAGGCATCACACAGTAAAGACCTGCTCAAAGTAGTAAACAATGGCAAACTAGTTAACATAGCAAGTCTTTCAGCTAACATGACATAAAACAGTTAAAATTGTGAAACAGTTTACCTCCATCTGCAACAATAGGCTTCTCAACCTTCATATTGTCCACAAATTCAGACACTGTGATATCAAAATTGTTGGCCTGTTCCACATACCTGAAAGAGACAACCTCACCTTGCTGGATATCATATTTCCTAACAAGGGAACTCCAGTATGGTCCACAGATGGTAGTTCTTGACACTTCTTTCTCCAGGAAGAAGTCATACACATGCCTGTTCCTGCATGTAGCCACCATCCAGTTCTTTGACATTGCAAATTTTTCAAGTTGTTCCTTGAATTTGCAAGGTACTGCCTGAAATAAAAACAAGAGGAATGTTTGTCATTATACACCTCCTTTCCAGATAAAAACAAGAGATCCATTGTACTGATGTTATAACTTACCACTCCATTTTCAAATCCCTGCATCATAATCAGATCAAAATAAACTGCACTTTTAATGGAGGCCATGCTTTGCACCGCTGTCAGCACGTAACACAACTCATCTCATCCATTCCTATGAAAAAAATGGAAGTATTAAGATATGGAACACAAATTCATTCATGGATGACATGAAAAGAGGCAAATGATCTAAATCACCTGTAGGATAACTTGTGCTCCTGTTGTACAATCAGATATCTGCATCACACATGAAACATTCAGATGTAAGTACACAAACAGAACAAAAATATTCAGGTAAGAACAAGATATGAACTCACCATAGGCAGAAGAACTCGACATAGGCAGAAGAAATAACTCCATACTACCACCATGTTAAATAGGAAAGCACCTGGACGTGGGGGCAAGCACCTGGCGCAACACTTCCCCCACTTCCCCCACTTCCAAGGACGTGTGTGCAGTGCATAAATGTAATAAATGAAAAAATGCTCTGAATAAATGTACAAAATGGTCTGAATGCTCTGGTAATTTAGGCACAAAATTCAGGCACAAAATGCTCTGGTAATTTACACAAGTAGTTGACTAGTAGTAGAACTAATGTAGTCTATTATGGAACTAATGTAGTCTAGTAGCCCATGGTCTCTGAATATTTATGAATTCAGAACAATGAAGGCCTTCTAGACATCAACAAAACAGGAATATGAAACAAGTAATAAAACAAGCACATCCATAGTTGACAACATTAAAACAAGCACAACCATAGTTGACAACATTAAAACAAGCACAACCATATAATTTCAGGCACAATACAAGTGATACAAACACTATTAGTTAACTTACAGAATAAGGACATAATAACTAAAGCTTAAAACAATATTGATGACATTGTTCCTTAAACAACTGCAGCACAACCTAAACAAGCATCTGTTAACTAACTAATTCCTTAGTTGACAATGTCAACAAAGTTCAGCCCAAGGTGATCACTCATATGTTCTATCTTGATCAGAAGCATTGAAGCCCATCCAACATCAGCAGCAAATGTGAAGTCATTCCACCCTGTGGTGAAAATGACTTCTCCATGTTCCTTGCTAATGGAGTAGGCACATGCAATGAAGTTCTCTTCGTCTCCTTCTATGTCTTGCCCTTCCCTGGAAAGATGTGTTATGCCATGTCTTGGGTACCTGTAGCCTTGTACAGCCTCAATAGGCATGAACTGCAATAATCATGTATTTTGCAGTTAGTATTTTTTTTACACATTAGGCATGCATAGAATGAAACAACAGAATAGTGATTTAGCTCTAAGCCTTACCAGTGCATCCCATGCTTGGTTTTCCTCATTCATCTTGTGTACCCAGAAATTCTTCTCATCATTACTTTCAATGATCTCATGGTCTGTCACATGAACATCTTTGTAGATGGCAAATAAGATGGTGGCCATGTTCTGTTCAGTGATTGATTGAATGTTTGAGAATATTGTCCTGTACAGAATGCTTCTTATTCCAAAAGGGACATCTCCAATCACTAAGCAAAAGAGAAGAAATAAAATAATTAGTACTAGTACATGTAAAGAAATTAGTAGTAGTTGAGGAAATAGTTAGTAGTAGTTGTTAGCAAGAACTTACATGGAGCTTCATGGATGTACTTTTCAACACCATTTGAGGAAATGGTCACATGGAATAAATTGTCCAAACCCTCAATCGGATCTGGATCATATTCAAATTCCAGTACATCACCAAGACCAATGTCGTATACTCTCCACAATGACGTCCAATAAGGACCACAAATCAATGTCTTTTCATCAGTCTTCTTCAAGTACAGATCATAGTTTCTAATTGCACTGCTGTTGGCAACCAGCCAATTCTTAGGAGTGAAATCATTCAGTCTCTCCCTAAATGAACATGGAACAACCTACAGGATGAACATAACATAATGTAGTTAACTTACCAACCTACAGGATGAATATAACATAAAGTAAACTATTGTTGTCTGGATGTGAAAACTCACCACACCATCAAATGGAAACTCATCAACAATGACAATCTGGAAGCTGGTTGCCCTCCTCTGTGTCCTACCACAGTTGTGAGCAGGTTGTCCACACACAGCACAGTCCATTGCTAAAAATTAAGCAAGTAATTAGTAACAGAACCTAAACATTGCAACCATATTATAGCATCAAGAACAATCTACACATTTCAAGATCAAGAACATTTACACATTTCACCACTTATAATCTGATGAACATAATCAGGAACATATTCAGGAACATAATAAGGACAAAACCTAATTAGGAAAACGCAACCCTAATCAGGAACATAATCAGGAAAACGCACATTCCATGAAAACCCTAATTTGAAAGCCTAATAAAGCAGAGGATGAACAATTAGAAGAAAGAGGGATTTACCTGAGAAGAAACCCTAATGAAGGAGTGGTTCTTCTTCTTTGGGTATCTTGCGGTCACTGTAATATTACAAGAAGAAAGAGGGATTAGGACAGAACCGCAAAATAAAGATAAAAGCAACAGAAGTGAAGAAGGTTGGAAGAATCAAGCAACAGAAGAAAAGATTAGAGAGAGAACTGAAGAAATCTGAAGAACTGCAAAGGAACTAGAACTCACCGTACGAACTGTCGAGTCTGCAGATGGATGGAAAGAAAAAGAAAAGATTAGAGAGAGAACTCTGAAGAAATCTGAAGAACTGCAAAGGAACTAAAGAACTCACCGTACAATCTGCCGAGTCTGCAGATGGATCGAAAGAAAAAGAAGAGATTAGAGAGAGAACTCTGAAGAAAAGATAAGAAAACAAGTCTGAAGAACTGCATAGGAACTCACCGTAGAATTTCCGAGTGAGAGAGAGGGAACTGCCGAATGGGAGAGAGAGGGGAGGTTGTCCCTTCGGTTCCCTCCTTATAATATTCCAACGCTCCACGCGCTCTCTGTCTCTTCGGTTCCAGATATTTTGTCCCATATTTTGGCCGAGTGGGCCTTTGCCTAGTACTTTCTCCTACGGTTGGAGTACTTTGTCCTACAGTTGGGCCTTTGTGTTTTTGAAAAAATTCATTTTGTTGCAGCAACTTATCCTTAGTATGGATTTGTTGCATACAACTGTAATAAGTATACAGAGAAGTTTCTTTTTTGAATCCATTTTAAAAAACAACATTGGCAAGTAGAAAAAAATTCAATTTGTTGCAACAACTTATCCTTGCTATTGTGAAAAATTAACACAATAGCAGTATGGATTTGTTGCATCTATATTTTCAGAAAAGCAAACACAACTGGATCAGAAAACACAAACTTGATATATAATATAAGTTCAATAATAGCTGGATACAAACACAACTGGGTACACAACCACAACTAGATACAAACACACTGGATACAAACACACTGGATACAAAGTTAATTCATGGGCACTACTTAGATGATCTCTAGTAGATGATCCCTAGTTGATGATCTCAACAAAGTTAAGACCAATAAACTCTTGCATGGGCTCTACTTTCATCAAAAGAAGTGCTTCATTGCCAATGTTAGCAGCATTGGTGAAATCAGTCCATCCATTCTGAAAACACACATGCCCCATGTCCCAGGCAATGGAGTAGGTGCAGTCAATGAACTCTTCTTGTTCTTCTCCTAGCAGCTGTCCATCCTTGGAAAGATGAGCAATGCCAAAACCTGGGTACCTGTACCCATCTATAGCCTCGATGAGGCATGTCTTTGAAAACAAATAAATATCCACAATTGATTTAGTTGCATGCAAATAAAATAATTTCAGATGTCAAACATATGAACTTTGGGAAATTACCAGTGCATTGAAGTGAACATTATCATCATCCATCTTGTGCACCCAAAAATGTTTCTGATCCTTTGGTTCATAAAATTCCTTCTCCACAAAAACATCTTTGTAAATGCCAAACAGGATTGCAGCCATGTCCTGTTCACTAATGGAGTGGATGTCTGAGAAGATTGTCCTATAGAGGATACTTCTTATTGGGCTAGGCAAATCTCCTACAACTAATCAGAGAGGATGTGTTAGCCTTAATTATTTCAAAAATGCATTGTGAAAAAAAGATGAGTTATTATTGTGATACCAGTTTCTTCAACTGCATCCTTCTCAACATTGTTGGAATGAACAGTTATGTCAAATGAGTTCTCTAAAGGTTCAAAGGGATCATCAGTACATTGGAAATGTACAACATCACCCACAGTAATGTCATAAACTCTAACTAATGATCTCTAGTAAGGGCCACATATTAGTGTAGCTGACTCATCCTTCTGTAAGAATAAATCAAATCTTCTGAATCTTGGGTTCTTGGCAACTAACCATTTCCCAGGAACTAAATTGTTCAACCTCTGTTTGAATGAGCAGGGAATGTACTGCAGTTTAACAACATAATTTAGTTCCCATTGCCAAAAACTATTTGAATGAGCAGGGAATGTCAAATCCATTAGCTCTCCTGTTACTAGGGAATGAGCAGGGAATGAGCAGAAAAACTTACTACACCACGTCTAAAACCATGGCCAATGACAATGTCAAATCCATTAGCTCTCCTGTTAGATCTGCCACAATTGTCACCAGGCTGATCACAGATAGCACACGTCATGCCATCCATCACCTACAAAATAACATCCAGGTTAATTCACCTACAAAAATTCACCCAGGTTGATCACAGATAGCAGGTTCAAATTCAGAACCTGAGAGCTGAAAAGTCGAAGGAGGAATTTCAGAACATGCGACCTGAAAATGTAGTAGAGGAATTTCAGAACATGCGACCTGAAAATGTAGTAGAGGAATTTCAGAGCGGCGGGCGCGGCCGGAGGGGAAAACTCGCGAGCGGCTCGGGCGCGGCCTAGGGAGGTTGGGGGGAAGGCGTGCCGGAGGACGGGAAGCTCGTGGGTGCGGGATGGTGGCGGGCGTTTGAGCGGCGTGCAAGTGGCGGTGTTTCGGCCAGCGAGCTTGCGTAGTGAGCGGTTGGTGAGGGAGGCGCCAGGAGGAGGGTGGAGCACGGCGGCGGCCGGGCTGGTGGGCAAGGGAGCAGGGGCGAGCCGAGGAAGAGGAAGCGTGGGAGGCGGTATGATGGGCAGGGACAAGGCCAGGGAAGGCGGGTCCACGTGGGCGTGGAGGTTGGGATCGGTGTGGAGGGAGGAAAAGCGTCGTCGTGGGTGTGTTTGGGTGGGAGGGCCAGCCAGGGAGACGGAGGAGGAGGGTGAGGTTTGAGTGGGGAGTGGGTGGTGATGTGGCGATTAGGATTGGGTAGAGGGGAGAGAGGTGAGGTGGCAAGGAGTGGCTGTGGTGATGTGGCCAAGGAGGGTGGGTAGATTTTTAGGTGGGTTTAGGATTAGATGGGGTAGGTAGGTTGGACCGATTTAAAAACCTGGGGGTGGTCGTTCGGGTCGGGTTGGCCCGTTCGACTGCCCCTACTAAAATAAATATAATTTTTATTTATTACAAACAAGGTTTTTGCAAACCGATTTCGGCAAAACAAAATATTCCGGGGACCCGGTTTTCGGTGTTTGAAAAAGATGGGGCGTTTAGAAAACAACACGGGCTTTGCAAACATAGTTTTGGCAAACAATGCATGATGATGACGATGCAATGCACAATTTCAACGCGATTTTCTAGTAGTGGTTTTACGGGATGCCACAATTCGACACCACTAACAATGGATCTCGCCCTCGAGATCCGCCTCATGGTACCGGAAGGAAGGTCGGCGATCTGCGTCTTCTCGCTTCGTGTAGATATTCGCGACACCACTAACAAGAGGTCGTTGTCCCTGTTCGTCAAGAGAACACTCCGGAAAACGAAGTTAAAGGTAAGGCCTCTAACTTTCATGGAAGGAGTAAAATTGCATCGATCCACCATTCAATATACAAAGCAAATGATAAGAGTAGTGGTATGGTCGCGACTCCATCCCGCACTCAAAGCATTACCACACGAATAAGCAAAATGATTATGCAACCAACCCTCAAGATTCAGATCAAGATCTCGACAAGCGAGGTTCGAAACAAAGGAGTGATGTGTCTACGACGGATCCGCGTAGAGGATGATGTCGTCGCGTCGGAAAACACCGGAAGGCACAAACAAGGAACAAAGGATGGTAACACCGTAGACGGATTCATCAGGTGGCTTGACACCGGATGGTGGGACACCGTTATCAAAGGAGGAAGCGAAACCCTAAAGGTACGACGGAACCCAACCACGAGAAATCCTGGACTCGAAGAAAGAGAAGAGAGCAGATTCAAAACACGTCGAGGTAAGAGGAGAACAGCAGAGGGGTAAGGAGTAAAATCAGACCTAATCAGAACTATCCAACCGATTTTCAAAAATAGTTTGACACTCTACTTCGGCCGTGAGCTAGGTTATCCTGAAATTTGGACTTGTGGGGTATCGCAACTGCGAGCTCGATACCACTCAGACACCTCGATCGGACCTATGCAAGTTTGAGCAAAATTCGCCAAACCCGCATAGAACGATTCAAAGGTTATACCAGCACTTCGTGCGGGTGGAAACAAGTAATAACATTACACAACAGTCCTCGATGGGACCCATTGAGCAGATATATATAATGACTCAAAGAGTCAAGAATACGAATATAATATACAAAGATCCAAATCACCTTGAAAATGATCGAGCGTCCGACTACGGACAAGATGCAAATGGGGCTAAGAGCCCAAGAATAACCAATGGCGTCCATAACCTGCCCAGCCAAGCGGAAGGGTAACCCCTTCTAAGCGCCGTTCTCAACCCTTAACAAAGGTGCCGACAAAGGCAAAGGAAAACAAAGAAGGAGCGTCGATCGAGGCCAAGACAGCGAGGCTAGAATTGGCGGTCCTCGCCTACATAGGTATGGTGGATCAAGCGGCGACAAGATGCACTAAACAACCTATAGAGACTCGATACAATGGCGGTTATCGGAGGTGAGAATGACCTATCCGGATCCAACCTGAAGCTATCACCAAACAAACCCATCCTGGCGTTTCCCCCTCGAGACCAAACGAGGAAGTCAACCGAGGAACTCACACAGTTGGCAGTTTTAATTATTCAGTTATAGTTGCGGCACTTTACTAGTCAGGTTTAGATAATCGTCCTGATAAAATAAACAGTGGGCACTTTTAGTTAACCATTCCGTGATAGTTGCAACAATTACTAATCAGATACAGATAGCATGAGATAAACCCGAAAAACCAGCAGTTGTTGGTACTTTTATTCAGCCAATTCGTTGTAGTTGCAATACTTACTAGTCAGATACAATTGTCGCAAGCGACAACCAAACAAGCAATTGTGGGCAGTATTATTAGCCATTCCGTTATAGTGAAGCTGATTACTAGTCATTATAAGTCAAATTTATAACAGTAAACTTTAGTTATGCTTGTCTATGATCGAGATACTGTGCTCCAAGTCGTCCATATCCATGACACGGCTTTCAGAAAGTTTTACCGGGGTGCACCAATAGCAACACACTCGATCAACCTCGAAAAACCAAATCAAAACCCAACGAGGCTTTCACGATGAACAATCACAGGATTCGAAATATTTGGGGCCACCCTTAGAGTAGAATCCATAGCGAGTAAGCAAGCTCGAGACGGCCTCAAGGTTATGGGGATCCGGTGAACGATCGGGAACCCGAAGTGTGGCTGGGCTTGTCGACACCGCGGAATCGTGCCATTGATCCTAACAAGACAAAGTGCTCGCACAATCGTAAATAAAACAGTAGCATGGCATAAGTACAGGATCGTAAATAAAACCTCAAACTAGTTTGTGGCCCCAAGAAATAAGTCAATCAAGCTCGCTCGGGGTCCCATATACCGGATGTGGATAGCGCATAGAAAATCAAGGAACAGTATCAAGTACTCGGGGTCTTACGGGACACAAGTGGGCGTTCGGAAACCAAATATTTTCTATCACCCACCGATGCCTCTGCTTATTCCAATTTTAGTTGTTAAACAGAAATTAAAGTGACGATAAGTAAAACTATGATCATCTCCATCAACAACATGCGGCAATACATCAGCAACTGTGGCATATGACGACGCACATTAGTACTTGAGCAAGCAACTACGACGCGCAAGTCCAACTATCTACCAAACAACAGGTAATAGGATGTGTCCAAGGCAATATAAGGCTGCAGGGAATATCACGGGTACGGAAACTAAAGCATCGCAACACAGATAGCAATAGATCAACAAGAGGGAATAAAGACTATAAAAGTAAGATAGGTAGAAAGGGGGAGATGCTCGCCTGAAAACATTGTCGAAGGGTTCATCCGAAGATCGGGGCGAAGCTCACATCAACTCAACGGCCTTATCCGCGAAGAAGCAAAACACTAGAAGAAACACCGGATGCAATATTTAATACACGGCAGAAGATCGACATGATGCATGCACGATGGATGACATGGCAAAGGTGCGATGCAATTAGGTCAATATTAAGTGGAACCGGGGTCCCGACAATTAATTATATGGTTCAAGTTGTTTAAACCCCCGCATGTTAGATGTTGTTTTAGCATGTCAAAAGATAACATCGGGTTCGCTACACAAATTTAAATGAGGCCAATATAAGGCTAGATTTGCCCGCATATGGGCCCCATATTTAATTATTAGGTGAATCGGCATAAGGCCCCCAAACCACATGATTATGCATGCGAGATGACAATTAAATATGCAACAAGTTGTTCTTATGTTATGAAATAGGGTTTCGGGAAGGTTCACACATTAGGGGTCTCGACGATCTTGGGGTTCCGGGGTTCGGGGTCGGACAGGGGTCCAGGGTTCGACGAAACGTTCTCGGTCACGGGGCAGATCTTGTCGCATCGGGGTCTCGATGTCCGGGCAGAACTTGTGTCAGCGTCGGGCGACGGCTTCTTCCGGTCGGTGCCGTTCGCCATCGAAGGTCTTGTCGTTCAGGGGGGATGTTCTCGGTGTCCGGGTGAAGCACTCGGCGTTCCTTGATTTGTCGAAGGCCTTGCTCCTCTACGGCGAAGGACTTAGCGTCAACGGGGTCCGGGAAGGCGATCTTGACGCGGCACCGGGTACGGGTCCGGCCTTCGGGTTCGGGGGTCTCGGCGTCCGTGAAGAGTCTTGTCGCCCTTGGGTGAAGAACATGTCATCCCGGGGTCCGTGTAGAAGTGCTCGATGATCCATGACGGAGGTCTCCGGGTCCGGCTCCGATTGCCATGAAGGAGGTCTTGGGGTTCCTTGTAGATGACCTTCGAATTCGGGGAAGATCTTGTCGATGACTGAAGTGGGGTGATGCATCACGAACTTGGCAGCGGACGATGATGCAACATGGGTAAGAGGTGGACGGCACTAGTGTTAGGATGGTGTCCTGCACTAGTCAAAACCAGCAGAGGATGTGGGTCGGCGACAAGGCGTTGAAGATGGGCAAGATAGGGATGGTCCCAGCGGTGGAGGGCACCATGGACGGTGGCGGAGCTCCGCGACGAGGATCGGCCGGCAGCGGCCAGGGAAGCTGGGAGGTCGTGGAGGCGGCGAGCCACGGCGCTCAGAACGGGCTCGCAAGAACCGCAGAGAGGGGGCTGTGCCAGGCTCATGGCGGCCAGACGGTCGAACGGCAGGTACGCTGGCGGCGAGGAAGCACGGGCGGCCGGCGACGTGGACGAGGAGCGGAAGGCCGGGCGGCGCTCTGGCGGCGAGGCGGCAGAGGCGAGGGGTCGAGGCGTGCGCGACGGGCGTGGGCGGAACAGAGCGGCGTCCCTGCGGCGCGCGGTTGTCTTGACTGGCGGCGCGGGCGAGAGCGGCAGCGGCGGGCTCGGCGAGACGCGAGGTTGGGTGGAGAGGCGGCCGGGCGAGGCTTGAGGTGGAGCGGCGGCGGCGGCGCCATCGGAGCGGCGCGGCCGAGGGGAAAACTTCATGGCGGCCAAGCGCCTAGGAGGTTGGGGAGGCGTCGCCGGCGACGGGAAGCTTCGTGGGGTGCGCGGGATGCGGTGGCAGCGGCGTTTGGCGTCTTGGGTGGCGGTGCTCGGCGAGCTGGTGGCGGAGGCGGTTGGTGAGGCGCCAGAGGAGGGTGGAGCACGGCGGGGCTGGTGGGCAAGGGAGCAGGGCGAGCGAGGAAGGCAGCGTGGGCGGTATGATGGGCAGGGCTGTGGGAAGCGGGTCCGTGGGCCAGGAGGTTGGGATCGGCCGTGGAGGAGGAAAGGCGTGCGTGGGTGTGTTTGGGTGGGAGTGGGGCCAGGACAGGGAGGAGGGAGGGTGAGGTTTGAGTGGGGAGTGGGTGGTGATGTGGCAGATTAGGATTGGGTAGAGGGGGAGAGAGGGTGAGGTGGCGCAAGGGGAGTGGCCAGGGTGATGTGGCCAAGGAGGGTGGGTAGATTTTTAGGTGGGTTTAGGATTAGATGGGGTAGGTAGGTTGGACCGATTTAAAAACCTGGGGGTGGTCGTTCGGGTCGGGTTGGCCCGTTCGACTGCCCCTACTAAAATAAATATAATTTTTATTTATTACAAACAAGGTTTTTGCAAACCGATTTCGGCAAAACAAAATATTCCGGGGACCCGGTTTTCGGTGTTTGAAAAAGATGGGGCGTTTAGAAAACAACACGGGCTTTGCAAACATAATTTTGGCAAACAATGCATGATGATGACGATGCAATGCACAAATTCAACGCAATTTTCTAGTAGTGGTTTTACGGGATGCCACATTCATCCATGAGGAACTGCATCAGGAACTTTCTTGTAAACTCTTGACTGAATTCCTGGAATTTGTTAGATAAAAATGTGAGTAATGTGCAGAACTTACAGATAAAAATATGAATAATGTGCAGGACATATATACATACCATTAAACCCTCCAAAGGAATGACATTTGTTGATGTAATTGTGCTAACATAATTCTTAATTGCAGGCCTTGGTAGCACTTCCACATTGCTTCTTAGCTGCATTAATTGGTGGTAATTTATTTGAACCAAATTTCCAAAAATGCAGTTTGTATCAATTGAATCAAATCCTGAATGTCCAGGTCCTAACAAATGCCAAACAATGTATCATCAGTACCAGAAAATATAGATCAATGACAAGAGCATAGATTACAAAGTAAATGGTGCTAAACAAACCTCTAATTGTGATCATTAGCCTATCATCCCTCTCATAATCTTGGACTTTGTAGTAATCATATTCATCAGTGAACCAATTATAGAACTATTTTCAGATCTATTTCTAGCATTAGTAAAAATCAGATTTTTTGTTTAGAATTACAGATGAATTATATGAACCATTTCAGATATACAAAGCACACACTAGATGGATGAAAAGACCATACTATATATACAAAGCACACACTAGATATACAAAGCACACACCTGCAATTATCTGATTGCTCTTGAGAAATCGCTAGGTGACGCGGGGGAGAAGGGGATGTGGCTGCTGCAGTCCAGTTGGTGCGGCCGCGCGGATCCATTGCAGAAGCTGCTATGGATGTGCCGCTAGGATCTGCAGCTCTCCGGCGGCGGGTGGTGCGGCGGCGCGGACGGAGAGGACCGAGAGGATCTGCAGCTCTCCGGCGGCGGGTGGTGCGGCGGCGCGGACGGAGATGATCTGCAGCTCGGGCTCGGGCGGTGGTTGTCTGGCGGCGGGTGGTGCGGCGGCCGCTGACGGAGAGGATCTGCAACTCCGGTTGACTGGCGGCGAGTGGTGCGGCGGCGCGGACGGTGAGGATCTGCAGCTCTCCGGCGGCGGGTGGTGCGGCGGCGCGGACGGAGAGGATCGGCAGCTCTCCGGCGGCGGGTGGTGCGGCGGCGCGGACGGAGAGGATCGACAGCTCTCCGGCGGCGGGTGGTGCGGTGGCGCGGAGGACACGCGCGAGAAATGGAGGCCAAACCCTAGCGCTGGTGGCGGGGTGCCTCTCTTATACATTGGACAACAGAGGGGAGGGGGGTTTGTGCAAGGTGGCGCGGGTGGAGGGACGAATAGGAAACTAAAATATTAACTGAGGGGCGTCTCAGCTAATCGCTATAACTACGGAGCCGAGGTGGAAGGACACAAAAAGTTAATAACAACCTAAGGTACTAATGTGCAAAATGACCATACTATATACGCACACACCCACCCACCGCGGCCGTCACATTCTCCACTCCCTCACTCCCTCACTTTCCACTCCCTCACTCTCTCCCTTTCCTCGTGTTAGGGTTCCACCGCCGCCGCCGCCCAACATGAAACCCCTCCAGCGAATCCCATCGCCGCTGCCACCTGAGGAGCTTGTCTGTTTTTTTCTCGTGTTCTTCTTCTATTCTTCTTTCTTCTTCTGTTCTTCTTGATTAGGAACTGTTGTTCTTAATTAGGAACTATTCTTGATTAGGAACTGTTCTTGATTAGGAACTGTTGTTTAGATCTGATCTAGTCTTCTTAGATTAGTGTACTCTAGTTCTCTTAGAATAGTGTATAGATCTTTTCTCGTGTTCTTAGATTACTATACTAGATCTGGTGTTGTTCTTAGATCTAATCTGGTGTTGTTATTAGATTAGTGTTCTTAGTTTAGATTGTTGTTATTAGATTAGATTTGTTCTGTTCTTAGATTTGTTCGAGATTTATGTTCTTTGTCTAACCTGCTATCTGATCTTGTTTGATCTAACACCTTTCTCGATCTTGTTTGATCTAACACCTATCCGATCTTTGGGTGCTTAGATTTGTTCTTTGATTTATGTTCTTTGTATAGATCTATGTTCTTAGTTACATTCTTAGATTTGTTCTTCTTAGATTATATTTTGTTTAGGGTTACTAGGATTAATTCTATTGATGTCAAGAGTTGATGATTATTTCGGTTAAGGGTGCATTGATGAAGAAATGTTCAATTTTCAAAAATTCATAATGTTCGTAAAGTTCATTGTTAAGATTGTTAGAATGTCTTGAACTTTCTAAATGTTCGATCTTTCCAATGATATTCTGAATGTTCGATCTTTCGAATGTTCGAATGTTCGATCTTTCGAACTTTACGAATGTTCGATCTTTCGAATGTTCAATGTTCGATCTTTCCGAATGTTCAATGTTCGATCTTTCGAACTTTCAATGTTCGAATGTTCGATCTTTGAACTTTCTAGATGTTACGATCTTCTGTTTTGCTATGTTCGTAAATTCGAAATTACTAAATGTTCGTAATGTTCAGCATGATCCGAACTGCGAATGTTCTGCTTTTCGAATGTTAGAATATTCAGAATGTAATTATTGACTTTCAATGTTTTGCTATTTGATCATGTCCTGAACATGTTTTAGCATTCTTGATTACATTGCTTTAGCATTACCGATTACATCTTTTTTTATACTAGATAGGAACACAGTGAGAACTGCCATTGACATCTCAGATGACAGTGGCAGCTTGACCCCAAGCCACAGCACTAGTGGCAAGTGACTCTGGCAAAGGTGACACCTCGCGATGACACCTCTGCCAGTGACACCTCTACGGAGTGGTTCGTGCCAGATGGTTATGTGCCAATTATGCCAGCACAAGATGATGGCTTGGTTTTAAGGGGTATGTATCTATACAAACTTTGAACTATCTAGTCTATTACAGCAGTTGAGAAATGGTACTAATATTTATAAAATTTGTTCTATCTGTGCTGTATCAGGACCAAAAAACAAGGGAATATATGAGTGGGACCACCAGTGTATGTTTGGAAATGACATACTACTGTGTCCATGCCAAGTTGAGTTTCTGGACGAATGGTGCAATGGCAGAAGGCCAGCAATAAAGTACTATGTCTACAAGATGATAGAGTCAGCTGTCATTGAGAAGAAATGCAAAATGGTGAGCAGCTATTTACTTTATCATGCATAACAGTGTAGTAGAAACAGAGTCCAAAAGAATGCTAACAGTTGTGTAAACTTGATACTTACACAGGAATTTAATGCTGAGTTCACAACCAAGTACCTGAAGGATTTTCTTGATGAACCACTTACTTTACAAGTTGAATCCATGGCTGAAGATGATCGTGTGGATGTGAGGATGAAGATGGGAGTAAACAATAGAGCAATGATAACCAGTGGATGGTGGAACCGTGCATGGGCCTTCAACATGAAGAAGGATGATGCTATCTTTCGGTTTACGTACAAGTCGAATGAGTTGCGCACGATGCTCGCGGCACTCCATAAGCGTAGATCGACAATCGATTGGGTGGAAGTAGAACTTGTTATGAGTTCTACTTATTTTGGATGTAATTATCGATGGGCTTAAGTTGGACTGCCTAGTACTATATATCTTTGGACTAAGTACTACTTTTGTAGTTGTAAGTATGGAGCAATAAGTACTATGTTGGATTATCGATGGAATCGAGTATATAATTATGTATGTGGTATCTGTTTTCGAATATTTGATTATCTTTGGTTATTCTTTTGGAGGCCTGACACAAAGTGCCTCAAATGGATGACCATTTTAAGGCACACGATAGTGCCTCAAATGGATGACCATTTAGAGGCATGTTTGTGATGCCTCAATGATCATCCATTTGAGGCAATGTCGTGTGCCTCACTGGTTGGACATTGGAGGCGTGACATAGTGCCTCAGATGGATGATTATTAGAGGCACACCAAATAGTGCCACAGTTGGTCACTATTTAGAGGCATAATTTAGTGCCTCTAAATGATAACCAATTGTGGCACTTCTAATTGTGCCTCAGTTGATATACTTTTAGTGGCATTATCACAAAAAATGCCTCTAAAAGTTATGTCTTTTTGAGGCACAGGTCAAAGTGCCACTGATAGTTTAGCATGGAGACACTGGACTGTGCCTCTATTTTTCAAAATATTAGAGACACTATCAATAGTGCCTCAAAAGGATAAACTATTAGTGGCACTTTTAAAACTGCCACTAAAAATTCATATTTAAAGGCACTATTTTTCAAAGTGACTCAATAGATACAATTAGAGGCTGTTTAAAAAAGTGCCTCTAAAAAAAGTTGCCATAGTGTTTATATGCTCGCGGGTCGCATGGATGGTCCAGAGGAGATGTCGTCGTTGCAGCCTGGCAAGTTGCAGACCGACCGACCGGGCCGGCCGGTACACTTTCCACAGAGTGTCTGGTCTTTTGTGTTTCACGGAAGAGGCAACTGCTCGACGTACGTACGTTCCTGCCTGCGCTCTTTAATTCTTTGTATTTGGCCTACATAAAAATAAAAGCACAGAGATTCTGAACGTACAAACAAGAGTGCATGCCCTGAAGCACCCACGCAGCATCGGCACCTGCACCATGGACAGCGGTACACCGTTCCTCCAATGCTAGAGGGCCTAGCTCAACAACACGACAAATGCTTCTTCTCCGGCAAGAGACTAGTAGACCATGCATGCGCCAAGGTATCAAACGAATTTAGTGCCAAAAACTTATTAAAACCCACATTTACAGGTTTCAAAAATATCTAGTAAATATAATTCTGGACATAATTAATGCTGTATCTCACAAGTATGTAAAATCACAACGTGGTGAAATTCTTTGTATTTGGCCTACATAAATATAACAGATCTGATAAAATTTGGAGATTTGAAAACATGCTTGTACACATCTACAATGTTGTCAATTTTATAAAGATCAGAATACAAAGTATTTGAAATTGATATTTTGCGCATTTATGGGATAAATTGATATTTTGCGCATCTATGGGATAAATCATGAGCTATATCTGGACTTTATTTCAATATTTTTTGAAACTCACAAACATGATTTTAATTTTTTTAAATAACAAGAACACTAGACCCTTGGAGCCAAAAAAAAAAAAACTCCAATCGTGTGAGAGGCCATAAACGGTGCTACCAACGGCTGCTCCAAAACAAAACTTAACCACGTGCAACCCAATAGCTGTGTTGAATCTTCCTCTTGCGCGATTGCCTCTGCCGCCACCAATTCCCTCTACCTCGTGGCCACGCCGAACCAGCACCAAATCCCGCTGGTACATGCCGCGATCGACCATGCCACGCCCTTTCCCCTTGAATCAAGGTTTAATCATGCTGCCACCATAGATCTTCAACTGTTGCCGCCTCGTGTCCCCCATTCCCTAAAGCATTCACATCCAACGAGTCGCAACTTCCTTAGGATGGCCCCACACTGCCACGTAGATAGCTTCGCCGGCTACCACGACGTTCGACTGCGGGAGTCCGGCACCCTATCCATCAGAGATTACACTGCGACGGAGAGAGGGTGTGGCTCGGCAACTTCGACTCCCTGAAGCTCACTGCAACGCGGAGGTTTGGCCAACCTAAGAGAGACCTCAACTTCCCGAAGGTGGAGAGCCCACGGGAGGCGGAGTTCCTAGCTTTTGGAGTGTGGATAACATCTCAGGAAGAGGAGAAGGAACATCGCCTCGCCATGCGACAACTCACCCCCCACGAGTCTGATGATGTGGCCATGGTGAGGTAAAGAGAGGCTTATCCGGAGGCAATGCAGACCGAGTACAAGTTCTATGTGGCAATGGACTTGACAAAGAAGAAAAAACCGAGGTTGGATCCTCAACGGTTATCAAGCAGGAGGAAGACGATGCAATTTATGCAGGTGTTGATCGGGAGGCCCTCCCGAGTAGTTCCGAGGAGTAGCTTGTATGTTATGTCGAAGTTTCTATGTGCATGATGGTGTTTATTTGAATGTGTCGAGTTTATATGTTAAGATGTGTCGAAGTTCATGGGCGGACCCAAGGTCCCTCAAGTCCAGGTTTGCCACCCACGCTACAACTTGCCTTACATTATTTCATACATCGATTTTGTCCGAAAATTGGCACATTAGTAGTGTTTGCCCAGGCTTCAAAAAGTTTCTGTGTCCTCCATTGTAAGTTTGATTGTGTGTGGTGGTCTTTATTTGAATGTGCCGAGTTTCTATGCTCGAACATGTCAAAGTTTCGATGTTTGAATGTGTTGGTGATGCCCTATATATTTTGCATCATCTCAAACCTAGTTGCTTCCCTATTTCGCATCATCTGGACCGCTTCGATCTTACTATGCCGCGCCATAAGAAATACACAACAAGAGGCTTGTAACAGAAAACATCAACGCCCGCAACAAGCATGTTGCGTTCTACTCGTGAAATACATTTACACATAGATCTAGCTCTGATACCACTCAAGGGTTTCGCAGCATAGTAAATCAAAAAAATTCTACGGATGCGAACGAGAAAGCCAAGATCTAATCTAGGATATGCAATCAACGAGAGAGATAGATGAGATCTTCATACCCTTGAAGAAATCGCACAGCGGAAACATTCAACAGAACATGGGTGATGTAGTCGAACTAGCCTTCTCCTCCTCGCGAACCGATCTGATCCAACGCCGCAAGTGACGGCGCCTCCGAGAGATGCACACGTACGGTGCCACGAAGTCTCCTCCTTCCTTGGTCCAGCAAGTGGGGTGGAGAGATAGACTGGATCTGCAGCACGACGTCGTGGTGCTATGGTGGAGAGTTTCTGCGGCAGGGCTTCGCCTACGCGCAGTCGGGAGGGAGAGAGAGATGGAGGGCAGCAGAACGACAAATAGGGTTGGAGGAGTGGGAGGGGGAGGGTGCGCCCCTGCCCTCTTTATATAGGGGGCTGGCCGGCCCCCTTGGCCCCTCCTCCAAGCCCTAGAACGGCGGCCCCAAGGGTTGGAGTGGGGGGCAAGTTTCCCCCCTCCTTCTAGAAGATCTCCCATAGGGTTTCCCCTAGGCTGGCCGGCTGGGCCTTTGAGGCCTTGTGCCCCTGGCCCAATGCTGCCAGGGCACTTCCCCTTAGGCCCACGCAGGACGCCGACAAGTGGGCCCATGTTGGTCCCACTCCGGAACCTTCTAGAACCTTCCGGTACAATACCGAATACTCTGAAACGATTCCGAAATCCAAAAACTTCTTTCCTTTATATGAATCTTATTCTCCGGACTATTTCAGAACCTCTCGTGATGTCCTGGATCTCATCCGAGACTCCGAACAAAAACTCATAAACAAATTATCCATTCTATCCTAGCGTCGATGCACATTAAGTGTGTGACCCTACGGGTTCGAGAATATGCAGACATGATATTCTATCAATAATCAACAGCGGGGTCTGGAAACCCATATTGACTCCCACATATTCATCTATGATCATATCGGATGAACCACGATGCCAGGATTCAATTAATCCCATATATGTATTCCCTTCGCCACGCGATATTTTACTTGCCCGAGATTCGATCGTTGGTATCGGCATACCTAGTTCAATCTCGTTCACAGCAAGTACTTTACTCGTTCCGTAATCCGATATCACTTTGTGATTAACTCCTTAACCACGTGCTTGCAAGCGGTGTTGATATCGATTACCGAGTGGGCCCGAAGTATATCTCTCCGACTCGGGAGGGACAAATTCCATCTCGATACATACAACCCAACAAGTACTTTCCGATCACCTGAGAGACACCTTTATGATCACCCTCATATAGGATGACGTTTGATGACCTCAAAACTTTCTTCCGATACCAGGGAGTTGTATTATCTCATGGTCTAAGGAATACAATATTTGACATAGGAAAAAGCTTCCCAAAGATGAACACGATCTAGTTGCTCTGCTTAATTTGGGTCTGTCCATCATATCATTCTCCTAATAACATGATCTCATTATTAATCGACAACTCATGTCTATGGTTAGAAAACCTTAATCATCATTAATCAATGAGCTAGTCCATAGAGGCGTACTAGGGACACGGTGTTGTTTATAAACCACACAAGTATCAAAGTTTCCGATTAATACAATTCTAGCATGAAATATAAACTTTATCATAAACAAGAATTATAATAATAACATCTTTATTATTGCCTCTAGGGCATAATTCCAACACGCTTAACTTGGGTGAGAGGACCTTGGTGATCATCATCCACTAACGATGCTCGCTTTCTCTTATGTATGACTGTACAACAGTTTATCATCTTCCACATCTTAGGTTCCGACCATATAAGAACATGATACCGTATAAATAGCAAAATAATGTTGGAGCATAACAAATATCCGCTTGACTCTTCGCAGAAAGCAAAACCAACATCACTTTTCTACGTTCCCGGTGATCCAACATTCTAGAGCAATTTAATGTACCGGTAGTCTATTAAATGGCCACATTTAATTCTTGAATGTTATAAACTGCATTGAAGACTATACTCTACTCCCTCTGTTAGGGATTATAAGGCTTATGAACCATTTTGATAGGATTAAAAAAATTAATAACTCACTCTCTTGATTAATACATGCACCAATAGTTGCACATGCATGAGAGAAGATAGAGAAAAAGAAGAACATGCATTGGAGGAGAGAGACTAATAAATGGAAGTGGACTTATAATTTCTAACATTTTTAAAAAGCTCTTGGGCCTTGTAATCTCTAAGGCTGGTCCTAGTGGGAGTATCATAATACTAGTATCATGCATATAATACTAGTTTATGATACTATGTCTCTAGTGCATTGCATCATGTAGTAGTATCATAGTAGTGATATATTTATTGATTTGTAGAATCTCTATGTAAAATGTGTGTACAAGATTTACTTGTCATTATGATTTCTAGTTTTACGTGCTATGATACGGTATCTACCTATGATACACTAACCACCTCTCTCTTCATTAATTATGACGCCACATCAGATTTTTGCCAAGTTGGCATGCATAATACACCTTATGATACTAGCATTAGGACCAGCCTAACGGAGTGAGTATTTACTTGTGACTGGGTACATGATCAAGAAATGGAAGACCATGCATGCATGCAGATACTAGTATATACTACGTACCGCAAGCATGCACACAAGAAAAGACAAACATGCGAGCGATGCTGGCATCTGCACCTGCACGAGAGCTGCTGCAGACGAGGAACCGTATCATCAGTCAACAGAAACGGCACAAAGAGGAGTCCGCAACAAGGCGACTGACAGGCGAGCTGCTGCACCAGGAGATGACGGTGCAGGCGCTTGGGGGTTGGCTTTTCATGGAAGAGGCAACTGCTTGGCAGGCGCTTTTGCTGCCCCCTCGCATATGGCTACCATGAAATCATACACTGCAGCAGCAGTATGAACGAATAATAATAGGTCGTCCAATGTCCAGCTTATGTTACCTACTATTACTTCCTCCGTTTCAAAATATAAGATGTTTTAGATTTGTGAAGAAAATGAATCTAGATTTCGTTTAGTGTATAGATTCATCCCTAAGTTGAGTAAACTATGTACTAAAACAAGTCTAGATACATTTGCTTTACAAACCTAAAATATCTTATATTTTGAAACGGATGGAGTATGTCCTTGGTCAAATACTAGCACGATAAGAACACAAACACAAGACGACGCATTGTACGAATACGTGCCAGTCTGCGTTGAAATTATATGTAGTCCACAACACGTACTGCTGTGGACGTACAGGAGGAGGGTCGTTGCATGCATCCCATTGAATTATCGATCAGTCCTCGGTACTTCAGTCGAGTTTCACGGGAATTTTGCCCTGCTCCTTTGCCTTGCTTTACCATTTCGCCGCTGAGCCATGAGCAAGCACACCGCACACATGGCAGCGCAGCAACAAGCGGTACAGGGCTCCTCCGTGTCGTTTTCACCACCACCTCTCAACCAGCCCGTGCCCCCCTGAATCCCGATCCACCGTATCAGGAAAAGTCTGGAGCTGTGGACCGCGCCAGCGCCCTGCAGCCAGCCAGCCCTGCTTTTCTTTGCCCTCTGCAGCAGCGGCTCGCCGTTCGTTCGTATCGCCTGTGGCCTAGTGAACGATGCACGATTAGTAGTAGTATTCAGAAACAAAACGTTGCATGATTAATACTACAGCCCAGCGATCGATCATGCACTTGTAGCTAGCCTACTCCCTTAAATTGCCACATTTGCGAGAATGGATTTCACTTTTATTTTGCGTACTATTTTCTCTGGTCTATATTAATGTTTTTTAACTTTGTCTAGATTCGTGTATATCTAGTCTGGAGCTGTGGACCGTGCTCACCCCTTGTTTGCATCGCTAGTAGCCTAGTGAACGTTACATGCTTAGTTAGAGTATTCAAAAACAAAATGTTGCATGATTAATGTGGCCCTCTGAACATATAAGCATGAAATAACCATGCATGCATATGCGACGGGAGGGAGCAGGTAAATTGCCAGTGGCAAGGCGACAAACACGCGGAGATGTCGTTTACATGTTTGCAAGTTGCAGATCGATCGATCGACCGGGACGGTACACATTCCAGAGAGGGTCCGGCGGCCTTTTGCCTTTCACGGAAGAGGCAACTGCTCGACGTACCTTTTCTGCTTGGCTCCTTTAATGGCTGCCACAAATCAAAGAGATGATGCTGCGCGCACAGAGATTCTGAACGTACAAACAAGAGTGCATGCCCCCTGGTAGTGGTAGCGCATAGTACTACCGACAGGCGACAATGCAAATCGCAGAAGCACCCCAAGCCTCAGCTGGCCCCTGCGGCATGGACATTGTACATTGGTCCTCAAACTCCAAAGCCTGGGGCACTTCATTCAACAAGACGACAAACACTTTTTCTCCTGTGACTGACGAGAGTACGAGACCATATGCATGCGCCCAGGTACATGGTACAACGGGGAGAGACACAGGAGACGGGAACGCTTTTGCTTGCCCTCTTTTAGAACATCCCCGAGATATTCTATAAAACAGATTTGGTGCTCAAAAAACCTATTTATAAGGCATGAGAGGCCAATATGGGCACCAGCTATGGTGGCATACGCATGTCACTAGCGCTCGCTACTTCCACGTAGGCTTCGAAAATAGGGCTATAGGTTTGATTTGCCTAACCTTATGTGATGATGTGATCATCTGTGAACTTTATTTCTCATCGTTTTCTTTCTCTCCTCTCTTTCTATTGCCTTTTGCCATGGAGAAGCTGTCTCCTCTGCAGGCAGCATCTGTCATATGAGGACCACGATTTGGCTTACAACCAGGCCGGCCCTGATGGGGGTCGGGAGGGGCAGCCGCCCCGGGCCGCGGAAACTAGGGGGCCCCAAGTCCTATCTAGCTAAGGCATCTGCAACTAGGGCGCCGTGCCGCCATTTGAGTAGGTCAGAGTTCTTCTCTAAGCTTCAGGAAGGAAGACGAGTACGAAGCGTTACGCTGCTGCTGCTAGTGGACCAGAATCTGAGCATATTTTTTGTCGTTATACTGGGATTTTTTCTTCCGTTAGCTTGGGCTTTTGTCCGTTGGTAAGGCATAAACGAATTAAGATCCACGGGGCCGGTTGACCGTGGTAGCTTGACCGTGGATAGAACAACGATCTAGACCAGATCACATATTTTTAAGAAAGGCAATGCAAAACATGATCGAGTCATTTTTATGCTCATCGGTAGGGACAGGGCCGGTCCTGACTTTTCAAGGTCCCGGGGCGAAACTAAGATCTAGGGCCCTATATAAGTACAAAACAAATGTATCAATTTGTAAAAGAATTTTTGAAATAAAATATGAAGATGATTCCCGACTATTACAAATTCATAATCATACATTATTGATCAGTCAGCAATGCCGAGAAAATCCAAGCATCAACGGCAAACGAGTCGGCTAACATGAAATAAAGAAAAAACCAGAGGTTATTCAAAATGGGATAGTATTTCCACAAGCCTGTACAACCTATGACAATTGACGATAGTGTATTGTTTTGGATGAAGGACACAAGAATGTACAATATGTCAAATGCTACAAATAAACACTTAAATTGCACCAAATATGTATAAAAATTGTCATAGAAAAATTGTTCTTGCATTTCTTTGTGCAATCTACATAATTTTTATATTATTATGACCTGGATTCTGTCTAAAATCACGTCGTCACGTTGGCTGTGGACACACGACAATCTATTCTCGCTATTCAGCTTTTGACCTGTGCGTGTGGCCCCTAGAGCCGGTGATGGGTGGCGTCCATCTTCTGTCCAATAACTGTCAAAAATGCAGCGAGCATGACACACGTTAGATGAAGACTACTTTTTTTTCCCTACCGATGAGCATAAAAATGACTCGATCATGTTTTGCCTTTTTTTTTTCAATGGAGAAGACTCTAGCTATTCCCTACCGATAAGGCAGACTACTCAACCGCGGGTTGCCCCACGTGTTTATTTGCGAAATTCAGGCCGCTATGCATCCGAGATTATATTGCACCCGAGAGAGGGTGTGGCACAACACCTTCGATTCGCCGGAGCTCTCCGCGATGTGGAGGTTTGGCCGACCGAAAAGGAATTCCCTCAGCTGCTTGAATCGTTTGACCATGGTTGGAGCAAGAGCCACATAGCTAGCTAGCCTCGATGCGCACTGTGTGTTGTTGGGCCGGTGCGGGGCAGCTGCGACTCAACGACGGATATGAGAGAAGGAAGACGGCGGGGCGGAACTCGTCGGTGTGGCACATGAAGGTGGAGCAGGCGAAGCGCCTAAGAGAATCTCCGCTAGCATTTCCAAGAGGCCATTTCTAGAACGTTTTTTTGGTCCGGATTCAGAAAAAACGGCTCAGTAGCGTTTCTAGGAGGCATTCCCAGTCCACTTTTTGCCCCAAATAAGTCTGGGTTTCCCAGGACGATCCCGGGTTCCTAGAAACGCCCTAGAAACGCTGGATGAAACGATTCGCGTATCACTCGTTGACACGTGTCCCGTGTCTCTCTCCCTTGTCTCTCCCCCATCTTTCTCCCCTTCCCGTCAGCCGAGGCCGCCACGCCGCCATGTCTGTGTCAACCTCCCCGCGCTCGCCTCGGCTTCGTGCTTGACAAAGGACGACGCAGCACGAGGGACTGGCCCGAGCGAGTCCACGCCACCGTGACCTCCTCATCAGTGTTCACGCCGCTCTCTCCACCTGGCCGCCGCATGGCAAGGCACCGGCAGTGTGCGTTCTCTGGAGGAGGCTATCTCCGCGGGGCAGGTGGCGCACTCCGGCACTGTGGCGTTCTCCTCCGCCACTTTTCCGGTCTTGGGGTCAGGCACGGGCGTGGCGTCTGGCGGCGTCTAGCGGCATCGGGCGGCATTGGGTGCGGCGTTGGGCGGCATCTAGCGGCATCGGGCAGCATTGGGCACGACGTCGGGCAACAAGGGCGCGGCGTCGGGCGGCAAGGGCGTGGCGTCGGGCGGCGTCAAGCTGGGACGTGGCTGAAAAGGCCCATTCCCAGACACAAAATTTGCTCTATCCGAATTACTTTTGCTCCATCCGTACCAAATTTTTGCCGTGGGAATGGCACAACAAGTGGGATGCTCTAAGAGCATCTCCACTCGCCTACCCAGGAGGCCGATCCGGACGCCGAATTTCGGTCCGGACGCAGAAAATTGGCCCAGTCGCGTACCCAAGGACCTGTTTTCGTCCGGATTTCGGCGTGTTTTAGTCCGGCCTACCCAGGCCGAACCCAGAATCCTGGGTACGCCTTGGGAACGCCGACGAAGCGAATTCGGCGAGTAGATCCGCCTAGTCGGCATATATTCGCCCTTATTCATCCAAAGTTCGCCCATATTCGCCCAAAGTTCGCTCATATTCACCCAATGTTCGTCCGTATCGCCCATATTCGTCCAAATTTTGCCCAAAGTTGTCCATATAGACCATATTCGCCTAAAGTTCGCCCAAAATTCGGACATATTCGCCCAAAGTTGGTCTGTATCGACCATATTCGCCCAAATTTCGCCCATATAGACCAGATTCGCCCAAAGTTCGCCCAAATTTCGGGCATATTTGCTCAAAGTTCGTCTGTATCGCCCATATTCGCCCAAAAAGTTCGCCCATAGTTTGTCCATATCGCCCATATTCGCCCAAAACCGCTTATATTCGCCCAAAGTTTGCTGAAATTTATGAAATTTTAGCCAAACACGGTAACTCGCCTGGATACGCGAGTGGGAAACTGGGCGTACCCAGGCCGAAATCAAGCTCCATCCGGCCAAAAAAAAATCCGGATTTCGGCCTGGATTCGCCCAACTAGTGGAAATGCTCTAACCACCACCCTCTTCCCCTGCAACAACAACAACCACGCATCGTGACAACCAACAGTTGAACACCCCACGCATCGTGGGTTCATATGCCAATCCCATGCAATAAAACTGATCGTCAGCTTTTCTCCGCTGCTACACGAATCACTATCGGAAATGGTCAAACGGCAATTTTCTTGACCGACAGATGGCTTGGGGGTCAAGCGCCATGTGAGATAGCCCCGGATATCTATAAAATCTCGGCTAGGAAAAACCAGTGTGTTCAGAACGCCCTAGCCAACATGAAATGGATGCAGGATTTGCGCACCCGCTGGACTGACAACCACCTCGTACAACTGATTGGCCTAGCCGAGTTGTTAGACGAAGTGCAACTTTCCAGCGATACAGATAGCATCTCTTGGTGTGTCGGCAAGGACGACTTCTACATGGCAAAATCTGCATACCAACTTCAATTCATTGGGTCCGTAAGGACTGAGTTCAAACAGCTTATATGGAAAGGGTGGACGCCGGCTAGGTGCAAGTTCTTCATCTGGACATTAATGATTGGTCGAGTTGTGACAGCTGACAAACTTCTGTCGTGGCAATGGGAGAACGACTACTTTTGCCCTCTATGCCGGCGAAATCTTGAAACAGCCAGTCATCTATTCACTGAATGCATCTACAGTAAAAAAATTGGACGGCATGTGTTGAACTTCTACAACTTAATCTACTACAACCAATTACTTGGGCCAACAAGGAATTTACTATTCGACAATGGTTTTCTGGGTTAATTTGCAACAAACCCAAGACGATAAAAAAGAGGGCCTTTACGTCAGCACAGCTGATCTGTTGGGAGCTATAGAAAGAGCGCAACAGACGATTTTTTCAAAAGGAAGAATTGTCGGTCACCAGACTCATGAACAAGATCAGGGAAGAAGCCTCCCTTTGGAAATTAGCTGGCGCCCATGTCTCTCTAGTTGATCAGTACGGAGGGGCACCTTTTGACCTAGGTTGAATTTTCCCTGTTACCCACCCCTTTTACAGGCAGACGATCTCTTTCTTTTCACTTGCCTTAATCATGTAAAATGTTATCCTCTATTGCGATGAATATAGCAGCTCTTCTGATGTCATTCAAAAAAAAAAAGTTGAACACCCCACAGAAACGCATGCCACGTAGGGAACTCTTTTGCTGCCTTCTTGCATGGCTACCACCAAATCAATGGAACAAAACGGCACAGGGATCCTGTGCTGGTAACCAGCCCGTGGCCCGTGCCCAACCCCTGGGCTGAATCCTGATCCACCGTATGAGGAAAGCCTGGCGCGTGGACCATGAAAGGCTGCAGCGCGAGCTCCCTGCGGCCAACCACCACCTTTTCTTTTCTGCAAAGCTAGGATCGCCTCGTTGCTTGCAAACAGGAGAAGAACTACTGTAGTTTGTTTTTGGGTACTGTATACTAACACTGCGTGATTATTAATCAGTACGTAGTGCCAGTGATCAGCCATGAAGTGCCACTCTTTCTAATTGACACTCTTCAAACATCAGGGCCCCGGGGATCCGCGAGCGGGTAAAGCCTGTGGCAAGCCGACAAAGTACAAACGCGCCGGGCCGGATACTGCGTGCGAGCTGATCCACAGGAGATGACGTTGCACTGCATCCTAGCAAGTTGCAGCTAGAGTTGCAGACTGACCGGGCCGGCTTTGCACTTTCCAGAGGGGGCCGGTCTTTTGTGTTTCACGAAAGAGGCAACTGCTCGTAGCTCATAGTACTAGCTCCGACAATGCAAATCACGCAACACCGTCCCTCCAATGGTACAAGGCCCGGCCTGGTCCTGAGCCGGGGTACGCTGCCCAGCTCAACAAGACGACAAATGCTTTTTCTCCCGCAAGAGACGAGACCATGCATACCCACGGGTACACGGTGCACCGGATAGAGAGACTGGGGCAAGGAACGCTTTTGCTTGCCCTCTTTTAGAACGTCTCCAAGAGATGCTGTGTCAAACAAATTCGGTGCAAAAACAATCTAATTGCTCGAATGTGAGAGGCGGGAAGTGTTTCTGCCTCCCGAGTACCACTGCTCTCGTCATTAAAAAAAAACTAAAAACCATATTTACAGGTTTCAAGAATATCTAAAAAACAATTCTGGACATAGCTAATGTTATATCCTGCCCACAAGTATGCAAAATCGCGACGCTGAAATTCTTTGTAGTTTCACCCGCACAAAAATGACTAATGTACTCCCTCCGACCCACATTACTTGACTTGAATTTGTTAAAATTTGGATGAACTTATATACTAAATAATGTCTAGATTTATCCAAATCTAGACAAACTTGCGTCAACTAATATGGGTCGGAGGGAGTAATATAATTTGGGGATTTTAAAACATACTTGTACGGTTCTACAATTAATTTTGTCATTTTTGTACAACTTAGAATACAAAGTATTTAAAGTTAATATTTTGCACATTTGTAGGATAAATCATGGGCTACGTTCGAAAAATTTTAAACTCACAAACACGAGACGAGCTCGTCCGGATTTCTTAATATTTTTTAAAACTCAGAAACATTATTTTAGTTTTTAAAATATAACAAGAGCTCGGGAGCCGAAAAAAAAAAGCTCTTCTCGTGTGTGAGAGGCCAAAGACAGTGCTACCAAACGGTTACCCCAAAACAAAACTTAACAGCTCGCAGCCCGATGGCCAGGCTGAATCTATAGAACAATAGAGAGGGATTGGCGGAATATGATGCAGTTGTTAGATGTGTATATTTGTATATTGTATTTTTCCATATGTTAGGTGGCTTCTTGCATATTTGCCCTGTACCTGTACTATATATTGTGGCCTTTGGCCTCCAGAGGAATACAAGTTGCATATTTCTGACATGGTATCAGAGCTAGGTTAGCCTCTTCCCTCTTGCAACTTCGTCAGCCGCCACCGTCCCTGTCGCTGACGGCCTTGTCGTCTTCGCCGCCGCCGGTCGCCGCCCGTTCCGTCTGGATCTCTGCATCGCCCTCCGCTTGTTCCGTCTGGATCTTTGCATCGCCCTCTCTGTGCCGCCCCGATCTGCTTCCTGACGCGGCGCGGGACCTCTGCCTCGACGCTCACGAGGAGCCTGATCGATTCCCTGATGCGGTCTGTGCCTCGATCTCCCTGCATCGGGTCCTCTCCATGTGGTATGTGCCTTGATCGGCTCCCTGACGCGGCACGGGACCCCTGCTCCCACTCCCTGACGCGGCACGGGACTCCCTGACTCCCTGACGCGACGTCGTCTGCGTCCTCGACGATGCCCATGCCCTGCTTCGACCGCGTGACGCGCGCCTGCCTTGACACCCGCGCCCTTCCTCCTGGCGCCTGCGCCCTGCCTCCCCACGCGCTTCCTCGCCTCCCTGACGACGACGCGCGCCTGAACCTCGCCTGACGACGCCCCGACGTGGATGGACGTGACGCGCGCCTGGCAACGCCCTGCCTCACGTTGCGTGCGCCCGCCGCCCTGCTGCTTCCCGACGGTTGTCCGGTGTCTGCCCTGCTGCTTCCCGATCGGATCTGGGCGCCCGTCTGTTCCTGATTGGATCTGAGAGTTGACCAAAAAAAATTGAGTGAGATGTCTTCTGCATCGGGCTATGTTGCGATTCCTCGCTGCCCGATGATCTTCGATGGCGCGAATTATCCTGATTTCGCTGCCTTTATGCGCGTTCACATGCACGGTCTCCGTCTTTTGGGTGTGCTCTCCGGCAAGGTCCCCTGTCCGCCGTGCCCCCTGCCTGTCCCTATTCCATTCCGCCGATTGTTCTTGATTTGATGCTTCTCGAGGCCAAGGATGCTGCTTTCGAGTGCCGATGATAGTGTTGTTCTGCTTATGACCAAGTTCAAGCGATTTTCTGCGATCTCGAGACCTATCGCCACGCTTTGACTGCCTACACTCGGGTCGATGAGAATGCTCGGTTCTCACCTCCGGTGTTCTCGCCCGATGTCTTTCGAGTTCATGAGTCTCCCTCATTTACGCTCAATGGGCACATCTGCGTCAGCGCTATCAGCCGTCTGGAGATTCTCTTTACCTATCTGTGGTTCGCCAGGAGCATGATCTTCAGCAGGGTGATTCCACTATTGATGAGTTCTATACTCAGAGTGCTGCTATCTGGCGTCAGCTTGATTCTCTCCGTACTGCTGTTTGTGGCACATGCTCGTCTTTGTCGGATTAGCGCCGGATTTGGAGTTTCACCGCATCTATGAGTTTACATCTCGCCGCCAGAGTTTGAGCCCTGGCGTGCTCAGCTGAATGCTCGTGGTCGTGTTCCACTCTCTGAGGTGTTGTCTGAGCTTCGAGCTGAGGAGACCCGTCTCCATGGTGCTAGTCTTATTGCGGTTCCATCTGTGCTTGCTACTCGTCGTGCTCCTTTGCCGTCTACTCCCTCGACTCAGTCGCGGTCCCCTGTGCCGCCGCCGATACTACCCACTTCTCCAGTCGTGGTCGGGTCACTTCGACCAGCCTCGGGGTCGGTCAAGACCAGCGAGCTCGTGGTCGGTCGCCGTGGTTCTTCACCGCTCTTCTTGCAACATGGATGGCCACTTGGGCCACTGTTATACGGGACCCGGTTCGTCAAGCACACCGGGCTCGTGGGCGTCGGCTCCTTCCGGGTCTTCAGCTGCTTGCTCTCTCATGAGGACATTATCGAGTCTTCGCGTCTGCTTGCTGAGGCTCTTCTTCGACGGCACCTTGGGTTACATGACTGATTCTTCAGGCATTGCGCGACCACCACCTTCTACACAGTCAGGTATGTCTCCGTGGTATCTGGATTCTGGAGCTTCCTTTCATATGACCTTTGAGTCTTATTTTTTGTCCGCTCTTCGTTCTCTCCCTTATCATGTCCGTGTTTTTACGGCTGGTGGTACCTCTCTTCCTGTTTCTAGTCGGGGCACCCTTTCTACTTCTTATTTTTCTGTTCCTGATATTTCTCATGTCCCTCTTCTTAAGATGAATCTGTTCTCTCCTAGCCAGCTTGCTGACTCTGGTTGTCGCGTCATTCTTGATGCTAATTCTTGTGTTGTTCAGGACCGTTTACAGGCCCCTGGTTGGGCCGCCCTCACAGCCGTGACTCTTGAGACTTTGGGAGTTAGGCGGCCGTGTTCCTTCATTGCCACTTCATCCGCCAGTTCTTCTCGGTTGTCGCCTCCACTACCAGCTCCTTTCAGCGGTGGCATCATCGTCTTGGTCACCTCTGTGACTCTACTTTGTCGTCATTAGTTCATCGTGGTCTTAAGGTGCATCTCGGAGATGGGTCTTTACATTGTCAGGGTTGTAGGTTGGGTAAACAGATTCAGCTTCCCTATCCTACTAGCGCGTATGTATCTCAGCGACCTTTTGATTTAGTTCATTCCGATGTTTGGGGTCCGGATCCTTTCGCTTCGAAAGGGGGCCATCGCTACTATATTTTATTCATCGATGATTTTTCTCGGTACACTTGGTTGTATTTTATGCACTCTCGTAATGAAGTGCTTTCCATATATCAGCGTTTTACGGCCATGGTCCGTACTCAGTATTCTACCCCCATCTGTGTTTTTCGTGATGATTCTGTCGGTGAGTATATCTCCCAGATGTTGCGAGGTGCTCTTGCGGCGAGGCACCTGCTCGATTCTCTGTCTGGCGCCTGAGCCGAATGGCGTTCTTGGCGTAAGCATCGCCATCTTCTTGAGACCACTCGTGCTATGATGATTGCTTCTTCTCTCCCGCCGCATTTCTGGGCTGAGGCTGTCGCTACATCGGCTTACCTCATCAATATTTAGCCTTGTGCCGCCTTGCAGGGTGGTATCCCTCTTGAGCGCCTATCTGGACAGTCTCCGGACTACTCCATGCTTCGCTTGTTTGGTTGTGTTTGCTATGTTCTCCTTGCTCCTCGCGAACGCACCAAACTGACCGCTCAGTCTATTGAGTGTGTCTTTCTTGGATACAGTGATGAGCGTAAGGGCTATCGCTGTTGGGACCCTGTTGGTCGTCGGATGCGTATCTCTCGTGATGTTACTTTTGATGAGACGCGTTTCTATCCTCTGAAGGGTTCGCAACATAGAAAACAAAAAATTTCCTACGAAGTGAACTATATACCAAGATCTATCTACTAGATACAAACAACGGGCGGATGTATATCCGTAGAGAACATACCCTTGAAGACCGACAAATCTTAACGAGTTCAACTCGTGGTTGATGTAGACGATCTCTTGCCGATCTCAAGATCGAGAGGAAGTCCTAGCGCCGCAAATCAGCAGCGCATCCGCGCTCGCACACACGTTCGAGGCACCGAGCAACCTCCGCCTCCTCGCTCCAGCGATGCAGCGGAAGCACAACTCTTTCTTGCCGAATAGCCACCGGGAACATGTATCTCGCTAGTCCGAGACCATGGGGGATAAATTCTAGAGGGGGAGAGAGATCCTTCACGAGGAGGTGTGTGAGACAAGTGAGGAGGGGGGCTCCTTTTATAGGAGGAGGGGGGCACCCAAGGGGGTGGCCACCGGCCATGGGGGCTGCCCCCTCCCCTTCTTCATTCATGTGGATGGACACTCGACTCACAAAATGCCCTTTAAAATCCCTCCACTCAAAAGTCCACTCAAATTCCCATTAAATTTCCACCAAATTTAATGCAAACTCTCATTAAATAAAACTCTTTTATTTTATTCAGAATTTTTTCAATTACTTTAATGACAAACATTCACAAATAACCCCTTGCTAGAATTCTATTTCACATGCATAACCACTTTATGCAATTTCACCCGAAAACCTGTTTCGGTATCTAGTGAAATAAATTCCTGCGCTTGTTCATTCTTTCGGCATGAAACATTTGCTCCAATTGGATGTCGGTGTCTCTTAAGTGTGTCACCCTACGGTTCGTGAATAACGCGGACATGATCGAGGCCCTCTCGGATCAATAATCAGAAGGGATCCGGAGACCCATCGACTCACACATTCAACGATGACTTTCTTGTGATCGTCGGAACCTTTTACGCTAGTATCTTAATCCCTTTGTTTCACGATATATTACATGTCCGAGATTCGATCATCGGTATCTCCATACCTAGTTTGATCTAATCGACATGCACTCTTTTCTCGTTCTGTGATATAACATTCTAGTGATCAAATCACTTGCTTGCAAGCTAATCAATGTGATATCACCGAGAGGGCCCAGAGTATATCTATCCGTCATCGGGATGAAAAAATTCCACTCGATCCATGAGCCTCAACATAACACTTTATTAGTTCTGAATCCATCTTTATAATCACCACATTACGGTGTGACATTTGATGTTATCAAGAAACTCTTCCGTGTTAGTGATTGACATGATCTCATTGTCTAAGGACTAGGATCACTTCGTAAGTTGTTATAGCAATATAAACTCAATGACTTTGATCGTAATGCTATACTGGATGAATGTTCATCACACCATTACACTAATGTTGTGATCCCGTTATTAACAACATCCAATGTCCATGATCGTGAAACCTTGATCATCTTGTTAATCAACGAGCTAGTTTATGAGAGAGGCATAACTAGGAACTTTCTGTTTGTTTATTAAACACACATGTATTAACGTTTCCGTATTAATACAATTATAGCATGCAAAATAAACATCTATCATATACTTGGAATACACATAATAAACACTTTATTATTGCCTCTCGGGGCATATTCCTTGATCTCCCACTTGCACTAGAGACAATAATCTAGTTACATAGTGATAAATCTAACACCCATTGAGTTCGGTGTTGATCATGTTTTGCTCTAGGGAGAGTTTTAGTCAACGGATCTGCTACATTGAGATCCGGACGTACTTCTAAATCTTTATATCTCCATCCTTGACATGCTCATGGATGGAGTGAAACCGGCGCTTAATATGCTTGGAATGCTTGTGAGACCTTGGCTCTTTGGCATTGGCAATGGCACCATTGTTGTCACAATAGATCACCATTGGGTCCAACGCGTTTGCCACCACTCCTAGTTCGGATATGAACTCCTTCATCCAAACTGCTTCTTGAGCCACTCACGAAGCAACATATTCGACCTCGTTGTTGATCCCGCTACCACAGGTTGTTTGGAGCTCCTCCAACTAACCGCTCCGCCATTCATGAGAAATACGTATATGGATTGAGACTTAGAGTCATCCGGATCGGTGTCAAAGCTAGCGTCGACATAACACTTAGCGACGAGCTCTTCTTCACCTCGTATACAAGAAACATATCCTTAGTTCTTCGTAAGTACTTAAGGATATTTTTGACCGCTATCCGATGTTCGAACCTGGATCCGATTGGTACCTACTAGTCAAACTAATAGCATGTGCCACATCCGGTCTTGTACATAGCATGGCGTACATTATAGAGCCTATGGTGAAGCATAGGGACTTTGTCCATTATCTCTCTTTCTTCCGCGAAGCGGACTTTGAGTCTTACTCAATGTCTTGCCTTGCAACATAGGTAAGAACCCTTCTTACTTCCGTCCATTTTAACTTCTTTAAATCTTATCAAGGTATGTACTTTGCGATAGCCCTATTAGGCGCCTAGATCTATCTCTATAGATCTTTATGCCTAATATGTATGACGCTCACCTAGGTCCTTCATTGAAAATTTGTTGTTTAGATAACTTTTAACACTGTTTAAAGATCTATATCATTTCCGATCAATAATATGTCATCCACATATAATATCATAAATGCCACATTGCTCCCACTCACTTTCTTGTAAATACAAGCTTCTCCATAAGTTTGGACAAATCCAAAATCTTTGATCACCTCATCAAAGCGGAGATTCCAACTTGATGCTTGCTTCAATCCATAGATGGATCGCTGAAGCTTGCACACCTTGTTAGCATCCTTAGGATCGACAAAACCCTTTGGTTGTATCATATACAACTCTTCTTCAATATTACCATTGAGAAACGCGGTTTTGACATCCATCTTCCATATCTCATAATCGAAATATGCAGCAATTGCTAACATAATCCTAACCGACTTTAGCATCGCTACGGGAGAGAAAGTCTCATCGTAGTCACCTCCTTGAATTTGTCGAAACCCCTTTGCGACAAGTCGAGCTTTATAGACGGTCACATTACCATCAACATCAGATTTCATTTTGAAAATCAATTAGTTCTCTCTGACGGCCTTCGGTGCGTGAGGTAATTCCACCAAGTTCCAAACTTGATTTTCATACATGGATTTCATCTCGATTTCATGTCTTCTAACCATTTGTTGAAATCCGGGCTCATCATCGCTTCTTCATACGTCGCAGGTCATCATTTTCATCAACCATGAAATTCATGACAGATTTCCATACAAACGGGAGCTGCAGCGTCTGTTTGACTGCGAGGTTCGGTAGTACTATCTTCGAGTTTCATGATAATTATCATTAGTTCCCTCTTCAACAGTGGAGCCAACTCCGAACAACTTCCGGCTGCGCTACTCGCCATACTTTGAAGAGAAGGTTCCACAACCTCTTGAGTTCTACCTTCCGACTACTCACACCTTTCGCGAAACTCTTTCTCTAGAAAGGATACATTCTTGGCAACAAAAACCTTGCCCTCGGATCTGTGATATAAGGAATACCCAATAGTTTCTTTAGGGTATCCTATGAAGACGCATTTTTCCGCTTTGGGTTCGAGTTTATCCGGTTGAAGTTTCTTCACATAAACATCGCATCCCCAAACTTTAAGAAATGACTTAGGTTTGTTTCGGACCACAATTCATACGGTGTCTTTTCAGCGGATTTAGATGGTGCCCGATTTAAAGTGAATGCAGCAGTTTCTAGTGCATAACCCCAAAATGACAACGGCAAGTCCGTCGAGACATCATAGATCGAACCATATCTAATAAAGTGCGATTATGATGTTCCGACACACCATTTCATTGTGGTGTTCCGGCAGTGTGAGTTGTGAAACAATTCCACACTCTTTCATGTGAGTGCTAAACTCGTAACTTAGATACTCACCTCCACGATCGGATCAGAGAAATTTGATCTTTCTATTACGATGATTTTCCACTTCATTCGAAATTCCTTGAACTTTTCAAAGGTTTCGACTTGTGTTTCATCAAGTAGATATAACCGTATCTACTCAAATCATCCATGAAAGTAACAAAATAACGATATCCACCTCACCGACACACTCATTGGACCACATACATCGAATGTATGATTTCCAATAAATCTGCCTGCTCCATTGAACCGAAAACGGCGTTCTAGTCATCTTGCCCATAAGGCATGGCTCACATGTATCAAATGATTCATAATCAAGTGATTCCAAAAGTCCATCCGAATGGAGCTTCTTCATGCTTAACGCCAATATGACCTAGATGGCGTGCCACATATATATGCGGATATATCACCATTAAGTTTAATCTTTTAGCATCAACATTATGAATATGTGTAACATTATCATCGAGATCTAATAGAAATAAACCATTCATCATCGGTGCATGACCATAAAAGATTTCATTCATATAAATGGAACAACCATTGTTCTCGGATTTAAATGAATAACCACTTTGCATCAAACACGATCCGGATACAATGTTCATGCTCGGTCTGGCACCGATAACATTTATTCAAGTTTATAACTAATACCGACGGCAAGTGGAGAGGCAGCGTTCGACGCGATCACATCAACGCTTGATCCATTGCCGACACGCATCTTGACCTCACCCTTGCTAGCGGTCGCTTGTTCCGCAGCCCGATTCGAGTTACAAATATTAGCAACCGAACCGTATCAAATACCCGGTGCTCTGCGAGCACTAGTCAAGTTCACAGCAATAACATGTATATCATATATACCTTTGTTTGCCTTGCGGCCTTCTTATGCGCGGATACTTGGGGCGATTGCGCTTCGATGGCGGTCCTTACAATAGTAGCACTCGGAATCGGACTTAGGTCCAACTCGGGGTTTCTTTTTCGGTAGCAACAGGCTTGCCGCCCTTACTTCCCTTCCATTTTCCCTTCTTGTCTTTCTTGAAACCAGTGTTCCTATTGATCATCAACACTTGATGTTCCTTTTTGATCTCCACTTCTGCAGTTTTAAGCGTTGACAAAAGCTCAGGGAGAAACTTCTTCATGCCTTGCATATTATAGTTCATCACGAAGCTCTTATAGCTAGGTGGCAGAGACTGCAGAACACGATGGATGCCTAAGTCAATGGGAATCGATATTCCCAAGGACACAAGCTTATCGGCGTAACCCGACATCTTGAGTACATGATCACTAACGGAGCTGTGCTCTTCCATCATGCAGCTAAAGAACTTTTCTGAAGCGTTGTAGCTCTCTACAGCAGCATGTGTGTCGAAAATCATTTTCAACTCACCCATTGTATCAAATGCATTGCCGTTTTCGAAACGCTTTCGAAGTTCCGGCTCTAGCCCATACAATATGCCGCAATGAACTAAGTTGTGGTCCTCGACCATCGATAGACATTCTTCTCCTCGTCGGGGCATCATCAAAGGTGGGGGGCCTAACGGTGCTTCTAGCACATATTGCTTTTGTGCAGCAGAGAGGAGAATCCTCAAATTCATGGCACATTCGGTAAAGTTGCTACCGTGCGTTGCTAGTGTCTCTTTCTCCATGAACACATTGAAATTAAAAGCAGGTGGTGCCATCTACAATGAATTTGTAAAGTTTAGACTAAGTGTATGATAGATTGAGTTCAACTAATCTATATTACTGAATGAAATCCCACTCAAAAGCGACATCCCTCGTGCCTTTTGGTGATTACATGAACCAAATCCACTACACCAAGTCCGATCATCACGTGAGTCGGTATAGCTTCAAAGCGAGCATCAAATGGGCATCATATCAACTATATGACTCATGCTTAACCTTTTCGTCCGTGTTCGAGTCCATGTCTGCATACATGCTAGGCTGCCAAGTTAGAACCTTAGTATTCGTGTGTAACTGTTTTACACCGAAATATGGTCGTGGATCCAAGAACACCCGATCATCATCACGTGATGTCTTGGAGCGAAAACATAATCGTTGCATACTAAAGGAAGAACACATTCTTATCTTGATATTTAAATGAGGATCATCTTATTATGCTAACAAAGCCCTAAACAAGCAATATAAGATGCTATCAAAACATCATATGTTTATTAGTGAAATGATATGGTTCCCGCAGATGATCTCTATCATGTGCATCGTGGTATGATCACTATCATACCTATATGTGTAAATCCAAGGTCTATGGATTTTACGCTATGTGTGTGTAAGAGTATCATCTCATACTTCTACTTACAACACTACCATATCATAACACTAGCCCAAAGAACAATCTAAACTAGGCGCCTCTAATTTATCCATTGCAAGTTTTACGTGGCTTAGGGCTTTCGAGATAGAACCGTTATTACCTACGAACATGAACCACAACGAGCATAATCAAATTGTTGACAACTCGCTTGCAAAATAGATATTGACTATAGTAGGAGAGACACCGCTAGCCACTTATGCAAACTAGTTGCATGTCAAGCGTTGAACAGGTCTCATGTGCGAGGACATGTAAAGTTTGTCCGCCGCTTCATCCCACTATGCCACCAATATCCAAAATTACAACAAAGGAGCAACAACATGATCATCATCGCCCACATACTCATATGTGTACTACCCGTAAAGTATTTACGCATAGATCCGGCTCGATACCCTTTGAAGGGTTCGCAGATAGAAAACAAAAATTTCCTACGAAGTGAACTATATACCAAGATCTATCTACTAGATACAAACAACGCGGATGTATATCCGAGAGAACATACCCTTGAAGACCGACAAAGCTTAACGAGTTCAACTCGTGGTTGATGTAGACGATATCTTGCCGATCTCAAGATCGAGAGGAAGTCCTAGCGCCAAATCAGCGCATCCGTTTCGCACACGTTCGAGGCACCGAGCAACCTCCGCCTCGCTCCAGCGATTCAGCGGAAGCACAACTCTTTCTTGCCGAAAGCCACGGTAACATGTATCTCGCTAGTCCGAGACCATGGGGATAAATTCTAGAGGGGAGAGAGATCCTTCACGAGGAGGTGTGAGACAAGTGAGGAGGATCCTTTTATAGGAGGAGGGGCACCCAAGGGTGGCCGGCCATGGGGCTGCCCCTCCTTCATTCATGTGGGTGGACACTCCACTCACAAAGTGCCCTTTAAAATCCCTCCACTCAAAAGTCCACTCAAATTCCCATTAAATTTCCACCAAATTTAATGCAAACTCTCATTAAATAAAACTCTTTTATTTTATTCAGATTTTTTTCAATTACTTTAATGATAAACATTCACAAATAACCCCTTGCTAGAATTCTATTTCACATGCATAACCACTTTATGCAATTTCACCCGAAAACCTATTTCGGTATCTAGTGAAATAAATTCCTGCGCTTGTTCATTCTTTCGGCATGAAACATTTGCTCCAATTAGATGTCGGTGTCTCTTAAGTGTGTCACCCTACGGTTTGTGAATAATGCGGACATGATCGAGACCCCTCTCGGATCAATAATCAGAAGCGGGATCTGGAGACCCATACTGACTCCCACACATTCAACGATGACTTTCTTGTGATCGTCGGAACCTTTTACGCTAGTATCTTAATCCCTTTGTTTCACGATATATTACATGTCCGAGATTCGATCATCAGTATCTCCATACCTAGTTTGATCTCGTTACCTACATGCACTCTTTTCTCGTTCCTGTGATATAACATTCTAGTGATCAAATCACTTGCTTGCAAGCTAATCAATGTGATATCACCGAGAGGGCCCAGAGTATATCTATCCGTCATCGGGATGAACAAATTCCACTCTCGATCCATGATCCTCGACATAACACTTTATTAGTTCTGAATCCATCTTTATAATCACCCTGTTACGGTGTGACGTTTGATGTTATCAAGAAACTCTTCCGGTGTTAGTGATTGACATGATCTCATGGTCTAAGGATTAGGATCACTTCGTAAGTTGTTATAGCAATATAAACTCAATGACTTTGATCGTAATGCTATACTTCGGATGAATGTTCATCACACCATTACACTAATGTTGTGATCCCGTTATTAACAACATCCAATGTCCATGATCAGGAAACCTTGATCATCTTGTTAATCAACGAGCTAGTTTATGAGAGAGGCATAACTAGGAACTTTCTGTTTGTTTATTAAACACACATGTATTAACGTTTCCGTATTAATACAATTATAGCATGCAAAATAAACATCTATCATATACTTGGAATACACATAATAAACACTTTATTATTGCCTCTCAGGGCATATTCCCTTCATCCTCGTCCCACCGCTGATACTTACCCGGTGGAAGATATCTCTTTTCTTCTCTTTCCTGACACACCTCCTTCTACCCCTATTGTGTCTTCTTCAGGATCTCCTCCCCCTGCTGTCTCTTCTTCGACACCGTCCTCTTCTGCTCCGTCTAGTTCTCCTAGTTCTCCTCGTTCTCCAGAGTCTTCCTCTACTATTCCCTCTTCTTCATCGTCGTCTCCTGCGTCGTCTTCCTCTGATGATCTTTCCTCTACTCGTCCTGTTCGTCAGCGTCGTGCCCCTAACTGTTACTCTCCTAGTCAGTATGGTCTTTTTGTTCCCTCCGAGCCGACTTCTTATTGGGATGCTGAGCATCATCCTGAGTGGCAGCTGGCCATGGCTGAGGAGATTGCTGCGCTTGAGCGCACTGGCACTTGGGATCTTGTTTCTCCCCCTTCCAGTGTTCTTCCTATCACGTGTAAGTGGGTCTATAAGATTAAGACTCGCTCTGATGGATCTCTTGAGCGCTATAAAGCGCGTCTTGTGGCTCGTGGTTTTCAGCAGGAGCATGGTCGTGACTATGATGAGACCTTTGCTCCTGTGGCTCATATGACCACTGTGCGTACTCTTCTTGTTGTTGCTTCTGTTCGTCACTGGTCTGTGTCCCAGCTTGATGTTCAGAACGCCTTTCTCAATGGTGAGTTGAGTGAGGAGGTTTATATGCAGCCTCCTCCTGGGTATTCTGTTCCCGAGGGGATGGTTTTTCATCTTCGACGTTCTCTTTATGGCCTCAAACAGGCCCCTCGTGCCTGGTTTGAGCGCTTTGCTTCTGTAGGGACTGCTGTTGGTTTCTCCCTAGTGCTCATGATCCAGCGTTGTTTGTTCACACTTCTTCTCGTGTACGCACTCTTCTTCTTCTCTATGTTGATGATATGATCATTACTGGTGATGATCCTCAGTATATCGCCTTTGTTAAGGCTCGTCTTCGTGATCAGTTTCTTATGACTGATCTTGGTCCTCTTCGATACTTTCTTGGGATTGAGGTTTCCTCCACTTCTGATGGCTTTTACATCTCTCAGGAAAAGTATATTCAGGATCTTCTTACTCGTGCTGCTCTTGGGGATGAGCACACTGTTAAGACCCCTATGGAGCTTAATGTTAAGCTTCAACTTACTGATGGTGATCCTCTTTCTGATCCGACCCGTTATCATCATCTTGTTGGGAGTCTTGTTTATCTTGTTGTCACTCGTCCTGACATCTCTTATCCTGTTCATATTCTGAGTCAGTTTGTTTCTGCTCCTACCACTGTTCATTATAGTCATCTTCTCCGTGTTCTTCGTTATCTTCGTGGTACGATCACTCGTCGCCTTTTTTTCCTCGTTCCAGCTCCCTCCAGCTCCAGTGCTATTCGGACGCTACGTGGGCGAGTGATCCTTCGCATCGCCGTTCACTTTCTGCTTACTGTGTGTTTCTTGGTGGTTCGCTCATTGCTTGGAAGACGAAGAAACAAACAGCGGTTTCCCGTTCGAGTGTTGAGGCTGAGTTGCGTGCTATGGCCTTGTTGATGCTGAGGTGACCTGGTTCTGGCGGTTACTTGCGGATTTTGGGGTCTCTATTATCACACCCAGTCTGCTTTTGTCCGACAAAGTGCTATTAGTGTTGCACGTGATCCGGTCAAGCATGAACTTCTGAAGCATATTGGTGGTGATGCTTTCTATACACGTCGATGTGCGAGTTGGTTATGCGCTTGATATGTGCCTTCCGATTTACAGTTGGCGGATTTATTCACGAAGGCACAGACCAGAGCGCAGCATGATTTCTTACTCTCCAAACTCAGTGTTGTGGATCCACCATGAGTTTGAGGGGGGTGTTAGATGTACATATCTGTATATTGTATTTCCCTCATACGTTAGGGGGCTTCCTGCATATTTGCCCTGTACCTGTACTATATATTGTGGCCTTTGGCCCCCAGAGGAATACAAGTTGCATATTTCTGACAGCAATGGCAAACGCAAGAATGAATTGGAGGGTAGACACACTCCAAAAAATATCATAATATATTTTCCAATTTTTAGGTCAAAATATATTTTCATTTTGTAAGTTATGGTACACCATAGACAAGTAAACAGTAGAATTAAACAATTAGAAAAATTATGCATTTTAGCTATTGGACCTGTGTAAGTAGAGCTTATCCCTTGCTAGATTTTTTTTTACAAACCCATGTGGCACATGAAATCTGTCTAAAAAGTCTTGTATTGTTTTGATTGATAGGGGATTACAGAGTTTATATACTTTCTCCGGTCCAATTTAATGGACTCAGATCTATTTAGATATGAATGTTTTTAGCACTAAAATATGTCTAGATATTTAGACAAATCTGAGTCCATTAGTTTTGATCAGAGGGAGTAGTACATGTGATGACTATCTAAAAAGTTATATTTGTTAAAATACGCCGACGATAATAAAGAATGTATGATTTCTAGTGAAAACTACTGTCCCAACTTGAATCTCTCCCACCCCCACATAGATCTTAATTTACTCGGGATCCTGTGAATTTCACCTTCCATGTCCTCCATGTGCGTGCAACGTTTGTATCCATAGTAGGCCTCCTGGAACCTCATTTCCTCCACAATTGCGGTGAGGCTCTCAATAAATGTCTCTAATAAGATATGTCTTTTAATTTTTGTCCTATGGATAAACTTTTTTGCTACATGCAAAAGCAGGACATTTTATAGTAAAACGATATATTTTATAACAAAAACCGGGTTTTAACAAAAAGTACAAAACAAGTGTCGGCAGGAGAACCAGGGCGATGTCGTGCTCAACCCGGGGATGCTTAGTGTTGTTCCTATTTTTATACAATCAACCATTCCTACGACCGGAAAATGAATACTCCCAAACTGGTTTGCGATCTGAATATTAAATTATTATTTTAGATGATGAACATTAGATTAGTAGTAGTCTATTTATTCCTCGGAATTGTGTGTGGGCCATGGCCCACCCAGCCCAACCCTGCGTACGCCCAAGATCTGATAGATGTATTATTGAGTCTCATGAGCAAGTATATATAGGCGTACAGGGATCATCTTCAAGTGCAAGACACGACACAAGATCTATCTCTATCTTAGATTACCTAAACCGTAATATACTCTAATATTCCCATGCAGTCGTAGCGATAGCGTCATGAACAACTGGAACATCGCGGATCATCAGACTAGAGATAAACCGAAGTAGAACCAGTAGGTTGACATCCCCCATAGTTCTAGTGGGAACATCGTGGATGGTGTTGCGGCATGGTAGCTTGGACTGTAGAGGAAGCTAATGATGCTCAAGCGAGGTGGTAGCCCTTGTGCCGAGTTCGAGGGAGCCGAGAGCGTGAGGCGGTGCCGAGGTCAAGGTAGCCGTGCGAGGGGTCGCCATGGTCAATGTCGTGATCAGGTAAGCCAGTGTCGAGGTAGCCACACGTGAAGCCGCATGTGCATGATGCGCGAGGAGGATGACGGAGACGCGTCGAGGCAGTCGTCGAGGATGTCAATGCCAAAGCTGATGCAGTCCGAGCCGTCGAGGACGATGTCGAGCCATCAAAGCCAATGAAGACGAGGCATCGATCCGAGCTTGCCAGACTTGGGAATGCATCAGGGATGAATGCACTCCCGGTGTTGCCACTACCAGGCGAGCGAGGAGAAATGACCATCATGAACTTGTCGCCATGTCAGAGAGACTAGCAGAGGAGGCCTCCAGAGCAGTTGCAAGGCGCAGAGCGGCAAAGGGAGAGATGTCGATGCTGTCTGTGGTTGTCGGAGTAGAGGAACAGGTGGTGTAGTCGGGGACGAGGCGATGACGCTGACGATGAAGTTGTAGTGGACGAAGACGTAGAGGCAACTTCTCCAAACGACTACCCCAAAACAAAACTTAATAGCTCGTAGCCTGATGGCCAGGACGAATCTTCCCCTCGCACGATTGCCTCGGTCGCTGCCGATTCCCTCTACCCCGTGACAGTGTCGAACCAGCACCATATCCCGCTGATACCCGTCGTCGCCATCGACCCTGCCCAACCCTTTCCCCTTCAATCATAGTTGAATCATGCCGCCACCACAGATCTTCAGCCGTTGCCGCCTCGTGTACCTGTCCCCTCAACCATTCACATCCAACGAGTCGATGTCTCCTTTGGATGGCCCCATGTTGCCGTGTTATATTGCTCAGTCGGCTACCGTGATGTTCGAGTGCGGGAGTCTGGCCACTATGATGCGGAGATTACAATGCGGCCGAGAGAGGGTGTGGCTCGGAAACTTCAACTCGTTAGAGTCCGCCCCGACGTGGAGGTTTGGCCAACCTAAGAGGGACCTCAACTTCCCGGAGGTGGAGAGCCGGCGGGAGGCGGAGTTGCTAGCTTTTGGAGTGTTTATGGCATATCGGGAAGAGGAGAAGGAACATCACCTCGCCATGAGTCTGATGACGTGGCCATGGTGTGGTAAAGAGAGGCTTATCCTTGAGGCAGTGTAGGCAGAGTACGAGCTCTATGTGGCAAAGGGTGTGGCAAAGAAGAAAAAACTAAGTCTAGCCCCTCGACGGTGATCTAGCAAGAGGAGGACGATGCAATTTATGCAGGTGTTGATCGGGAGAACCTCCCGATTAGTTCCATAGCAGTAGCTTGTATGTTCAGATATGTTGAAGTTTCTATGTGCATGATGGTTTTTATTTGAATGTGTCGGGTTTCTATGTTGAGATGTGTCGAAGTTTCTCCGTGTATGGTGGTCTTTATTTGAGTGTGCCGAGTTCCTATGTTCGAATGTGTCAAAGTTTCGATGTTTGAATGTGTTGGTCGATGCCCTATATATTTTCCATCATCTCAAACCTAGTTGCTTCCCTATTTTGCATCATCTGGACGGGCACTCTAAGTTAGTATCCTGAAACCCGAAAACTGGTGACATAAAACAGATTTCAGATGGAAAAATGATTCCCATCCTCCGGACGATCGCATCATCCAGGTAGCGAGCGAGTCATCCACGTGGTGCATAGAGGAAGAGACAAGGTGGACCCCACCTCATCCTTTCCTTCGTGTCTCTCCCCTCCATCTCCTTCTCTTTTTATATGGCGAGCGCTACGCGTCCCCCGGGGATAACTCCCCCCGATCCCCCGGGTCCTTTGCGTGACACGTGTCTTTTTTTGTCCAGATTCCCGCTTTTGCTACAATCGATCCGGTTTTGCTACAAAGTATCCCGTTTTTGCTACATGTAGCAAAAAATGTTTCGGTCCAGAAAAATAACACATACTAGATCTAGCCGGAGAATTCGCCGGAGACCTCGCCGGCGACCTTGTAGCAGAAAAAATGTTCTAATGTAGCAAAACCGACATCGTCGGAGACATCGCTGGAGACTCGCAGAAAAAAATCGTCGGAGACCTCGTAGCAGAAACTTTACAGTGTTGTAGCAGAATCAAAATATGGTGGTAGCAGAAATTTTACATTGTTATAGCAGAACTACAAATCAGTGTTAGCAAAAAGAATATGCTAATGTAGCAAAAGTTGACCTCGCCGGATATATTCTCCGGGAGACATCGCCGAATACCTCGTAGCAAAAACGTTGTGCTAAGATAGCAAAATCGGAAAACAATTGTAGAAAAAAATTTATATTAGTTTAGTAAAAACAAACTTCACCGGAGACATCACCAAAGCTCTCGCCGGAATTTATGACCAAAATTTGTATAAAACACATCTGTAGCAAAGTTGTTGACCCAAGGTAGCAACCCGTTTTGCCCTATGTAGCAGCGCCGACGCCCTGATATGGCAGCACCATGCCTCGCCACCGGCAGCACCATGCCTCGCCACTGTAGCACCGCCTTGACGTGCTAGCAGGGTCGTCGTGTGGTGATAGCAACACGCCTCGCCTCGCCGCCAGTAGCACTGCGCCTCACCGCTGGCAGCATCAACCTTCTCCTATGCCATTCCATGGAAGCCCCTCATCCCTTCAATCCCCGGCCACAACTGTTGCAAAAAAAGCCTACTGCGAGATGCAGCAGAGACCGATCCCGCCGCAGCTCATGGCCTGAGATGCATCGACGGGTAGAGCTCCTCACGACCATGACGGAGCACATGGTGGACGATTGGGAGGGCCATCGCTGGATATGGAGACACATGGGATTCCGCTGTCGAACCTCCCTCTCGTGCAGGCGCTCGGAGAATTATTTCAATGGGGAATGTATCGGCAGCCATGGCGTGCAGGCTGCAGGAAAGAGAAGATAACAACGTGTGGTAGGAGGAAAGAGATAAGAGAGGAAAGAGATAAGGGAGAGTCTCGTGGGTGGGACCCAACCTGTTTTTTTTTCCACGAACTGGACGCGTGGTGTGCTTAGGAGCCGGGGGACGCATCGCGTGCAATCCCTCGGATGAACAGTATCATTTTCCTTTTATATTAGTTCCTCTTCGACACTGCTGTTCTCAAATCCTCCAGAACCATCTCTCCAGCGGCACCCCCAAGTGGACAGCTTCTACACCGCTCGCGGTCACGCATCGGTAGCTGTCGTCGACAACGACGGCCATCCCTCTACGGGTGCCTGCCTTCTCTACCGCTTCCCAAGTCGCCGCCCTGTACTCCTCCAGCAGCAGGGCCACGATCCCTCGTCTCCCTCCCTGCTCCGCCGCCTCCCATGTCACCCTCCCCCGAAATCCTCTGGCACCAGGTCCATGATCCCCCGCTGCATGCGCTCCGAAGATGCCCCCATGTGGGCATCTGTAAGCGGGGGATCTTACCTTCACGCCATGGCCGCCCTCTCCATTGGAGCTAGGACCATTGTTGGGGATGTGTTCCCCGCGCCGATGGCGGTGCCGCCCGTGTTGGTGGTGGCGATTTATGCGTACGGTAGGCGACCTTTTGCTATGTACGGCTGATTGCGCCCGTGTTGGTGGTGGCGATTTAGGTTTGTGAAGGAGATGTATCTAGACACTAGATGTTTTAGGTTTGTGAAGGAGATGTATCTAGACACATTTTAGTGTCTAGATTCATTTGAACCTATACACTAAAGGGTGTCTAGATACATCTTACTCACAAACCTAAAACATCTTATATTTCTAAACAGAGGGAGTACTAGCTAGCTCATGGACTAGCTAGCCACGACGCGCACTGGCTGTTGCTGCTGGGCCGGTGCCACTATCAGCGGCTGCGACTGATCAACGGCGGAGACGAGCGGAGGAAGACGGCGGCCGAGGTGCCTAGGGTGGGAGTCGGTGGCGCCGTCGCGGGGTGGCCAGAAGACGGCGGGGCGGAACTCGTCGGTGGGGCACACGAAGGTGGAGCGGGCGAAGCGCCACACCACCGCCCTCTATGTTCGAACGTGTCAAAGTTTCGATGTTTGAATGTGTTGGTCGATGCCATATATATTTTGCATCATCTCAAACCTAGTTGCTTCCCTATTTTGCATCATCTGGAACGGGGGCACTCTAAGTTTGTACCCTGAAACCTGAAAACAGGTGACATAAAACAGTTTTCAGTTGCCCCATTTTGCATCATCCGTGGAAGATTATCATAAACACCAAATCAAGCAGACAAAGATTCTACGGGACAGAGTCACAAAATGCTAGCTGCACGGCAGGACACAAATAAAATGACATTTAAGACTGTAGGCGGGTACAGAGCTACGACAGGGTAAGATACGGAGATGCGATGCTATATATGCATGGTAGCATAGAAATTCCGAAATATATAGAGAGAAAACGCAGTAGTATCCAAAGGCAGTTTGCACCAAATGTGAAAGGGAAGGCATGCACGGCAATACTCCGGATTTGACCATGCAATGTGCTACCCGAAACGAACAAGGTACCAAAGGCGCACGCGAGCTCACACGGACGGATACACATGCAGATGCTTGAATCGTTTGACCATGGTTGGAGCAAGAGCCGCCTAGCTAGCTAGCTAGCTAGCTCATGGAGTAGCTAGCCTCGACGCGCACTGGCTGTTGCTGCTGGGCCGGTGCCACTATCAGCGGCTGCGACTGATCAACGGCGGAGACGAGCGGACGAATGCGGCGGCCGAGGTGCCTGGGCTGGGAGTCGGTGGCGCCGTCGCGGGGCGGCCAGAAGACGGCGGGGCGGAACTCGTCGGTGGGGCACACGAAGGTGGAGCGGGCGAAGCGCCTCACCACAGCCCTCTTACCCTGCAACAATAACAGCAACGGATCGTGTCAGCCAGCAGTCGAACACACCACAGATCGATCGTGTGTATAGAACGGCGGCGACGACGGATGTAGGTAAGGTACCTGGATATGCGCGGCGGCGACGTTGATGTTCCTGCGGCCGCCGACCCACGGCTTCCACCCGCAGCCGTGCAGGGCGTAGTACAGCCCGAACGCCGCGTCGGCCGTCGTGAAGTTGACGAAGGCGTACCCCCTGTTGCTGCTCTGGTCCCTGCAACTGCAAGCCATGGGACATGTTTACGTAGTAATTCACAAATTTCATGCTGGAAAAATAGTGCTACTCCATAAAAGTAAAGATTGCACACTTGAGTTGTTCACAAATTTCATTGACTGGTGTTTTCCAGTGTCTGCTTTTATCCGTTTGTCTTCTTGCAAGGGTTTTACTGGTTTTTTTTGCAGATAAAGCTGGATGCACATGCTAGTAGTACCGCATACCGCATGCATGGTGTGCTCTTAATTTTCGAATTGGGGCTAGATCATTACGGAAACAAAATGAAATGGGACTAGATGTATTAATCATATCTAGTCCAAGAAAAATGGGAAAGAATTTATTTTTGTCTATCACTAAAGTTAATATACAGCAAACAAATCGCTACTTTATGATGCCATCGATTCTTCTTTTTTCCTGACTTGGTTTTGTCTCTTTGCCCTTTATATTAGCTTTACCCACAGGATCAAGGAAGATGTGGAGAGAAAAGAAAAATGAGGATTAACATTCCCCTCCCGTTCATTTGAAATTTCATCAATCTCCCCGTTACAGTCATCGCGCTACTTCGTATATATGCTAATTAATGGTACGAGCACAAGAAAAATACAGGTTGTAATTTTGTGGGAGGAGAATTCGAACGAGCGACGGAGTAAGAATTGATCACCTGAAATCCATGGGTAGGTAGAGGAAATCGTACGCGGCGGGCTGGCCGTACCGCCGCCTGTTCTCCCGGGCGCAGTGGTCGTCTAGCAGCTCCACCATCGCGGCGCGCCTGCATGCGACGGCACGGAAGATCCCATCAACTTGAGCGCACACGAACTGAACACAGCAATTAATGGAGCACGTCGTAGTCTCTGCGTGCTAGCTTACGTACGTGAGGTTGTTGGGGATGTTGCGGATCATGACGGTGGTGCGCCCGTACCACGCCGGCGGCCGGGGAACCCACGACTCCGGCCTCGTCGTGAACGCCGGCGAGGGCGACCTCGCCGCACGCCCTCCGGCGCGCGCGACCGGAACGTGCGCCCTGCCCAGGCCCCGGCCCCTGGTCCACGCCCGAGGGCCGCGCGCCGCACCCCTCCTGCCGTCCATGGCCGTGAAAGCTCGCGACTTGTCGTACCTGTACATCGCCTGCGCGTACAGCTTCTCGCAGACGAAGCCGCCCCTGTTGTTTGGGAACGTGAGCGCGCGCGGCGGCGAGGGGGCGTGGTTGCGGAAGAAAGGAGCCTGCTGCGGGAGGTGGTGGTCGTGCTCGGGGAAGGTGGCGCGGGAGTAGTTGGGGACGAGGCGGGGAGGCGGCTGGTAGGCGGCGCCGCCATAGTAGTACGCCGGCGGCATCACGGGCGGAGGAGGCTGGAGCGGAGAGAGGTGGTGGTGGCCGGGGCGGTTGGAGCGGCGGCGGTGGTACGGCCTCGCGCCAGCGTTGAGATCTGCCGCGGCCATGGCTGAAGTGACAGGGCGGGAGGAGGAGACGGCGAGGTTGCAAGACACGTTCGCCGGCGAGGCAGAGCTCCCTGCCCGGGGACACGGTCTGGCTGCTTTATGGGAGCGTGGGATGTGGCCGGGGACATCCGTACAAGGTCTGTTGGTTCGCGGCGGTCCTCACAGAAAGTAGGGCCCCACTTACTGACACGTCTGGACCGGCTCTCTGTGCAGGTTAATTGGGCCGTTTGGTTGATCGATTGGTGGAACTGTGGCACATCTTTCGGTCACTTTTTCTTCTCCCCGTTTTTCTTTGAGATTTTTCTTCACATAGAATTTTCTTATAAAAACATTTTTACATGATAAAAACATTGTCTTATCCGTGTTGTAACGGTCTATATGTTTTTCTTCATTGTGACGCACTATTACATAATGTTTGTAACTACTCCATCCATTCCATACTATAGTTGCCATTGATTTAATACAAAGCACGCTAATGCTCCCTTCGATTTTAAAATATAAGATGTTTTGGGTTTGTGAAGAAGATGTATTTAGATTTATTTTAGTGTGTAGGTTCATTCAGATTTAAAGTAAATCTATACACTAAAACAAGTCTAGATATATCTTCTTCATAAACCTAAAATATTTTATATTTTAAAACGAAGGGAGTATATGATAAAAATATGGCTTTGATCTTTTTTTTCGCACGATGCATGCCTCGCCAAAATCTGCCTGTTATCAAGCATACAAACATATTCTTAACATATACTCTCTCCGTTTGGAAATATAAGATGTTTTAGGTTTGTGAATGAGATGTATCTAGACATCTTTTAGTGTCTAGATTCATTTAAACCTATACACTAAAACATGTCTAGATACATATCCTTCACATACCTAAAACATTTTATATTTCTAAACGGAGGGAGTACTAGTATGTTAGAGAACCAACTTTAAAAAAAAATGCTGGTCACCTTGCTTCTTATTCACCCTGTCGGCAAGTCAAGACTTTATATCGCCAAAGTCATGAGAGATAGGTAAATCTCAGTCATGCGGCCTCATCAAAAGAATTATGGTATCGAGGAGGAGCTTTTAGACCGTAATACTGCAATACCAACGGTTTCTCGTGGAAAATCGTACAAGGACCGAGATCCAGTGCCTTCCCTCTATCAAGTCACAGATGAACAATGAGGTGTGTCTTGCTGTCGGATTCAAAACTGGCGCACAAGATTACTTTTGAGCCGAAATAAACAATATGTTCATCGCCTTGGAGTATCAGATTATGTACATATGAATGTTGGATGACCACAGTTTTACTCTGCTCCATTTATCCGAGGACAAAGCCCTTTCTTGTATGCGAGATGGAAACTATGTATATCGGACCCGAGCTTAGTCTTACTTTTTTTTCCCCAAAAAGGGATAAACTCGGCCTTTGTATCTACCGACGCATGTATCCATTATTAACTTATTGAATTTATTATAACTGTCTCATACAAAGACAAGTTGCTATATGTGGCAGCCATCTGAAGAAAGCAAGTTGGAAACTAATGAATTACGACAAACTTTGGATATTGGGTGCAACCAGTTAGAAATGTTTGCACGTCCTATAAACAACCAGTCGAGTTGGCGTTCTGATCTAAGGATAACATGTCGATGCATTATTATTTCTTGTTATCTTTGTTTTTTAGATTGCTCGTTCATGTTGAGACCTTGTATGATCCATGATATAATAATAATTTGTAACGCTGAACTTATAATAATAATGAAATAAAAGCGGCATGCATCAATCAATGCAGATGTCGAGCTTATGTTACCATTTCGAAGAAAAATCTCTAAACAAACACTAGTAGAAAAACAACCTTTGGTTTGGAGCTGCTCTGGCCTCTAGTCCCGGCCTAGTCTGAAACCGTTAGCACTAGTCCCGATTCATCCCTTTTGCAACGGCTAGGAGGCAGCAACTGGCTAGTACCGATTTATTGGGCACCTCTAGTCCTGATTGGCAATACCAACCAGAACTACAGCTCTGGCGGGACCCAGGAGAACATATAGTCCCGGTGGTGCTACTAACCGGGACTAGGGATCACTATCTAGTCCCGGCTATTAGCACCACCCAGGACTATATATTTTCCCTATATATTCCCTGCTTCGATTCTGCACGAACCCATGGCCAATTCCTCCAAGCTAGCTCAAGTTTATCCTCATTTTTTGTCCAAAGTTAGATTTGGTGGCATCTATCAATCCAAGCTTCTAAAAAGGTTAGCAACTTCAATCTTTCATCTCTTATTGTTAGTTTAGCTCAATGCTCTAGAAGTAGAGAGGAATTTCATGCTTAGAAGTAGAGGAAATTTTAGATGTATAATTTTAAGCAAATTTTAATTATACAAAAAGTTACAAATTTTAGATGTGTAATTTTAAGAATTGAATAAGGTTTTCACTGCTAGATCAATAATTAAAAAGTCAGCATTTTTTATGTTAATAGTTTTGTCCAATTCAAAAATTGATGCATGTAAAATTATATATATATATATGTCATACACACTAAATTTTTAGATTTGAAAAAGTAAATGTAGTAAAAATGATCCAAACTTTTTATATGATAGAAATTTTTAATTATACTATAGATGAGCCGGGAATGGATGTTAAACGCTCCCCGAATGTATGACACATTCATTAAAGGCGTGCATTCTTTTCTCGATTTGGCTGAGGCAAACAAGCGGAATGGTTTTATATGTCGTCTGTACCGTGTCTATCGGAATGAGAAGGATTAATCTTCCTCAAAAACCATTCAGATCCACCTGATTTAGTCAGGTTTCATATCCGGCTATATTTGTTGGACAAATGTAGCACCCCGGGTAAAACCACTACTAGAAAATTGTTTGATTGTTTACTACTTTGTGCATCGTTAGGGCATCATGTATCTGTTAAACTATAAACTATTTCTCTATAAGCCTCTCTTTGTTAAAATACCCCCTCTCTTTATTCAACTCAAAACCCGGTCTGGCCAGATATTTTATTTTGTCTACCACATAGTTGCAACTGTTTTGGTTTACACAAAACAAAATAAAAATATTACAATATAAAACCCTACTTTATAAACTCTGGAGGAGACCGCCGCCTGCCAGGCCCATAGGCCCAGCCAGCAATAGCGTACAACCCCAGATAAAAATCCAAACCCTAGATCCTACCCGACCAAACCCTAACCTATTCCTCCTAGACACCGCAGCCAGCTCTCCGCATAGCCAGCAGCAGCACACCAACCCCGCCAGGCCCCACCCCGCCACGATCGCCACTAAGCCCTGGGCCCACCCCATTCCATCCCATCGCGAACGCCCCCTCTCTCCCTGTCCCGCACAACCACCGCCGCCAGGTTCCCTCATCTCACCGTCCTCGTCCTCCCCCACCATGGCGCCGCCCCTGCAGCGACCGGTTCCCGCGGCCGATTCGCCTCGCCGCCCGGCCGCCCTCTTCTCTGCCCTGTTCGCCAGACAATCGATCGCCTCCCCGACAACCTCTGCTTGTGCCTCCCCGACCCCCTCTCTGCAGCAACAACGGTCGCGCTGTTGCAGCGTCGCCTTCCTCCATCGCCCGCCTCCATGCTGTCGACCCCCCAGATCCTCCTCGCCTCCTCTGTGTCCCGTTGCCTCTCTGCCTCAGGTCGTCTTCGTCGACCACGGCCGCGCCCCCGACCTCTCTGTCCAAGCCCCGCTCGCCTCCCGTGTACGGAGCTTCGCCGACCGCTTTCCGCCTCGCCGTCTATGCCACCCGCTACGCAGGCTCATTGCGAGTCTGCGCCCTGCCCGTCTACCTCCCTTAACCTCGTGTGTTCCCCTATATGGAGTGCTCGCTTCCTTGCGCCCTGCTCATTTATTCCTGTGGCAGCACGTCCTTAAATCGGTGCTTGCACTGCTTGTGCTACTATACTCCGCATCAGGCAGCTCCTGCGGCTATGGTTGCTTTGCTTCGTTGTTGGCCTCTATCAATTTTCCCTGTGGCAGGTACCGTGTTGTAATTAAGGTTGACCGATGCCAAGAGATGCCACGACATGAGCTACAACGACATCGAACCGGCAAGCCAAGATCGTCTGCGGACAAGACCGACAATCGAACACGACAGCGCGAGACCGACGTAAGAAGTTGAAGACCGAAGATCGGACCGAACCCGGTGGCACCTGTTGAACCAACGACAAGGCCGCTGACACGAATCCGAAGACCCTCATCCCGAATCCGAACCGCGTCGAACCCCAAGATCGCCGAGTTCCCTATGTATGACCCTCTTTCTCGAGACCCTATTTTTATAAATGATATATCTTGTTGCATTAAATTATTCATACTCGCATGCATATTATGGATGTTTGGGGGTATTCAGTTGATTCACCTAAAATAAATATGGAGACCATATGCGGATGATTCTAGTCCTATATCTCCTCCATTTAAATTTGCATAGCGAACCGATGCCATGTTTTGTCGTGATAAGACAACAATTAAATTCCGGGGTATATAAACAACATGAACCATCTATTTAATTGTCGGGACCCCGGTTCCACTTAATTTTGCCTAATTGCATCGCATCTTTTCCATGTCATACATCATACATGCATCATGCCCGCTCTTTTGCCGTAGTAATAAATAGTGCATCCGGTGTTTCTTCTAGTGCTTTGCTTCTTCACGGATTAGGCCAACGAGTTGATGCGAGTGTCGACCCGATCTTCGGTTGAACCTTCGGCAATATTTTCAGGCGAGCATTCTCCCCCTTTCTACCTATTTTACTTTATAGCCTTTATTTCCTCATGTTGATCTATTGTTATCTATGTTGCGATGCTCTAGTTTTCGTACCCGTTATATCCCTTGCAGCCTTATATTGCCTTGGACACATCCTATTACCTGTTGTTTGGTAGATAGTTGGACTTGCGTGTCGTAGTCGCTTGCTCAAGCGCTGTTGCGTGTCGTCAAGTACCACAGTTGTTGGAGTATTGCCGTATGTTTAATGTTGGAGATGATCATGGCTTTAATTATCGTTTAATAACTAAAATTGAAGTAGGTAAATGCAGAGGCACCGGTGGGTAATAGACAATATTTGGTTTTAATCCTCACCGGTGTCCGTGGGACCGAGTTCTTGACACCTGTTCCGAGATCGAGCACGCTAACCACAGGTGGGGTGTGTGGGCACCCCCATCGATTAGTACCTGATTTCAAAGTACTGTACAGGGGGCCACAAAGTAGTTTGGGGCTTTATTACTATCTTGTACTTATGCCATGTTTTACTGCTTTATTTACTATTGCGCGTGGAGCGCCTGTACTGTTTTGGATCGCGGCACGATTTCGCGGTATCGACAAGCCCAGTCACACTTTCGGGCTCCCAGTCGTTTACAGCCGTTCTCGCAAACCCTGGGTCCGTCTCGGTGACCGACCGACTTCGTTACGGGTAGCTTAGTGGGGTGGCCCCCCATGTGCTTGCTTTGGGTCTGGGAAACGTCGTGTCCGAAACCCCGTCGACATACCGTTGGGTGTATGTTTTGTGATCTTGTACCTACCTGATCTGACAACAAGGGTGTAGGTGCGTGTGGAAACTTTGGTGGACCCCTGCAGGGTTAAATCTTTTCGAGAAGTCGTGTCCACGGTTATGGACGACTTGGAGCACAGTTCTTGATCATAGACAACTATAACTAAAGCTTACTGTTATAATTTGACTTGTATCCGATATGACTAGTAATCAGTTTCATTACAACGGAATGGCTAAATAAAAGTACCAACAACTGCTGGGTTTGGGATATCTCATGCTAATTGTATCTGACTAGTATGTGTCACAACTACAACAGAATGATTAACTAAAAGTGCCCACTGCTTATTATATCAGGATGACTATCTATATCTGACTAGTAATTGCTGCAACGATAACTGAATGAATAAAACTGCCAACTGTGTGAGTTCCTCGGTTGACTTTCTCGTTTGGTCTCGAGGGGGAAATACCAGGATGGGTATGCTTGGTGATAGCTTCAGGTTGGATCCGAATAGGTCTTTCTTATCCCTATCTGATAGTCGCCAGTCGTACTGAGTCTTTATAGGTTGTTTAGTGCATGCTGCGCTGCCGCTTCAGTCCATCATACCTATGTAGGCGAGGACCGCCGAATTCTAGTCTCTCCGTGTACTGGCCTTAGTAATGACCGCTCTTTTTTTCCTTTGCCCTTTGTCGGCACCCCTTTTGTTAAGCAGGTTTTGAGATCGACATCGTTAGCAGGGTTACCCTTCCAGCTTGGCCTGGGCAGGGTTATGGACGCCATTGGTTATTCTTCAGGGATCTTAGCCACATTTGCATCTTGTCCGTAGTCGGACGTTGTATCATTTTCAAGGTGATTTGGATCTTTGTATGATATATCTGTATTCTTGACTCTTTGAGTCATTGTTGAATATATATGTTTTGTGGGTTCCATCCTGGACTATTGTGTAATGGTATTACTTCGTTTTCCACCCGCATGAAAGTGCCTGGTGGGCACCTTTGAATCGTTTCTATGCGGGTTTGGCGGGAATCGCTGAAACTTGCATATGACCGATTCTGAGGGTGTTACAGTGGTATCGAGCTCAAAGCTTATGATACCCCACGTTCATTTCAGAGGATAACCTAGCTAACGGTCGATGTAGAGTGTCAAAACTATTTTGGAAAATCGGTTGGATAGATATGATTAGATCTGCTTTTACTCCTTACCCTCTGCTATTCTCCTCTTACCTCGGCGTGTTTTGAATCTTCTCTCGTATCTTCTTCTCAAGTCTAGGATTTCTCGTGGGTGGTTTTTCGTCGTACCTTCAGGGTTTCGCTTCCATCCTCTTGTAACGGTGCTTCAACATCCGACCTTCATGCTATCTGATGAATCTTTCATCTGTTGTACCTTTCAGTGGACCGAAAATTCACTAATTTTTTTCTTTCTATCCTCCGGTGTTTTCCGATACGACGAAGTCATCTACAGCAGATCTGATGAGAACCTCCATCCCTCCTTTGTTTCTGAACCTTGTTTGTCAAGATCTTCAGTCTGAATTCTGAGAGTTGGTTGCATAATTTACCATTCATGTGCAGAGTAATGATTTGGGTGCGTGATGGACTGATCACCATCCGAATACTCTTATCATTGGCTCTTGTGCATTGAATTGGTGGATAAAGAAATTTTACTCCTTCCATGGAAGTTAGAGGTGGACTTATCTTTTGATACCTCTACCTTCGTCCTTTGTTTCTCCAGAGTTTTCTCTTGATGAACATGATCACCGACCCTTGTTGGTGGTGTCGCGGATTTCAAGATGGAGAAAGAACCATTGTTAGTGGTGTCGTGAGGATCTACATGAAGCCAGAAGTTTCAGACCGTCGGCCTTCTTCCTCGTACCATGAGGCGGATCTCGAGGGCGAGATCCATTGTTAGTGGTGTCGAATTGTAGCACCCCGGGTAAAACCACTACTAGAAAATTGTTTGATTGTTTACTACTTTGTGCATCGTTAGGGCATCATGCATCTGTTAAACTATAAACTATTTCTCTATAAGCCTCTCTTTGTTAAAATGCCCCCTCTCTTTATTCAACTCAAAACCCGGTCTGGCCAGATATTTTATTTTGTCTACCACATAGTTGCAACTGTTTTGGTTTACACAAAACAAAATAAATATATTACAATATAAAACCCTATTTTATAAACTCTGGAGGAGACCGCCGCCTACCAGGCCCATAGGCCCAGCCAGCAATAGCGTACAACCCCAGATAAAAATCCAAACCCTAGATCCTACCCGACCAAACCCTAACCTATTCCTCCTAGCCACCGCAGCCAGCTCTCTGCATAGCCAGCAGCAGCGCACCAACCCCGCCAGGCCCCACCCCGCCACGATTGCCACTAAGCCCTGGGCCCACCCCGTTCCACCCCATCGCGAACGCCCCCTCTCTCCCTGTCCTGCACAACCACCGCCGCCAGGTTCCCTCATCTCACCGGCCTCGTCCTCCGCCGCCATGGTGCCGCCCCTGCGGCCGCCGATTCCGCTCGCCGCCTCGCCCGCCCCTGTCCGCCAGGCCATCGGTCGCCTCGCCGACAACCTCTGCTTGCGCCTCCCCGACCCCCTCTCTGTAGCAACAACGGTCGCGCTGTTGCGGCGTCGCCTTCCTCCGTCGCCCACCTCCATGCTGTTGACCTCCCAGATCCTCCTTGCCTCCTCTGTGTCCCGTTGCCTCTCTGCCTCAGGTCGTGTTTGTCGACCACGGCCGTGCCCCCGACCTCGCCGTCCAAGCCCCGCTCGCCTCCCGTGTATGGAGCTTTGCCGACCGCTTTCCGCCTTGCCGTCTACGCCACCCCGCGACCTGCAGGCTCGCTGAAGTCTGCGCGTCTGTCCTCCCTCCTTCACCTCGTGGGTGCCCCTATAGGAGTGCTTTCGTTTTGCGCCCGCTTTCGTTTGTTCTGTGGCAGCACGTCCTTACATCGGTGCTTGCACTTCTTGTGCTATCAGATTCGCATCAGCGCCTCGGCTATGGTTGCTTTGTTTCGTTGTTGGCCTCTATCAATCTTCCTGTGGCGGTACCGTGTTGTAATTAAGGTTGACCGATGCCAAGAGCTGCCACGACATGAGATACAACGACAATCGAACACGATAGCGCGAGACCGACGCAAGAAATTGAAGACCGAAGATTGGACCGAACCCGGTGGCACCTAATGAACCAGCTATAAGGCCGTTGAAAGGATACAGATGTCGCCTAGAGGGGGGTGAATAGGCGATTAAAACTTTTCCTAGAGTGGCTCAACAAAGGCGGAATAAAACTAGTGTTTACTTTGTTAAGCACAACCTAGAACAAATAAGGTTCACCTATGTGCACCAACAACTTATGCTAAGCAATACAAGCAACAAAGTGATAACAAGATATATATTACTTAAAGCACGAAGGCTATCACAATGTAAAGTGCATAAGTAAAGAGCTCGGGTATAGAGATAACTGAGGCACGCGGGGACACCGATATTTTACCGAGTTCCTCCCAACATGGAGTACGTCTCGTTTGGAGAGGGGGTGGTATCTAACCACCTACGCCACAAAAGGCTTCCCTTATTCTCCGGTGAATCTCACCCCAATGGGATCGATCCACGCTTCCACTATCGGTGCACTTGTCGGTGGCAACCGGAACCTCTCACAAGGTTGGGGAACTTCTCCACAACTTAATTGGAGGCTCCCAACAAATGCCACAAAAGGCCACAATTCCACCAAGGCCACAAAACCGTCTAGGGTTCCAAGAACCCAAGAGGGACAAGCTCCAATGAGTCACACGAACCAAATCCTCCGAGGAGAACTCAAACCGATGCACCAAATGCAAATGGCAAGAACACCACAAAGGTGCTCAAACCCCTCTCTCCCAAATTCCACCAAAGCTACAAAATCTTATGGGGGAATAAGAGAGGACGAACAATGGAGGAAATCCACAAAAGACTCCAAGATCTAGATCCCAATATGTTCCCCTCACTTAGAGGAGAGATTGATTGGTGGGATTGTAGATCTAGATCTCCTCTTTCAAATCCCTCAAGAATATGCAAGAATCATCGGAGGGATTGAGAGAAAGCAAGCTCAAGAAGGTCAAAAATGGAGGGGAAACTTGCAAGAATGGTTGGGGAACTATTGGGGAAGAAGGCCTCTTAAATAGTTCCCCCCAAAATCCAACCGTTGAAGCCCAAAAACGCGAATCCCGGTACTACCAGACTTTTTCCCGGTACTACCGGACATTCCGGTACTACCGGACATTCCCTGGGGATCTCAGGTCGCCAAACGCACCTTATTCTGTACCAACCGGTACTAAGGGGCGGTACTACCGGACCCTGGTCCGGTACTACCGGTCATCCCTGAACGAAAACGGCCATAACTTTTGCATCTGGACTCCGATTTTGATGATCTTGGGATCGTTTCGAAGAGGACAACAAGCTCTAAAAGATCATGCAAAGAAACATTATAGTCCAGAAAGGGAGGATAGATCCAAATGACAAAAGGTTTAACCTCTATCAAAAATACGAACCGATAAAACCTCCAACATAAAAAACGTAATAGAAAATGCATATGAAATCCGTTTTTGATGAACTAGAGCTTGTCATGGAGATTAACACAAGCTCTAAATCCTCAAATGAGTAAGAACCAAATAATGGAAGGTTTTACCTATCTCTAAAATACAAACCGCTAAAACCTCTAAGATCAAAACGCAATAAGTTATAAAAGGGGAATTCGTTTTTGATGAACTAGGGCTTGTTATGGAGATTACCACAAGCTGTATATCCTCACATGGATAAGACCAAATAACAACCAAATATGATGATGCAAGTATGCAAAGGTTTGATCTCTCTCCGAACGATGTGACCGAGTTACTCATTCGAGAGCCCCTCTTGATAGTACGGTTATCTATCCTAAACCCGGTCTCCTAAACACAACAAGAGACCGGCAAAAGGGAAAACCTATCAAGATTATACCTTTGCCTTGAGCATTCCACTTGAGCTCGATGTAGACGGTCTTGCTCTTCTCAAGATGGAACGCCTTTCTTAATTCCTCATCATCGACCTCGCATATTGAGCTTGCACAACATATCTTCTTTGCATTTCATCGACCTTGAAGCCAACACATGCTCCAAGCGATGCCAATGGACAAATCCTACAAGTATAACTTAATACACACATTAGTCCATAAAGATTGTCATTAATTACCAAAACCACACATGGGGGCCCAACATGTTCTTTCAACCTCCCCCATTTTGGTAATTGATGACAATCCCTTTAAGAGGGTTTATATAAGGAATTTTAATGAACAAACTGGTAACACCAATATCAAATACTACATAAGCATGTGATATTGGTACCACTATATATAGAGCAAACTCCCCCACAATCTATGCATGTGTGATGAACTTGAATTTCATTGCATATATTGCCAAACATTATCATTGGTGGAGTTTCCACTATAAATACCACATGCTAAGCAACGACAAAGATGCAAGAGCATGAGAGGCAAATGCACAAGAACAAACTCAATGCATAAACCAACTTCCCTTAAACCCTCTAAAACTTCTCCCCCATTGGCATTGATTGCCGAAATGGGTGACAAGTTCTAGAAGGCAAATATAATAATAATTCCTCCAAAGGTGTGCCTTCACACATATCCAATGATGAATACTTGGGAGGGAGTAGAACTATATCGAGGACCCAAAGATTGCCAAAATAAATAAATTCAAATGATGCAAGCAATTACAAGGTCCCACAAACCAATTGAAAACAACAAATGAGTTCAAATGGAACCTACAAGATATTATGATATGAGAAAGAGAGTGCTTTAAATAACAAATAGAGAAGCTCCCCAAGATTTGTGCACTATTCAACATAAATGCATTAGAATACATATTGCACAAATATGGAATCCTTGCTCCCCCATAAGCATTTAAAGCACAACAAATGAGAGATCAAATAAATGCTTAAATAAAATAGAGAAGCTCCCCAAGATTTGTGTGCACTTTAGAATCGTTGTATTTCAATACAAAAATGCACAAATATGGAATCCTCACTTCCCCATAAACATTTAAGATGCAATAAATGAGAAAAAAAGATAAATGAGCATTATTAAATGAATTAGATGAGCTCCCCAAAGATAATGCACCAATTATGATAATTGCATTTGGGAACAAGGTGCATAATCATGGAATCCTCACTTATCCAAGTTCATTTAACAATACAAGGTATGAGAGAACAAATATGAGTGCCCAAAGATGCAAACAAGAGGAACAAGCACTCATAGGCAATTAAATTTGGAAGCCACCGAAGAATCAAAAGAAATAGAAAGGTGGTCTCCAAGGATTAAAAATCAACTAAAATTATCTCCTCATATGTGTATATGTCTCTAAATGGAAAACATCACAAAGACATATGCCAAAAAAGAAATATACACACATAAAGAAGATTATACAAGAAAGCACATGAAAGGCAAAAATGAAGTCATAACATATATCAATAAGATTTTTTGCTTCAAAGCATGGCCAAAGGCTCACATATGTCTTATTGTACATTAATGGACTTCAAACACCAAAAAACTACATATATTACAACTTTCACCAAGGGAAGAGGAGAAAGCTGGAATATATGGAGAAAGGCAACAAGTATCACAAGAAAAATTTAACTAGCAAAATATCACTATTGCACATGAGAGAAGTTGAGGAAAAGATAGGCAATAAAATTGCTAGATTGACATATTTGGGATTGGAGGATCATATGCATGATTTTTTATAGTCCCAAATATATATACTCATCTCAACTTATACACATATACAATAGAGAGTTCTCTTAATACCATGGCTAGAGATACAACAATTACAAATACATGAATTCATGCCAGAAGGCAACCGACAAACGGTTGGAATCAAGATATATGAGCATGAGAAAGAGATACTTGTTACCGAGATATAATTGGTAGGATGTAGAGGATATGAATTCATTGATCATCCTATAGCTTGACTCCAATTTTCATTAACGCACCACTTCTTCAAGATTGAGAGACAAGCATCCAATATATCTCCAATGCACCTAAAACATATTTAAGTACAAAAATGGTCCCCAAACTTATTGGGTCCAAAGAAGTTAGTGCAACTACAATACATAGGTGAGACTCCACATAATTATGTGCATATTGATATGAAATTGAATTTCATGCACAACTTAGCCGATGGGAATTGGTGGAGTTTCCCCTATATATTGGATTAAAGAAAGCAATCATGTCATAACATAAACATATAGTAAATATGCATGCATAAAGCTTTCAAGAACCAAAAAGGAGATACAATTTGAACAAAAACACCAAGTAAATCGATATTGCACACACAAGAGTGTGACATGACAAACGATGTCCAAATTGTATCAAAGAACCAATTCAACACATGAAAGATCACAAGTTCAACAAATGAACTAGGCTAAAACCAAAAGAGCAAAAGATAGATAGAAATAAAAATGCTCAAGGATTTATCTCATTCTAAAATGGTCAAATCATGAAACAAGGAATGAGACAAAACCAACTCCCAAAAAGAGCAAGGTTCCAATAAGAAACCAAACTCCCCAAACTTCTCATGATGACACAAAGTACCAAAAGAAAAAAGATTGAGGTTCCAAGCACAAAAAAAGATATGGATCAAACAAAGAAGCATAAATACGAGTGTTCTAAATAATATAGGAGAGCTCACCCATAAGTAGTACATTATATAGAATTTTGCTTTTGAATGCAAAATGCACACAAATGCGATCATCACTACTACCTACATTAAATAAAACACAAGAGGATACCAATAAAATAAGAAGATCCAAAAGTAGCAAGGAATACATGGGAGCACACAAAACATTTACTTGGACAAAGATAGGACAATATTAAGCAAGGGCCAAAGTGAATATGATCAATAAATTCTACCATACGTTGGGTACTCATTGTCCAAGGACAAGAAATATTAGGAATAATTTTCCCAAGGTAGCTTGCATGGATATCCAAGATCATAGTCACAATAAGAAGCATATACCAAAATATAAGAAATAAGCATGATACTTTTAACAAGATTCTTGGTAGCTTCCAATAGTCACACAATCACTAGTGATTAGAGTAACTTTAAGAAAATGGTTTCCATGATGATATAGAGATCTAAAAATGAGGAAACACATACCAAGAGCCACTCTCATATACAAGATCCAAAATATGAGCAATAAAGGCAATTAACAAAATAGGAACTTGTATGAGCACATGTGTCACATAGGAGGTAGATAATTATCAATATCAATTCTAAGTGACACAACCTCGAATATTCACATTTTCTAGGATTGTAATATGCACTAAGCATATGACTCCCCCCATAATGTGATACTACCATAAAACCAACGCGAGGCAAAATAATACAAATAGAGATAATTAATGGACATTATAAAACTCAAATTTCTCATAAGAATTATACCACATAGAGACTAGACAATAATCTAATATAAATACTAGGTGGTATTCCTCATGTACACACAATTTTAGGATTATGGAATGCCCAAGCATAACACTCCCCCAAAATGGGATAATCCATTAATTTCTCACAAGAGCCAAATAAGATACCAAATATAACCAAGCAAGGCTCAAACATAAGAAACACACATACATGGTGTGCCACCTAATCATACACAAATATGCTTGATACCTCAAGATAATTAAGTGGATAGCACAACATGTACAAAAGCATGGAAGATACAAAACCAACACATGCACAAGGGGGCAGGTAACTTTTAATGTAAAGAGTTTAGCATATGTTACCGCAAGGAGGAACATTGGAAATATAATATAATCAAGATAATCCAAATGGCTTGGCTTGACAATAATAATTGATGAAGATCCCTCAATTCTTCATAATGTAGCCAAGACTCCAATGCCCTCCAAAACACACCTATTGATCAAGTTTTGGCTTGTTGGTCCCCAACAAATCTGGGTCCTAAGAGGTTAGTCACAATAGGCTTGGAAACCCAAATGGTTCTTTTCTTGAACCCACATTGAGCACCAACAAATTTGGCAAACACATTGCCAACCTCATCCTTACAAAGAGAATAAGCATCATCAATAATGATAGGGTTGGATGAGGAGATACCAATAGTGCATGAGGAAGAAATGTGCCCCTTCTCACGGCATATGTAGCAAGTTCTACTCTTGCCATCTTTCTTCTTAGATGAAGTCACAACTCGAGGAAGAGCTTGAGTAGTCCTCTTAGGAAGTGGCTCATTAATGACTTGAGGTGGAGCTTGAGGCCGCTTCCCTTGTTGCTTCACACTAAGAGGCTTTTTATTCAATGGGCAAGATCTAACATGGTGCCCTTCTTCCTTGCACTTGAAGCAAACAATATTGGCCGGATTCTTGACTTGCTCTTGGCCATTCTTCTTGTTGTCCTTGTGCTTCAACTTTATAGTGGACTTGTTCTTGACATTGGAGTTGAATCCAAGCCCACTCTTGTCATTGGGGGATTTTTGCACACTTAAGATTTTGTTGAGTGTGACCTTCCCTTGATGACCCTTTTTCAAGTCATTCTTCAAAGAAGTGACTTGAGCTTTGAGCCTTTTGATTTCCTCTACATGGTTAGTTTCAACAAAAACACTAGAGGAAGTAGATGCTACATTGTTAGAGCAACAAGGCACGGAATGTAATTCATCACGAGATATATCATGGTTGTAAGAGGATGGACTACAAGGACTAGCACATGGCAATATAACATTTGGAGTAGATGTAGTGCTAATGTCCACATGAGGCCCACTAGATGTTACCTTTGACACGATGGCCTCATGAGCTAACTTTAGCCTACCATGGGAGACTAGAAGATCCTCATGCGAGCTCGAGAGCTTAACATGACTTTCTTCTAATTTCCCATAGTTGCTAGTTAGCAAATCAAGTTGAGCCTTTAGCTCAACATTCTCCTTCAAAATAGATGCTTCACAAGAAATATAGTTAGTAGCACAAGCATCATTATTATTAGCAAGAGGTGAGGGCAACTTGTCAAGCTCTTTTAAATATGAAGCTTTAAGTTGCTCATGTGACTCGGTGAGTTTGATGAGCTCCCTCTTAACGACCCGAGAGCCATTTTCGAGGTGCTTAAAATCCTCAACAAGTTTAGCATAAGAAACTTGAAGTTCATCATTTTTAATCTTGAAGGAGTTAGCCACCAAGTTCTCTATCATGGTATTCCTTTACTCTAGATAATTCTAGAGTAAAAGTATTCTCAAGAGATTCTTTGATGGTTTGTTCTTCTTCAAGGGAGTCCTTTAGTTGTGCAACTTCATTAGCATACTCACGCTCAAGTGCAAACTTTTCATCAATTAAGTTTTCTTGCTCCTCAATAAGATCATTGCCTTCTATGGGACAATTCAAGATTTCAAGAAAGTTGGAGGAAGCAATTTTATTTTTGAAGAGAGCGCTATAGACAACCTCTCCCATTTTCTTAATAGAGGTAATATCATACTTACTTCTATAATCATCATTATCATTCTCAACCTCTTAATCATCATCATGAGATACAATGGGATTCAAATAGGTTACCTTTGTTCCCTTAGCCATAAGGCACATGTGAGAACCGTAGGAAGGTGATGATGAGATTGCACTTGTAGCTCTCTTCAAGACCTTGTCTTGGCCCATATAATCTTCATTTTCCTCTACATGGTTAGCAACACAAGCACTAGAGGAAATGGAAGCATTTTTTATCATGGCAACAAGACAACACAAGCATATCATCATGAGATTTATTCAAGTCATTTATACATGATGTGCAAGGACTATTAACACAAGCATGTAAGGAGTTTTGAGTGCTAGAAGTGTTAAGGTCCAAAGATAGATCATTGCAACTAGATAGGGATGAAGGATTACAAGTAGTAATATCACTATCCATATTGCAATTTCTATCACCACTCACCATATCATTACCTTGTGAAAAATCACATGTTGGTGAAGTGGTAGACGATGAGAACTCATCTCGACCGGAAGTGGAAGCAACACAATCATCCTTAATAATGTTGGACTTGCTATATTTATCTTGAAGCTTGGTCCATATCTCACGAGCACTTGAATAAGGCATTATAGAAGAAAGAACTACATTGCTCACAACATGCAAAAGAATTTTAGTAGCTAGAGCATCTATATGAGAGTTCAACTTCTCCTCTAAAGATTCGTTTTGGGTATACATAGGAGACGAGAGACCCAAATATAGATATCCCGCGATAATTGGGTGAATTTCCCGAAATAAATTAAGCATGCGAATATTTCAAACATCATAATTTGTGCCATCGAATGTGAGCGTGTCCTTGTGCACTAATCCCCTAGCCGACATCTTTACTCTCAAGGCGGTGAAGCCTTAAATGAGAGACCGGGCTCTGATACCAATTGAAAGGATACGGATGTCGCCTAGAGGGGGGGGGGTGAATAGGCGATTAAAACTTTTCCTAGAGTGGCTCAACAAAGGCAGAATAAAACTAGTGTTTACTTTGTTAAGCATAACCTAGAACAACTAAGGTTCACCTATGTGCACCAAAAACTTATGCTAAGCAATACAAGCAACAAAGTGATAGCAAGATATATATTACTTCAAGCACGAAGGCTATCACAATGTAAAGTGCATAAGTAAAGAGCTCGGGTATAGAGATAACTGAGGCATGCGGGGACACCGATATTTTACCGAGTTCCTCCCAACATGGAGTATGTCTCGTTTAGAGAGGGGGTGATATCTAAACACCTACACCACAAAAGGTCTCCCTTATTCTCCGGTGAATCTCACCCCAATGGGATCGATCCACGCTTCCACTATCGATGCACTTGTCGGTGGCAACCAGAACCTCTCACAAGGTTGGGGCACTTCTCCACAACTTAATTGGAGGCTCCCAACAAATGCCACAAAAGGCCACAATGCCACCAAGGCCACAAAACCGTCTAGGGTTCCAAGAACCCAAGAGGGACAAGCTCCAATGAGTCACACGAACCAAATCCTCCGAGGAGAACTCAAACCGATGCACCAAATGCAAATGGCAAGAACACCACAAAGGTGCTCAAACCCCTCTCTCCAAAATTCCACCAAAGATACAAAAGCTTATGGGGGAATAAGAGAGGAAGAATAATGGAGGAAATCCACAAAAGACTCCAAGATCTAGATCCCAATATGTTCCCCTCACTTAGAGGAGAGATTGATTGGTGGGATTGTAGATCTAGATCTCCTCTTTCAAATCCCTCAAGAATATGCAAAAATCATCGGAGGGATTGAGAGAAAGCAAGCTCAAGAAGGTCAACAATGGAGGGGAAAACTTGCAAGAATGGTTGGGGAACTATTGGGGAAGAAGGCCTCTTAAATAGGTCCCCCCAAAATCCAACCGTTGAAGCCCAAAAACGAGAATCCCGGTACTACCGGACTTTTTCCCGGTACTACCGGACATTCCCTGGGGATCCCAGGTCACCAAATGCACTTTATTCTGTACCGACCGGTACTAAGGGGCGGTACTACCGGACCTCCGGTACTACCGGACCCTGGTCCGGTACTACCGGTCATCCCTGAACGAAAACGACCATAACTTTTGCATCCGGACTCCGATTTTGATGATCTTGGGCTCGTTTCGAAGAGGAAAACAAGCTCTAAAAGATCATGCAAAGAAACATTATAGTCCAGAAAGGTAGGATAGATCCAAATGACGAAAGGTTTAACCTCTATCAAAAAGACGAACCGATAAAACCTTCAACATAAAAAACGTAATAGAAAATGCATATGAAATCCGTTTTCGATGAACTAGAGCTTGTCATGGAGATTAACACAAGCTATAAATCCTCAAATGAGTAAGAACCAAATAATGGAAGGTTTTACCTATCTATAAAATACAAACCGGTAAAACCTCCAAGATCAAAACACAATAAGATATAAAAGGGGAATCCGTTTTTGATGAACTAGGGCTTGTTATGGAGATTACCACAAGCTCTATATCCTCACATGGATAAGACCAAATAACAACCAAATATGATGATGCAAGTATGCAAAGGTTTGATCTCTCTCCGAACGATGTGACCGAGTTAGTCATTCGAGAGCCCCTCTTGATAGTATGGTTATCTATCCTAAACCCGGTCTCCTACACACAACAAGAGACCAACAAAAAGGGAAAACCTATCAATATTATACCTTTGCCTTGAGCATTCCACTTGATATCGATGTAGACGGTCTTTCCCTTCTCAAGATGGAACGCCTTTCTTAATTCCTCATCATCGACCTCGCATATTGAGCTTGCACAACATATCTTCTTTGCATTTCATCGACCTTGAAGCCAACACATGCTCCAAGCGATGCCAATGGACAAATCCTACAAGTATAACTTAATACACACATTAGTCCATAAAGATTGTCATTAATTATCAAAACCACACATGGGGCCCCAACATGTTCTTTCAGCCGCTGACACGAATCTGAAGACCCTCATCCCGAATCCGAACCCCGTCGAACCCCAAGATCCCCGAGTTCCCTATGTGTGACCCTCTTTCTCGAGACCCTATTTTTATAAATGATATATCTTGTTGCATTAAATTATTCATACTCGCATGCATATTATGGATGTTTGGGGGTATTCAGTTGATTCACCTAAAATAAATATGGAGACCATATGCAGACGATTCTAGTCCTATATCTCCTCCATTTAAATTTGTGTAGCGAACCGATGACATGTTTTGTCGTGATAAGACAACAATTAAATTGTGGGGTATCTAAACAACATGAACCATCTATTTAATTGTCGGGACCCCGGTTCCTCTTAATTTTGCCTAATTGCATCGCATCTTTGCCATGTCATACATCATACATGCATCATGCCCGCTCTTTTGTCGTAGTAATAAATAGTGCATCCGGTGTTTCTTCTAGTGCTTTGCTTATTCACGGATTAGGCCGACGAGTTAATGCGAGTGTCGACCCGATCTTTAGTTGAACCTTCAGCAATGTTTTCAGGCGAGCATTCTCCCCCTTTCTACCTATTTTACTTTATAGTATTTATTTCCTCCTGTTGATCTATTGTATCTGTGTTGCGATGCTCTAGTTTTCGTACCCGTGATATCCCTTGCAGCCTTATATTGCCTTGGACACATACTATTACCTGTTGTTTGGTAGATAGTTGGACTTGCGTGTCGTAGTCTCTTGCTCAAGCGACATTGCGGTCGTCAAGTACCACAGTTGTTGGAGTATTGCCGTATGTTTAATGTTGGAGATGATCATGGCTTTAATTATAGTTTAATAACTAAAATTGAAGTAGGTAAATGCAGAGGCACCGGTGGGTAATAGACAATATTTGGGTTTTAACCGCTCACTAGTGTCTCGTAGGACCCCGAGTTCTTGACACATGTTCGAGATCGAAAGGCTAACCACGGGTGGGTGTGTGGGCACCCCATCGATTAGTACCGATTTCAAAGTCTTGTGCATCGGGGCCACAAAGTAGTTTGGGGCTTTATTACTATCATGTACTTATACCATGTTTTACTGCTTTATTTACTATTGCACGTGGAGCGCCTACACTGTTTTGGATCGCGGCACGATTTCACAGTATCGACAAGCCCAGTCACACTTTCGGGTTCCCAGTCGTTTATAGCCGTTCTCGCAAACCCTGGGTCCGTCTCGGAGACCAACCGACTTTTTTATGGGTAGCTTAGTGGGGTGGCCCCCCATGTGCTTGCTTTGGGTCTGGGAAACGTCGTGTCCGAAACCCCGTCAACATACCGTTGGGTGTATGTTTTGTGATCTTGTACCTACATGATCTGACAACAAGGGTGTAGGTGTGTGTGGAAACTTTGGTGCACCCCTGCAGGGTTAAATCTTTTCGAGAAGCCGTGTCCGCGGTTATGGACGACTTGGATCACAGTTCTCGATCATAGACAACTATAACTAAAGCTTACTATTATAATTTGACTTGTATCCGATATGACTAGTAATCGGTTTCATTACAACGGAATGGCTAAATAAAAGTACCAACAACTGCTGGGTTTGGGATATATCATGCTAATTGTATCTGACTAGTAAGTGTCGCAACTATAACGGAATGGTTAACTAAAAGTGCCCACTGCTTATTATATCAGGATGACTATCTATACCGACTAGTACTAGTAATTGATAATCGAAAGAATAAAACTGCCAAAGTGTGAGTTCCTCGGTTGACTTTCTCGCTTGGTCTCGAGGGAAAATACCGGGATGGGTATGCTTGGTGATAGCCTTAGTTGGATCCGAATAGGTCTTTCTTATCCCTATCGATAGTCGCCAATGTATTGAGTCTCTATAGGTTGTTTAGTGCATGTTGTTGCGCCGCTTGATCCACCATACCTATGTAGGCGGGGACTTGAATTCTAGTCTCGCCGTGTCTTGCTCGATCTTGACCGCTCTCTTTTTCCTTTGCCCTTTGTCGGCACCCCTTTTGTTAAGCAAGTTTTGAGATCGACGTCGTTAGCAGGGTTACCCTTCCGGCTTGGCCTGGGCAGTGTTATGGACACCATTGGTTATTCTTCAGGGCTCTTAGCCACATTTGCATCTTGTCCGTAGTCGGACGTTGTATCATTTTCAAGGTGATTTGGATCTTTGTATGGTATATATGTATTCTTGACTCTTTGAGTCTTTGTTGAATATATTTGTTCTGTGGGTTCCATCGTGGACTATTGTGTAATGGTATTACCGTTTCCACCCATCGAAAGTGCCTAGTGGGCACCTTTGAATCGTTTCTATGCGGGTTTGGCGGGAATCGCTGAAACTTGCATAGGACCGATTCTGAGGGTGTTACAACAAAACATAGAAAAGGGGGGTTATGATGGAAGATAACAAAGAAGAAGAGAGTGATGACAACTATCCAATGTTTCTTGAATAAGGTGGTACTGCAAACAAGAAGAAGGTGAAGAACATGCATTAGATGAGACCGCTGGTGATCTTCATCAGGCCATTCTTGATGAACGGAGCGAATGCGAAAATGAAAAGGAGAAGAAGAAGTTGGAGCGCATGTTAGAGGATCACAAAAAATTGTTATACCCAAATTGCAAAGATGGCAACACAAAGCTCGATACCACACTGGAATTACTACAATGGAAGGCGGAGAATGATTTATCTGACAAGGGATTTGAGAAGCTACTGAAAATTTGGAATAAGAAGCTTTCAAAGGATAACGAATTGCCTGTCAGTACATACGAGGCAAAGAAGGTTGTCTGCCCTCCAAGACTAGAGGTGCAGAAGATACATGCATGCATTAATGACTGCATCCTCTATCGCGGTGAGGAGTACGAGAATTTGGATGCATATGCGGTATGCGGTGTATTGCATTATAAGATCAGACGAGATGACCCTGGTGATGTTGAGGGCGAGCAGCGCCCCGGGAAGAGGGTTCCTTCAAAGGTGATGTGGTATGCTCCTATAATACCATGGTTGAAACGTTTGTTTAGAAACAAATAGCATGTCAAGTTGTTGCGATTACACAAAGAAGACCGCAAGAAAAACACGATGTTGAGACACCCCGCTGATGGGTCGCAGTGGAGAAAAATCGATAGAGAGTACCGAGCTTTGCAGGTGACGCAAGGAACTTAAGGTTTGGTCTAAGTACAGATGACATGAATCCTTTTGGGAAGCAGAGCTGCAGTCATAGCACATGGCCTGTAAATCTATGTATATATAACATGCCTCCTTGGTTGTGCATGAAGCGGAAGTTCATTATAATGTCAGTGCTCATCCAAGGCCCGAAGCAACCTGGCAATGACATTGATGTATACCTAAGGCCATTAGTTGAAGAACTACTACAGTTGTGGCACGACGAAGGTGTACGTATGTGGGATGAGCACAGACATGAGGCATTTGACATACGAGTGTTGTTGTTCGTAACCATCAATGATTGGCCTGCTCTTAGTAACCTTTTAGGACAGTCAAACAAGGGATATAATGCATGCACGCATTGTTTAGATGATACTGAAAGTATATATTTGGATAAAGGTAGGAAGAATGTGTACCAGGGGCATCGTCGATTTATTTCGGCCAGGCATCCCGCAAGAAAGAACGGAAAGCATTTCAATAGTGAGGCAGATCACCGGAAGAAGTCTATCCTCCATACTTGTGATGATATATCTGGTATGGTCAAGGATCTAGAAGTAATCTTTGGAAAGGGCCATGGCATTCAATCTGTTCCAAATGACGCTGATGGACATGCGCCCATGTGGAAGAAGAAATCTATATTTTGGGAGCTACCATATTAGAAAGTTCTAGAGGTCCGCTCTACAATCGACGTGTTGCACGTGACGAAGAATCTTTGTGTGAACCAGGTAGGCTTTATGGATGTGTATGGAAAGACAAAATATACACCAGAAGCACGGCAGGACCAGCAAGGTATGAAAGACCGAGACGACCTGCATCCAATGAAAACAGATAAAGGACGTCTAAGTGTTGCCAGCTATGCTCTTATCAAAGAAGAGAAGGAAATATTTTTTGAAGTCCTAAGCATTATGGAGGTCCCATCTGGCTTCTCATTGAATATAAAGGGAATAATAAATATGGCAGAGAAAACAATTCCAGAACGTAAAGTCCCATGACTGCCATGTGCTTATGACGCAATTGCTTCCGGTTGCATTGAGGGGGATTCTACCGAAAAATGTTCGACTACCCATTGTGAAGCTATGTGCATTCCTTAATGCTATTTCTCAGAAGGTAGTCGATCCAGAAATTCTACCGAGGTTACAGGATGATGTGGTCTAGTGTCTCATTAGTTTTGAGTTAGTGTTCCCACCATCCTTCTTCAATATTATGACGCATCTCATGGTACACCTAGTCGACGAGATTACCATTTTGGGTCCTATATTTCTATATAATATGTTACCCTTTGGGAGGTTCATGAGAGTATTGAAGAAATATGTTCATAACTATGCTAGGCTAGAAGGAAGCATCTCGTAGGGCTATGGAACAGAGGAGGTCATTGAGTTTTATGTTGACTTCATTCCTAATATTAAGTCAATTGGTATTCCTGAATCGCGGCATGAGGGCAGACTGAGTGGAAAAGGCACACTAGGAAGGAAATCAATAATATGTAGGGACGAACATTCTTTCACTCAAGCACACTACATAGTTCTACAAAATTCCACCTTGGTAGCTCCATATATCAAGGAACACAAGAATATTGTACGCTCCAAAAACCCGGAAAAGCCTGACTCCTTGATTAGAGATAAACACATGAATACTTTTGGTGGTTGGTTGCATACACATCTAATGAATAACAACACTGTTTGTGATGAGATGTGCTTGTTGGCCAGCTCACCATCTTCGACTATATGGACTTTCCAAGGGTATGAGATAAATGGGAATACATTTTACACAATCGCCCAAGATAAATAAGAGCACCAACCAAAATAGTGGTGTCCGCTTTGATGCAACAAACGACAATGGGTCAAAGGACACATATTATGGTTACATAGAGGAGATATGGGAACTTGACTATGGACCTACTTTTAAGGTCCCTTTATTTCGGTGCAAGTGGGTCAAGCTAATAGGAGGCGTGGTTGAGGCAGACAAAAAATACAAAATGACATCAGTGGATCTCAACAATAATGCGTATAGAGACGAACCATTCATCCTAGCCAATGATGTAGCTCAGGTTTTTTATGTGAAGGACATGTCTACCAAACCAATAAAAAGAAAATATAACCAAACAAATACATCATCAAACGATGAGCCAAATCGCCACATAGTTCTTTTAGGAAAAAGAAACACTGTGAGAGTGGAGGACAAGACAGACATATCAGAAGATTATGACAAGTTTCATGAAATTCCATCATTCGCAGTGAAAGATGACCCAAGCATCATGTTACTTGATGAAAATGCTCCATGGTTAAGGCCACACAGTCATAAGCAAGCCATATGATATATTCTGAATTTTGCCTTTGGCGGTTTGATACGTCGTAAACGTATCTATAATTTTTTATGCTCCATGCTTGTTTTATATCTTTTGCCTTATGTTTTGTCTACACTTTGAGGTATTTTTATACACTTTCTGGAACTAACCTATTGACAAGATGCCGCAGTGCCAGTTCCCGTTTTCTGCTTTTTTTGGTTTCAGAAAATCTAAAAAATGAATATTCTCAGAATTGTACGGGACAAAAGCCAAAGTTATTATTTTTCCCGGAGCAATACGGAAATGCGAAGCAGAGACGGAGGATGGAACCAGTGTGGCCTTACCTTTAACCTCATCCGTTGTTTATCCGGAGTGTTCTCTTGACGAACAGGGACAACGACCTCTTGTTAGTGGTGTCGCGAGGATCTACACGAAGCGAGAAGACGCAGATCGCCGACCTTCCTTCCGGTACCATGAGGCGGATCTCGAGGGCGATATCCCTTGTTAGTGGTGTCGAATTGTGGCATCCCGCAAAACCACTACTAGAAAATCGCGTTGAATTTGTGCATTGCATCGTCATCATCATGTGTCGTTTGTCTAAAACTATTTTCGCAAAACCCAGTTTTGTTTTCCAAACGCCCCACCTTCATTCAAACACGCAAACCCGGTCTCCGGATTATTTTTGTTTGAATGCTAATGGTTTGCAAAAAGGTGCTTTTGAATTAAATAAAAAGTTTAATTGTTTTAGCGGGGGCAGTCGAACGGGCCGAATCGACCCGAACGACCACCCCCATTTTTAAATCGGTCCACCTAAATCCTCAACCTACCAACTAACCTACCCACACACCCCCTCCACCTCACCCCAACCACTCCCTCGTGACACCTCACCTCTCCCTCTCCCTCCAATCATAAGCCTCCACCTCATCCCACTCCCTTACCACCACACACTCTCTCTCACCCCCACAACCCTCTTCTCCCAACCAGCCACACGCACGCCCACCACCACACCTGCTTCCCCCTGGCCCCACGTCCCAAGCCACACACGCACCCCACGCGGTGGCCTTCCTCCCTCCACGCCTCCACGTCCCCACGCGACCCAGCCCGAGCTCCTTCCTCCTCGAACCTGTCCGCCCCACCTCTAGCCCGCTCCCCACCTACCCAGACCGCCCTCGCTCTGCCAGCCGGGCGCCCGCCTCAACCGCTCGTCCTCGGCCGCGCCCTCATGCTCCGCCTCTCGGCCCGCTCCCCTCGAGGCCGAAGGCCAGTAGCCCTCGCCTCACGGACCTCTGCCCGCCACCCCGACCGCCCGGCGTCCCGCCTGTTGCTCGCTCCCGCTCATGCCTCTAACCGCACCGCCGCGCCCCGCCTCCGCCCTCATGGCTCGCCTGCCAGTGCCCGTCGCCCCACGACCACCACCTCCGCCGCCTGCAACCTCTGCCCCCGCCTCTGCTCGGCGCCCGCCAGTCGCCCTCTCTCCGCGCCGCCCGCCTGGCGCGCGCCCCGAGCCTCCGCGTCCCCGGCCCACATGACCCTCGCGGACCTCCCGCTCAACCCGCCCGGCCGCCCGGACCCGCTCCGCCCGCCTGCGGCCTCCGCCCGTCGTCCGTCGCCTGTTAGCGCCGAGCAACCCTCGCCGCCACAGCTCGCCTCGCGGCGTCGCCTCCTCCGCGAGCACCCGCGCCCTTCCGAGCTCGTCCGCCTCCTCCGCCGTCTGCCGGAGCCGCGCCGGGCCCGCCTCGTCGGTTGCCTTCCTCGTCCGCCTCGCCTTCCTGTCCAGCAGCGCTGGACCCACTTTGGGACCCGCCCCGTCGTCGCCGATGTCCACCGCCTCCACCCGTGCAGGTCCCTGTGTAGTACCAAGTGGTGCTAAGTGTTGGGTGTGGTGACGACAAGTTCGACACCGGTAATCGGACCTCGCAAACCCCAATTTTCCCCCTCGCCAAGATCTTCATCGGACCCAGAGAACCCCCGGACGACGAGCTATTTTACCTGGACCCGAAGACAATTGTGCGACAGGCACTTCCCCGAGGATGCGAAGTCGAGAACCCGACGCCAAGATCGCCCCGAAGGCCGAACCCCCGTGGACCGACATGCTCTTCTTCACGGATATGACAAGCACTCCGCCCAGACACCAAGTTCTTCACCCCGAAGCCAAGACCGACCCGACTTGGGGACCCGACAAGACCTTCGCGATGACGAGAACGGCACCGACCCGGAAGAAGTCGATGCGCCCCGACACCGACCCAAGTTCTGCTCCCTCGGACATCGAGACCCCGATGCGACAAGAACTACCCCGATATCCGAGAACGAACCCGGAGCCCGAGAACGCTTCCGTCGAACCCTGGACCCTGAGACCAACCCCGAACCCCGGAACCCCAAGATCGTCGAGAACCCTAATGTGTGAACCCCTTCCCGAAACCCTACTTTATAATATAATAACAACTTGTCGCATATTAAATGTTCATGCATGCATATTTTCCATGTGGTTTGGGGGCCTTATGCCGATTCACCTAATAATTAAATATGGGGCCCATATGCGGGCAATCTAGTCTCATATTGGCCTCATTTAAATCTTGTGTAGCGAACCGGTGCTATCTTTCGCCATGCTAATACAACATTTAATTTGCGGGGTAGATAAACAACTAGAACCATATATCTAATTGTCGGGACCCCGGTTCCGCTTAATATGACCTAATTGCATCGCATCTTTGCCATGTCATGCATCATACATGCATCATGCTGATCTTCTGCCGTGTATTAAATATTGCACCCGGTGTTTATTCTAGTGTTTTGCTTCTTCATGAAAGGGACGTTGAGTTGATGTGAGCTTCACCGATCTTCGGTTGAACCTTCGACAATGTTTTCAGGCGAGCATCTCCCCCTTTCTACCTATCTTACTTTTCTAGTATTTATTTCCCTCCTGTTGATCTTTGCTAACTGTGTTGCGATGCTCTAGTTTTCGTACCGTGATATCCCTTGCAGCCATATATAGCCTTGGACACATCCTATTACTGTTGTTTGGTAGATAGTTGGACCCGCGTGTCGTAGTCGCTTGCTCAAGTGTTTTGCTTGTCGTCAAGTACCACAATTGTTGGAGGATTGCCGCATGTTGACGTTGGAGATGATCATGGCTTTAATTATTGTTTCACTTTAATTCCTGTTTAACAACTAAAATTGAAGTAAGCAGAGGCATCGGTGGGTGATAGGTAAGATTTGGTTTCCGACCGCCCACTTGTGTCCCGTAGGACCCGAGTTCTTGACACCTGTTCCGAGATCGAGCGCGCTAACCACAGGTGGGGAGATATGGGCCCCCCATTGATTATTACCTGATTTCAAAGTATTGTCCTGCGGGCCACAACTAGTTTGAGGATTTATTTACTATCCTGTACCTATGCCATGCTTTCTTTGCTTTATTTACGCCAGCGTGGAGCACACTGCATCGCTTAGGTAAGCGTAATGTTTTCGCTGTATCGACAGTCCCCGATTGGGGACCTGCGGTCGTTTACAGCCATTGTCGCAAACCCTAAGTCCGTCTCGGAGACCGTCCGACTTCGCTATGGTGTACTTAGTGGGGTGACCCCGCACTTGCTTTAGTCAGGGAACGTGACTTAGGCCCGCCGACATACCGATGGGTGTATGTTAACCGATCCGCAAAAGGGTCAAGTGCCTGTGGATACTTTGGTGCACCCTGCAGGTTAAATCTTTTCGAGAAGCCGTGTCCGCGGTTATGGACGACTTGGAGCACAAGGTTTGATCATAGACAACTATAACTAAAGTTTATCGTTATAAATTGACTTGTATCCGATATGACTAGTAACCAGCTTCACTACAACGGAATGGCTAAGTAAAAGTACCAACAACCGGGTTTTGGGTTATCTCATGCTAATTGTATCGACTAGTAAGTGTTGCCACTATAACGGAATGGTTAACTAAAAGTACCCACCGCTTACTTTATCGATGATTATCTAAACCGGACTAGTAAAGTGCCGCAACTATAATCAATAATTAAACCGCCAACCGTGTGAGTTCCTCGGTTGACTTCCTCGTTTGGTCTCGAGGGGAAACGCCAGATGGGTTTGATTGATGATAGTATCGTTGGATCCGAATAGGTCTTTCTCACCCCTCTCGATAGCCGCCAGTATCGAGTCTCTATAGGTTGTTTAGTGCATGCCGCCGCCGCTTCCACCATACCTATGTAGGCGAGGACCGAATTCTAGCCTCGCTGTGTAATCGCCTCGATCTTGACGCCTCTTTTCCTTTGCCCTTTGTCGGCACCCCTTTTGTTTAAGCAGGTGTTGAGATCGACGTCGTAGGTGGTTACCCTTCCGCTTGGCTCGCAGGGTTATGGACGCCATTGGTTATTCTTCAGGGCTCTTAGCCCCATTTGCATCTTGTCCGTAGCCGGACGCTCGATCATTTTCAAGGTGATTTGGATCTTTGTATATTATATCTGTATTCTTGACTCATTGAGTCGCTGCTGTATATATATCTATTCTGTGGGTCCCATCGAGGACTGTTGAGTAATGTTATTACTTCGTTTTCCACCCGCACGCAAGTGCCTGGTGGGCACCTTCGAATCGTTTCTATGCGGGTTTGGCGGGTTCCGCTAAAACTTGCATAGGGCCGATTCTGAGGGTGTTACAAATACTCAAGTGCTTCAATAGATCTCTGCTCTCCCCATGTGTGTGAAAGTGACAGTGTGCACGCCGTGGTGGCACTTAGGCTAGAGTTCATAAATACTTATCATGAGTATATTTTGAGTTGGTTGTCTCTATGAAATTGTGGTGTTTGTTGGAGGCATATAGCGCTCAAGGTGACAGTGTGGGGTTATCTAGATGGGGAAGGCGGGCTTTGAGGTGTGTTTTTGTAGCCCTACCATGGATTAGAGTGTCCAACCAGAGAGTAGTTCAGGGTAGTATCATGAATAGAATATATTTATTGAGAGTGTTCACTAGTGAAAGTATGATCCCTAGGCCTTGTTTCTAAACATTGAATTGTAGGGGTTCGTAGCATGGAAAACAAAAATTTTCTATCGCATACAAACAAACAAGCCAAGATCTATCTACTAGATTGTAGCAACGAGTCGATGGAATAACTTACCCTCGAAGATTCCAAAGTGTTTAACGAGAGCGGATTCTCGTGGGTGATGTAGTCGCATTTCTTCCGATCTCAAGATCGTAGACGATCCTTCCAAGGCTGCGTTCGCAGCGCTCAGTCGGTCACACGTTCGGTACTGACGAAGACCTTCCTCTCCTTGTTCCAGCAGGCCGGAGGTTGTAGCACTCTCCTCGCGATTCCGCAAAGACAACGGCGTGGTACCTAAGTAGAGGGAAATCCCAGGCTTCGCCTTAAGGCGGAGCGAGTATGGTGGAGTATGAGAGAGGGCTATTAGTGGTCTAGAGATTAGACACACCAATTAGAAGGCTCTAAACCGCAGGCTAAAGCAATTAGAAGCTCTAAACCAAAACGGCTCTAAACCGGAGATTAGAGGATAGGAACTTGTGTGTAGAGGAGGAGGCCCTGCCCCTCCTTTTATAGGTGGAGGGGCTGGCGTGCCAGGGGAGGGGAGGGGAGTCCCTCCCCAACTCGGCCTAGGCTGGCTGCCAGCTTGGAGGAGAGGGACTCCTCCTCCAAGTTGGTTTCAACCTCCTCTTGCTTGTTTCCCAGCTTCTCGCTTCCCACAGCCTTCTTTTCCACAGCTCGTTTTAGCTGCTTGACTTTCAAACCGGCAGTTTGACTTTTCAGTTTTGGAACAGCAAGAACACTTAGTACAAGATGCAATCATTCAATGACACATTCATGTACCCTCCCCCCCCCCCGCGCGCCGGACAATCCGGAACCTTCTGTAACATTCCCGATGAAAACACGGAATCATTCCCGAACTCAAACGGGACTTTCCTTATATGAATCTTATTCTCCGGACAATTCGGATCACCTCGTGATATCCGGATCCCATCCGAGACTCAACAACATTCGGTCTCTTTCTCATAATACCATAACTACTCAAACAACGTCGAATCCTTAAGTGTGTCTCCCCACGGTTCGTGAATTATGCGGACATGATCGAGACACTTCTCCGAACAATAACCAATAGAGGAATCTGGAAATTCATATGGCTCCCACATATTTCTATGATTACTTTGCGATCGAATGAACCACTTACATACGATACCAATTTCCCTTTGTCTCACGATAGTTTACTTATCCGAGGTTATGATCGTGGGTATCTCTGCATACCTAGTTCAACCTCGTTACCGATAAGTACTCTTTTCTCGTTCCCGTGATATGTGATCCCTTGTGACCCAGTCACATGCTTGCAAGCTAATTGGATGACATTCCACCGAGAGGGCCCAGAGTATATCTATCCGTCATATGGATGGACAAATCCCACTCTTGATCCATGTGTTTCAACCAATACTTTCCGAACACTCAATGCCACCTTTATAGCCACCCAGTTACGGTGTGGTGTTTGATGTCATCCATCCGGTAAAGGTGATATGCATGATCTCATGGTCGAAGGAATTAGGTTACTATGTATCAGAAAGCATATAGCAATTGAACTATTGAAATGACTTGATCTTTATGCTATGCTTAGCTATAGGAGTATGTCCACCATATCATTCTCCTAACGATATGATCTTGTTGTCGATAACATCTCAATGTTCATGATAGGGAAACCACAATCATTAATCAACCAACAAGCTAGTGAAGTATAGAGGCTATACTAGGGACTTCAAATTAAGTTTACAAACCACACAAGTATTAATGTTTCCTTGTTAATACTATTATAGCATGAATGTAAACATTTATCATAAACACAAAGATATAATAATAACTATATTTATTATTGCTTCTAGGGCATATCTCCAACATGAATCACCGTTTGCATCTAGATCTGTTACATGTTTGCTTGCTTTCATCTTTTTGCCTTTAGTCTTTTCCTCCCCGTCGGAAGCTCTTTTCTGGCATCGTTACCACTTATAATCATACGTACCACTTGTATTTCACTATCTCTTAGCCAAACTAGTGCACCTATACACTTGACAAGTGTATTGGGTGTGTTGAGGACACAAGAGACTTCTTGTATCTGTATTGCAGGGTTGCTTGAGAGGGATACCTTTGATCACTTCCTCCCTGAGTTCAATAAACCTTGGGTAATCCACTTAAGAGAAACTTGCTGCTATTCTACAAACCTCTACACTTGGAGGCCCAACAACTATCTACAAGAATAGAAGTGCGTAGACATCGAGCTCTTTTTTGGCGCCGTTGCCGGGGAGGTAAGGTAAAAGGTACTCACATCATCTGGATACTAAGCTATCTTCTAGTATCGTTGCTAGCGTGTGAGTGCTCGAAGTTATTTCCTTTAGATTCTGCAATTTTAACTTTTTGTTTCTTGTTTTCACTAGTTAGGTTTAATGGAAAACAACAACAAAATTAGAGATTTGTATAGTATTTATCTTGAGTTAGGACAAGAAGTGTTTGAAGAGAAAATTAAAAAACCTATGGAACTTTATTTGCATGCTAATAGCAATGTTGTTAGTATGAATTCTTTGAACACCATTATTGCTAATGCTATGTAAAAGTCGAAGCTTGGGGAAGCTAGTCTTTTTAGTTCCCCAGCTTTAGAGGAGAAAATTTGCTATGATGATACTATACCTCCAATTTATGATGATTACAATGATGAATATGATATTTTTAGTCCACCTACTATGAGGGAGAAAATTTGCTATGATGATACTATACCTCCAATATATGATGATTACAATAATGAATATGATATTCTCAGTCCACCTACTATTGAGGAGAAAATTAATTATGATTACAATATGCCTCCTATATTTGATGACTATGGTGATGAGAATAATAATGATAGCTATTTTGTTAAATTTGCTCCCACTACAATTAATAAGAATGACTATGCTTATATGGAGAGTAATAATTATTTTATGCATGTGGTTCATGATAATAATGTTTTATGTGATAGTTATATTGTTAATTTTATTCATGATGCTACTGAAAGTTATTATGAGAGAGGGAAACATGGTTTTATGCATCTCAATAATATTAAGTTTCCCCTCTTTATGTTGAAAATTTTGAAGTTACACTTGTTTTGCTTTCCTATGCGTGTTGCTTTGTGCTTTCATGACTTGTTTATTTACAAGATTATTTTTCATAGAAAGTGGGTTAGACTTACATGTCTTTTGAATTTGCTTCTTGATGCTCTCTTTTACTTCAATTCATATTTCTTATGTGAGCATCTTCTCAAACTATCAAGCCTAACTTAAAGGCGTTAAAGAAAATTACTTATTGGGAGATAACCCAAAAGTTTTAGTTGAGTCTTGGAATTTATTACCTCTGTAATAACCTCTCCTTATCCTTTTTTGTGCCAATAATAACCTCTAATGAGAGAGAAGTAAGATTTGGGGAAGTTGTTGTCCCGAAACGGATTTTTGTGCTTCACTGTAAAAATTCGTGAAAAATCCCTCTATGTCGGATTGAGCTGTAATTTTTTGTGCTTAGGACCCAGGTTGTTATATAACTTTCGTTAGATTTGCACTTTTCGATTTGAGCAACATAGAGTCTTTGAAAAAATCGCTCTTTACCGGCTGGTCTGTTTTGACAGTTTTCTGCCATTATTTGCATTTGCCTCTTAATCGGTTTCTTTTGAGTTCTGTTGATCACTTGAACTTTTAAAATGAATTTCTACAGTAGCTTGTTTTTTAATGGAATTTTTACTTGAGTTGAAACTAAACCCAGAGGCTTATTATCTTGAATACACTAACGTTACTAATGAAGATTGTGCGGAGTTTTGTATGAAGGAAATTTTCAAGTGTAGGGGAAGAATGAGCTGATGATATGAAGAATGGAAAAAAGCACAAGCTTGGGGATGCCACCCGTGTCACCCCAAGAAATATTCAAGAGGTACAAGCGCCAAAGCTTGGGGATGCCCAAGGCATCCCCTTCTTCATCAATAAAAAACTCAGGTTTTCTTTCTGGACACTTTATTTTTATTGCTTCATGCACTATTATGTTGTTCTTGGAGCGTCTTTGTTTTTCATTTTAGTTTTCCTTTGATTTTTTTTGCTGCAATAAGTTGGTTGGATCCCAGCACACTTATTTTGGAGAGAGACACACTCTGTTTTCATTACCTACAACACTCTAGTTTTCATTCTTATTATCTTGTGAGTGTTCTCTTTTGCTAGCACTGTGTTTAGCCTTAGTTTTCTTGTGCTTTCAGCTTATAACTTTTTAGTTCTTATTTGTGGATTTGTGAGATAAGCTCACTGATCTTTGTTGATTATTATCTTTGTGAGTTGTTTCAAATAAGTCGATTGGTGTTGGAAAAGAGTAGGAAGCTTCATGCTTAAGTGGTACAAAAGGGAGCTTGTTTTGACTGTGGCTTAGACTTTATCATGTCATGCTAGATGTTGCTTTGAACTTATGCTTAGTGATTATTGTTGTAGCATGTCCAAACAATTGATATTGCTTAATGTTCCTTGAAGGAATCATCCGTTGTTTTTGCATACAAAAGCATAATATTGTGGTGATAATGTTTTGTTTGGATTGACTTGGCACATGCTCACACCATGTTATGACTATGAACCAGTCACCTTAGCCTCTATGATAATTTAGTTTTTGACTTGTGGTACCACTTTATGCTTTGGTTGATAATGGTTTGTCGCTCTGCATGATTATGGCCATTATTGTTGTCTTAGTTGGTCGCTCCTAGTCTTTTGCTAGCCTCCACTTGTATTGAGTAAGCTCTACTCATGCATCCACCCCCCAAGAAACCAAGTTATTTCAAAGGGTCCACTATAAATTCCTATGCATGGTGTGTTACACCATTTCAAGTAAATTCTTGTTGTATCTACCTTCCAATTAAAAAGTCACTTTGTTATGTGAAAAAATAGTGATTAAAGCTCTCACGAACTTGATGGCACACTTTACTTTCTTGCACCTAATAAACTTGAACCATTGTGTCATCTATGTTGTATATGCTTGCACTTATAAGTTGGGATTAGCAGAACCATGCTGTCATGGGGAACGCTTTCAACACCTATAAATATCTACCCAGTTGATATCATGCTATTTTGTTTATGGATGTCGCCGGTGTGAAATAAAAGGAGAGCTTGTAAGTCCATGGAGTTATGTATATGTGTTATAAAAACGTGTGGGCCGCTAGCCTAAGCCATGCCTAATCATGGTGGAAACTTGCAACATCACCATAGTGAGCAATCTATGAAGCTTTCTTCTTAAAAAAAAGAGAGACACAGAAAAAGAGGAAAGAGAGAAAAAAGAACCATTTTCCATGGTAAATAAGAAGATTGCTGAGATGCCCATTGTCTGCTTGCCTTGTCATTTTGATATAGGATAGCTCCTGTATCATGGGGCAAGGGGTACCCTGTTGGCGGTTCTCTATGATACACATGTACTTACTATGACAAGAACTTATCGGTAACTAAAGTTGAGTAGCATGAGGAGCGTCCCTCGTACTCAAGGGACATGAGATGGCAAACTTATAGTTTTTCAAGCATATACTCCATACTTTGTTCACTTTAACCTTAACCACTTCAGGATGCTTATGATAGGGGCAATGAGAGCTGAAAGCTAACAAGTACCATAATTTTTGGAAGCTCCTTTTGAAACTTGAAATCCCTGCTTCCCTTGGAAGGGCCTTTCTTCCACTTTTACATTGAGTCTCCACCTTGCATAGTTGTCATTCTTAGTTCTATGTGCATTGTCCCAAAACTTATTGATTGATTCATAATGTTGATATTGCTTGTTATTGAACTATTTGTATCTAGTCACCCTTATGAACTTTGAAGGTGTCCTATGCATTTATGTTTTGATACTCCATGAGGGACAAGCTGAATGCCAGTATGCTATGTTTTCTATATGTGAAACAAACAAACTTCTTTCAATGCATTTTTATTCATGATCTTTGTTTGTATCCTTTCATGTTGTAACAATAGTTACTTTGTCTTACTGTTAGAACTTCATCTTTCATGCTCATGTTTAGAGTACTTTGATCCCAGCTTTCAATTCTTGAAAATAGTTTGATCAAGATTGTTATGGTGCATGTCACCTCAAAAATTATTCTTTTTATCACTTACCTACTCAAGCACGAGAAGGAATTAAGCTTGGGGATGCTTAATATGTCGTAAACGTATTGATGGCGCCTAGAAGCGCTTCATCGGGAAACCCCAAGAGCAAGGTGTGGAGCAGCACAACAGCAAGTCTTCCCTCAGTAAGAAACCGAGGTTATCGAACCAGTAGGAGGAAGGAAACGTCACACAGGTGTTGCAAACAACGTGGAAACCTGCACAACATAAACTCAAGACTTTGCCCCAACGAACGGTGAAGTTGTCAATCTCACTGATTGCTTAACAAAGGATTAACTGTATGGTGTGGAAGGTGATAATGGTTTGCAGCAAGTAAACAGTAACAATGGAAGATGTATCAATGGTAAAGATTGGACCAGGGTCCATAGTTCACTAGAGGTGCTCTCCTTAGATAAACAACATGGCATGAAGGGTAAACAAATTACAGCAGGGCAATTAACAGGAACTGAGCAAGGCATAACAATGCAATACTAGAAAAAAAGATCCTATGAGATTCGATTGGGCAATACAACAATATACATAGACCGCTATCCAACTTAATCTATGACTAGAAGTCCACCTTTAGGTTATCATCCGAACCCCCTCCAGTATTAAGTTGCAAGCAACGGACAACTGCTTTAAGCAAAGTGTGTAAGGTAAACAATCCACTTGTTCCATGAACAAGAGACCTTTGTTTTCTCCCTAGTGGCAACAGCACATCTACCATCGAAGAGATTTCTGTCACTTCCCTTGAAAAGTAGAGGCATGAACCCACTATCGAGAATAAATACCCCCTCTTGGAGTCACTAGCAACTACTTGGCCAGGATAGCTACTAACAATGGAGAGCATGCAAGATCACAAACAACACAGACATGATAGAATCAATAAGACAAAACCATTAATCAATCTGTCATAGTAATCTCAATATCCATCGGATCCCCGCAAACACAACATGCATGATTACAAATAGATTAGATCTTGATCACGAATGGAGCTCACAAGATCTATACATGAAAGCACAAGGAGGAGATACAACCATCTAGATACTACATGGACCCGTAGTCCAAGGTGGAACTACTCACGCTTCATACCAGAGAAGAAGGCCTCCGGGATGATCTCCCCTCTATCAGGGTGCCGGGAAGAACTTCAGATCCCCATGATCTAGGGACGATGGTGGCGGCGGCTATAGACAGTTTCATGGAGTTTTTATCGGGTGTCTAGGGTTTCTGCATTGGGGGATTCTTATAGGCGAGGAGGCGAGGCAGGGGCGGCTAGGGGGGGCACACCCTTCCCAGGCACGGGTAAGGCTTGGCCGCGCCTAGGGGGTTCTGGCCGCCCGATGGCGCCTCTCCATCTCTCCTCTAGACTTCGTGTTGCCCACGGTAAAATATTGACTTTGGATTTTGTCCCGTACAATTCCGAGAATATTGATTTTCTGCCTTTCTGGAATCAAAAACAGAAGAAAACAGGCAACTGGCACTGTGGCAACTTGTTAATAGGTTAGTTCCAGAAAACATATAAAAACACCTCAAAGTGTAGACAAAGTAAAGGAAAGTAGATACTAAACAAGCATGGAACATCAAAAATTATAGATACGTTTCCGACGTATCAAGCATCCCCAAGCTTAACTCCTGCTCGTCCTTGAGTAGGTAAGTGATAAAAGAATAATTTTTTAGGTTGACATGCACCATCAAAACCAAGATCAAACCATTTGCAAGCATTGAAAGCTGGGATCAAAGAACTCTAAACATGTGCATGAAAGATGGAGTTCTAACAATAAGACAAAGTAACTATGCATGCAACATGAAAGGCTACAAACAAAGATCATGAATAACATGCATTGGAAAACGTTTGTTTGTTTCACATACAGAAAACATGGCATAGTGGAAATCAGCCTGTCCCTCATAGAGTGGCAAATAGAAGCGTACGACACCTTCAAAGTTCATAAGAGTGACTAGAAACAAATATCACAAGAACAAGCAATATCACAATATGCATCAATCAATAAGTTTTGGGACACTTCACATAGAACTAAGAATGGCAACTATGCTCTCTTAATGGTGCCTAAAGGTAGAAGGTGGAGACTATATATAATAGTGGAAGAAAGGCCCTTCATAAGGAAAGCAGGGATTTCAAGTTTCAAAAATAGCTTCCAAAAATTATGGTACTTGTTAGCTTTCAGCCCTCATTGCCCCTATCGTAAGCATCTTGAAGTGATTAAGGTTAAAGTGAACAAACTATGGAGTATATGCTTGACAAAGTATAAGTTGTCAATCTCAAGTCCCTTGAATATGAGGGCCACACCTCATGCTACTCAACTTCAGTCACCTTTAAGTTCTTGTCATTGTAAGTACATGCGTACCATAGAGAAACGCAATAGGGTACCCATTGCACATGGTACAGGAGCTTTCCCATAACCAAAATGATAAGGCAAGGCACAATGAGCATCTCAACAATCTTTTTATTTACTATATGCATAGTTTTTATTGAGGATGCTTCACGGATAGCTCACTATGGTGATCTGCAAGTTTCCACCATGATTAGCCATGGCTTAGGCTAGCGGCCCAGGCGTTTCTCTAACACAAAGTACATAACTCCATGGACTTACAAGCTCCCTCGTTATTTCACACCGGTGACATCCATAGACAAAAGAGCATGATATCAACTGAGTACAAAGTACAAGTGCAATGTTGAAAACGTTCCCCATGACAGTATGGTTCTGATAATTTTAACATATAAATGCAAACATATACAACATAGATGACACAATGGTTCAAGTTTATTAGGGGCAAAGAATATAAAGTGTGCCATCAAGTAATTGGAAGATAGTTGAAAACAAGAAGATACTTGGAATAGTGTAACACACCATGCATATGAGTTTATAGTGGACACTTTGGAATAACTTGGTTTCTTGGGAGTTGGAAGCATGAGTAGAGATTACTCATACAAGTGTAGGCTAGCAAAAGACTGGGAGCAACCAACTAAGAGAGCAATAATGGCCATAATCATGTAGAGCGACAAAACATTACTAATCAAAGCATAGAGTGGTACTACAAGTCAAGGACTAAATGATCATAGAGGCTATGGTGACTTGTTCATAGTCATAACATGGTGTGAGCATGTGCCAAGTCAACCCAAACAAAGCATCAAAGGAGAAAACCACAATACTATGCTTTTGTATGCTAAAACAACGCATGATTCTTCCAAGGCACACTAAGCAATCTCAATTGTTTGGAGCAAGACATGCTACAACAATAATCACTAAGAATAAGGTCAAAACAAAACCTAGCATGTCATGCTAAAGTCTAAGTCACAGTCACTGCAAGCTCCTCTTGCACTTCCAAGCAAGAACTTTCTACTCCTTTCCAACACCAATCGACTTATTTGAAATAACTCAGCGAGAACGGGGGTCCAAACTACTTTACTCAAGAAAAATAAACAAACTAAGCAAATCAAATGAAAACTAAGACGCTCCAAGAACAACACAAATGTGCATGAAACAATAAAATGAAGTGTCTAGACAGACCTGAGCTTTTTATTGAGGAAGAAGGGGATGCCCAAGGCATCCCCAAGGTTTGACGCTTGTACCTCTTGGATATTTTTTGGGATGACACCATGGTGGCATCCCCAAGCTTGAGCTTTTGTCCATTCTTTATCTTCTTACATCATTCTCTCTCTACACCTGAAATTTTCCTTCATACAAAACTTCACACAATCTTTATTAACAACATTAGTGTATTCAAAAGATAATAGACCTTTGGGTTTAGCTTTGGAACAACAAAACTTTCACTAAAAACATAAGATACTGAAGCAATTTCCTTTGAAAATCTCAATTCTCCAAAAGATAACTCAAAAAGAAATCGATAAGATGCAAATGCAAATAATGGCAGAAATCTGTCAAAACAGACCAGCAGGTAGAAAACGATTTTTTAGAAAATCTTCTGTTGCTGAAATCAAAAAGTGTTGCACTAACGAAAGTTATCTAACATACTAGGGGACTTATTCGTAAATTTTCAGCTCAATCCGTGTTACATAGACTCCTCACGATTTTTTATGGTGGAGGACGGAAATCTGTTTCGGGACAACAACTCCCCAAATCTTACATCCCTCTCATTAGAGGTCATTTTTGGCACAAAAAGCAAACAAAAAAAAGGATAAGAAGAGGTCATTACTGAAGTAATAACTTCCAAGACTCAAGAAAACTCTTGGGTTATCTCCCAATAAGTACTTTTCTTTAACACCTTTAAGTTAGGCACAAGAAGCAAGAAATCAAGTATTTTCAAGTGAGGAGTTATTAACTCTCCTGATCCTCCCTTTCTTACCTTTGTTCTTCTCTTTAGGGAATATATGATTTCTTACTTTAGGAGAAAAATGCATAGTTTCTTTTCCCACATCTATAATTACTCCAAGGTGTTTCAACAGGGATCTTCCAAGTGTAATCTGTCCTTTGCCTACACATTCAATAACAAGATAATCAATAGACACCATTTCCCTGAGATTTTTGTAAACACACCTTCAGCTTTTCCAATGGGTAATAAAGTGGCATTATTAGTAAGAGATATTTCCTCTCCTCCTTTAGAAAGTCCCCAAAGACTCATAAATATCCTTAGACATAAGGCAAAATTCAGACATGATATCACAACAAGCATCAAAAGTTGCACTATTTATAGTGACTTTGATTGTGGGTAACCACTTTGAAGGCTCAAAATTCATTGGAACATAATTATGGTACTCCCTAAGTGTGTGATAGCAACTGTTCAAAGCAGCAATACTGGACTCAAGAGTGTTCAACCTAGCAAAAATATCTATGAAAGAGGAATCAGACTTGCCAGGCGTATTATAAATTATAATCAATTTCTTTATAGCATCAAAAGCTTCATCCTCAGTACATTGAAAAATATGTTTCTAAGCCACAGCATCCAGAGCATATCTATAACAAAGAGCAATCCCGTGGTCGAAACTATTAATAAACAAGCTAAGACTCATCTTAGGTTCAGTTTCCCTTTGTAAAGAAGAGATTCTAGACCAAGCTTCTTTGAAATTCTCTTCACTTTTTTGCCTAAAAGTGAAGATCTCTTCCATAGGTGTCAGAGAGATTGGACCAAACCAGACATGGTAGCAACTAGGGCAGGAACTAATTTTTTTGTGTTTTTGATAAGAGAAACCAAACCAAACTAAACTATTTTTTTTGGAGTTTTTGATAAAAAGAGGCAAACAAAACCAAGCAAAAGAAACTAAGCAAACTAAACACAAAGTAAAGAGAAAGGTTGAGGAGGACTCCCCTTGTGAAGACGTCCTTAGCCTCCCCGGCAACGGCGCCACAAAACTTGTTGATGGCGCCTAGAAGCGCTTCCTCGGGAAACCCCAAGAGCAAGATGTGGAGCAGCACAGCAGCAAGTCTTCACGTAGTAAGAAACCGAGGTTATCGAACCAGTAGGAGGAAGGAAACATCACACAGGTGTTTCAAGCAACATGGAAACCTACACAACACAAACTCAAGACTTTGCCCCAACGAACGGTGAGGTTGTCAATCTCACCGGTTGCTGTAACAAAGGATTAACTCTATGGTGTGAAAGGTGATGATGGTTTGTAGCAAGTAAACAATAACAGTGGAAGATGTATCTGAAGGGAATATGCCCTGAGAGGCAATAATAAAGTGTTTATTATGTGTATTCCAAGTATATGATAGATGTTTATTTTGCATGCTATAATTGTATTAATACGGAAACGTTAATACATGTGTGTTTAATAAACAAACAGAAAGTTCCTAGTTATGCCTCTCTCATAAACTAGCTCGTTGATTAACAAGATGATCAAGGTTTCCTGATCATGGACATTGGATGTTGTTAATAACGGGATCACAACATTAGTGTAATGGTGTGATGAACATTCATCCGAAGTATAGCATTACGATCAAAGTCATTGAGTTTATATTGCTATAACAACTTACGAAGTGATCCTAATCCGTAGACCATGAGATCATGTCAATCACTAACACCGGAAGAGTTTCTTGATAACATCAAACGTCACACCGTAATGGGTGATTATAAAGATGGATTCATAACTAATAAAGTGTTATGTTGAGGCTCATGGATCGAGAGGAATTTGTTCATCCCGATGACGGATAGATATACTCTGGGCCCTCTCGGTGATATCACATTGATTAGCTTGCAAGCAAGTGATTTGATCACTAGAATGTTATATCACAGAACGAGAAAAGAGTGCATGTCGATAGAGATCAAACTAGGTATGGAGATACCGATGATCGAATCTCGGACATGTAATATATCGTGAAACAAAGGGATTAAGATACTAGCGTAAAAGGTTCCGACGATCACAAGAAAGTCATCGTTGAATGTGTGGGAGTCGATGGGTCTCAGATCCCGCTTCGATTATTGATCCGAGAGGGTCTCGATCATGTCCGCATTATTCATGAACCGTAGGGTGACACACTTAAGAGACACCGACATCCAATTGGAGCAAATGTTTCATGCCGAAGAATGAACAAGCGAGGAATTTATTTCACTAGATACCAAAAAGTTTTCGGGTGAAATTGCATAAAGTGGTTATGCATGTGAAATAGAATTCTAGCAAGGGGTTATTTGTGAATCTTTGTCATTAAAGTAATTGACAAAATTCTGAATAAAATAAAAGAGTTTTATTTAATGAGAGTTTGCATTAAATTTGGTGGAAATTTAATGGGAATTTGAGTGGACTTTTGAGTGGAGGGAATTTAAAGGAGATTTGTGAGTGGAGTGTCCACCCACATGAAGAGGGGAGGGCAAGGGGGCAGCCCCATGCGCCGGCCACCCCCTTGGGGTTCCCCCTCCTCCTATAAAAGGAGCCCCCCTCCTCACTTGTCTCTCACACCTCCTCGTGAAGGATCTCTCTCCCCCTCTAGAATTTATCCCCCATGGTCTCGGACTAGCGAGATACATGTTCCCAGTGGCTATTCGGTAAGAAAGAGCTGTGCTTCCGCTGCATCGCTGGAGCGAGGAGGCGGAGGTTGCTCGGTGCCTCGAACGTGTGTGCGAGCACGGATGCGCTCTGTTTTTCGGCGCTAGGACTTCCTCTCGATCTTGAGATCGGCAAGAGATCGTCTACATCAACCACGAGTTGAACTCGTTAAGCTTTGGTCTTCAAGGGTATGTTCTACGGATATACATCCGCCCGTTGTTTGTATCTAGTAGATAGATCTTGGTATATAGTTCACATCGAGGAAAATTTTTGTTTTCTATGTCGAACCCTACAGTGGTATCAGAGCCGGATCTATGCGTAGATACTTTACACGGGTAGTACACATATGAGTATGTGGGCGATGATGATCATGTTGTTGCTCCTTTGTTGTAATTTTGGATATTGGTGGCATAGTGGGATGAAGCGGCCCGGACAAACTTTACATGTCCTCGCACATGAGACCTGTTCCACGCTTGACATGCAACTAGTTTGCATAAGTGGCTAGCGGGTGTCTGTCTCTCCTACTATAGTCAATATGTATTTTGCAAGCGAGTTGTCAAAAATTTGATTATCCTCGTTGTGGTTCATGTTCGTAGGTAAGAACGGTTCTATCTCGAAAGCCCTAAGCCACGTAAAACTTGCAATGGATAAATTAGAGGCGTCTAGTTTAGATTGTTGCTGGGCTAGTGTTATGATATGGTAGTGTTGTAAGTAGAAGTATGAGATGATACTCTTACAACACACATAGCGTGTAAAATCCATAGACCTTGGATTTACACATATAGTTATGATAGTGATCATACCACGATGCACATGATAGAGATCATCTGCGGGAACCATATCATTTCACTAATAAACATATGATGTTTGATAGCATCTTATATTGCTTGTTTAGCGCTTTGTTAACATAATAAGATGATCCCTCATTTAAATATCAAGATAAGAATGTGTTCTTCCTTTAGTATGCACCGATTATGTTTTCGTCGCTCCAAGACATCACGTGATGATCGGGTGTTCTTGGATCCACGACCATATTTCGGGTGTAAAACAGTTACACATGCGAATACTAAGGTTCTAACTTGGCGAGCCTAGCATGTACAGACATGGCCTCGAACACGGACGAAAGGTTAAGCATGAGTCATATAGTTGATATGATGCCCATTTGATGCTCGCTTTGAAGCTATACCGACTCACGTGATGATCGGACTTGGTGTAGTGGATTTGGTTCATGTAATCACCAAAAGGCACGAGGATGTCATTTTGAGTGGGAGTTCATTCGTAATATAGATTAGTTGAACTCAATCTATCATACACTTAGTCTAAACTTTACAAATTCTGTTGTAGATGGCACCACCTGCTTTTAATTTCAATGTGTTCATGGAGAAAGAGAAACTAGCAACGAACGGTAGCAACTTTACCGAATGGGCCATGAATTTGAGGATTCTCCTCTCTGCACAAAAACAATATGTGCTAGAAGCGTTAGGCCCCCACCTTTAGATGATGCCCCTGACGAGGAGAAGAATGTCTATCAGACTCGTCAGGAGGACCACAACTTAGTTCATTGCGGCATATTGTATGGGCTAGAGCCGGAACTTCGAAAGCGTTTCGAAAACGGCAATGCATTTGATACAATGGGTGAGTTGAAAATGATTTTCGACACACATGCTGTCAGAGAGCTACAACGCCGTAAAAGTTCTTTAGCTGCATGATGGAAGAGCACACCTGTTAGTGAGCATGTACTCAAGATGTCGTTACTGCGAAAATCTTGTGTCCTTGGGAATATCGATTCCCATTGACTTAGGCATCCATCGTGTTCTCAGCCTCTACCACCTAGCTATAAGAGCTTCGTGATGAACTATAATATGCAAGGCAAGAAGAAGTCTCTCCCGAGCTTACATCAATGCTTAAAACTGCAGAAGTGGAGATCAAAAGGAACATCAAGTGTTGATGATCAATAGGAACACCGGTTTCAAGAAAGACAAGAAGGGAAAACGGAAGGAAGTAAGGCGGCAAGCCCGTTGTCGCGCTGAAAAGAAACCCCGAGTTGGACCTAAGTCTGATTCGAGTGCTACTATTGTAAGGGATCGCCATCGAAGCGCAATCGCCCCAAGTATCCGCGACAAGAAGGTCGACAAGGCAAACAAAGGTATATATGATATACATGTTATTGATGTGTACTTGACTAGTGCTCGCAGAGCACAGGTATTTGATACCGGTTCATTGCTAAAATTTGTAACTCGAATCGTGGGTGCGGAACAAGCGACCGCTAGCAAGGGGTGAGGTCAAGATGCGTGTCGGCAATGGATCAAGCGTTGATGTGATCGCCGTTGTAACGCCTCTCCACTTGCCGTCGGGATTAGTTATAAACTTGAATAAATGTTATCCGGTGCCTGCACTGAGCATGAACATTGTATCTGGATCGTGTTTGATGCGAAGTGGTTATTCATTTAAATCCGAGAACAATGGTTGTTCCATTTATATGAATGAAATCTTTTATGGTCATGCACCGATGATGAATGGTTTATTTCTATTAGACCTCGATGATAATGTTACACATATTCATAATGTTGATGCTAAAAGGATTAAACTTAATGATGATATATCCGCATATATGTGGCACTGCCGTCTAGGTCATATTGGCGTTAAACACATGAAGAAGCTCCATTCGGATGGAATTTTGGAATCACTTGATTATGAATCATTTGATACATGTGAGTCATGCCTTATGGGCAAGATGACTAGAACGCCGTTTTCCGGTTCAATGGAACGGGCGACAGATTTATTGGAAATCATACATTCTGATGTATGTGGTCCAATGAGTGTGTCAGCGCGAGGTGGATATCGTTATTTTGTTACTTTCACGGATGATTTGAGTAGATACGGTTATATCTACTTGATGAAACACAAGTCTGAAACCTTTGAAAAGTTCAAGGAATTTCAGAATGAAGTGGAAAATCATCGTAATAGAAAGATCAAATTTCTATGGTCCGACCGTGGAGGTGAGTATCTAAGTTACGAGTTTAGCACTCACATGAAAGAGTGTGGAATTGTTTCACAACTCACACCTTCCTAACACCACAAATAAATGGTGTGTCGGAACGTCAGAATCGTACTTTATTAGATATGGTTCGATCTATGATGTCTCCGACGGACTTGCCGTTGTCATTTTGGGGTTATGCACTAGAAACCGCTGCATTCACTTTAAATCGGGCACCATCTAAATCCGTTGAAAAGACACCGTATGAATTGTGGTTTGGAAACAAACCTAAGTTGTCATTTCTTAAAGTTTGGGGATGCGATGTTTATGTGAAGAAACTTCAACCGGATAAACTCGAACCCAAAGCGGAAAAATGCCTTCATAGGATACCCTAAAGAAACTATTGGGTATTCCTTCTATCACGATCCGAGGGCAAGGTTTTGTGTTAAGAATGGATCCTTTCTAGAGAAAGAGTTTCTCGCGAAAGGTGTGAGTAGTCGGAAGGTAGAACTCGAAGAGGTTGTGGAACCTTCTCTTCAAAGTATGGCGAGTCGCGCAATAGGAAGTTGTTCCGGAGTTGGCTCCACTGCTGTGAAGAGGGAACTAATGATAATGATCATGAAACTCGAAGAGAGTACCGAACCTCGCAGGTCAAACAGACGCGCGGCAGCTCCTGAGCTGTACGGAAATCCTGTCATGAATTTCATGGTTGATGAAAATGATGACACTGCGACGTATGAAGAAGCGATGATGAGCCCGGATTCCAACAAATGGTTAGAAGCCATGAAATCCGAGATGGAATCCATGTATGAAAATCAAGTTTGGAACTTGGTGGAATTACCTCACGACCGAAAGGCCGTGGAGAACAAATGGATTTTCAAAAGAAAAACTGATGCTGATGGTAATGTGACCGTCTATAAAGCTCGACTTGTCGCAAAGGGGTTTCGACAAATTCAAGGAGTTGACTACGATGATACTTTGTCTCCCGTAGCGATGCTAAAGTCAGTTAGGATTATGTTTGCAATTGCTGCATATTTCCATTATGAGATATGGCAGATGGATGTCAAAACCGCGTTTCTCAATGGTAATATTGAAGAAGAGTTATATATGATACAACCAAAGGGTTTTGTCGATCCTAAGGATGCTAACAAGGTGTGCAAGCTTCAGCGATCCATCTATGGATTGAAGCAAGCATCACGAAGTTGGAATCTCCGCTTTGATGAGGTGATCAAAGAGTTTGGATTTGTCCAAACTTATGGAGAAGCTTGTATTTACAAGAAAGTGAGTGGGAGCAATGTGGCATTTCTGATATTATATGTGGATGACATATTATTGATCGGAAATGATATAGATCTTTAAAAGTGTTAAAAGTTATCTAAACAACAAATTTTCAATGAAGGACCTAGGTGAGCGTCATACATATTAGGCATAAAGATCTATAGAGATAGATCTAGGCGCCTAATAGGGCTATCGCAGTACATACCTTGATAAGATTTTAAAGAAGTTTAAAATGGACGGAAGTAAGAAGGGTTCTTACCTATGTTGCAAGGCAAGACATTGAGTAAGACTCAAAGTCCGGCTTCGGAAGAAAGAGAGATAATGGACAAAGTCCCTATGCTTCAGCCATAGGCTCTATAATGTACGCCATGCTATGTACAAGACCGGATGTGGCACATGCTATTAGTTTGACTAGTAGGTACCAATCGAATCCAGTTCTAACATGGATAGCGGTCAATAATATCCTTAAGTACTACGAAGAACTAAGGATATGTTTTTTGTATACGGAGGTGAAGAAGAGCTCGCCGCTAAGTGTTATGTCGACGCTAGCTTTGACACCGATCCGGATGACTCTAAGTCTCAATCCGGATACGTATTTCTCATGAATGGCGGAGCGGTTAGTTGGAGGAGCTCCAAACAACCTGTGGTAGCGGGATCAACTACGGAGGCCGAATATGTTCTTTGCTCGCGGCTCAGGAAGCAGTTTGGATGAAGGAGTTCATATCCGAACTAGGAGTGGTGGCAAACGCGTTGTACCCAATGGTGATCTATTATTACAACAATGGTGCCATTGCCAATGCCAAAGAGCCAAGGTCTCACAAGCATTCCAAGCATATTAAGCGCCGGTTTCACTCCATCCGCGAGCATGTCAAGGATGGAGATATAAAGATTTGTAAAGTACATACGGATCTCAATGTAGCAGATCCGTTGACTAAAACTCTCCCTAGAGCAAAACATGATCAACACCAGAACTCAATGGGTGTTAGATTTATCACTATGTAACTAGATTATTGTCTCTACTGCAAGTGGGAGATCAAGGAATATGCCCCGAGAGGCAATAATAAAGTGTTTATTATGTGTATTCCAAGTATATGATAGATGTTTATTTTGCATGCTATAATTGTATTAATACGGAAACGTTAATACATGTGTGTTTAATAAACAAATGAAAGTTCCTAGTTATGCCTCTCTCATAAACTAGCTCGTTGATTAACAAGATGATCAAGGTTTCACGATCATGGACATTGGATGTTGTTAATAACGGATCACAACATTAGTGTAATGGTGTGATGAACATTCATCCGAAGTATAGCATTACGATCAAAGTCATTGAGTTTATATTGCTATAACAACTTACGTGATCCTAATCCTTAGACCATGAGATCATGTCAATCACTAACACCGGAAGAGTTTCTTGATAACATCAAACGTCACACCGTAATGTGGTGATTATAAAGATGGATTCGAACTAATAAAGTGTTATGTTGAGTCTCATGGATAGAGAGTGGAATTTGTTCATCTCGATGACGGATAGATATACTCTGGGCCCTCTCGGTGATATCACATTGATTAGCTTGCAAGCAAGTGATTTGATCACTAGAATGTTATATCACAGGAACGAGAAAAGAGTGCATGTCGAACGAGCTCAAACTAGGTATGGAGACACCGATGATCGAATCTCGGACATGTAATATATCGTGAAACAAAGGGATTAAGATACTAGCGTAAAAGGTTCCGACGATCACAAGAAAGTCATCGTTGAATGTGTGGGAGTATGGGTCTCCGATCCTGCTTCGATTATTGATCCGAGAGGGTCTCGATCATGTCCGCATTATTCACGAACCATAGGGTGACACACTTAAGAGACACCGACATCCAATTGGAGCAAATGTTTCATGCCGAAGAATAAACAAGCGAGGAATTTATTTCACTAGATACCGAAACAGTTTTTGGTGAAATTGCATAAAGTGGTTATGCATGTGAAATAGAATTCTAGCAAGGGGTTATTTGTGAATGTTTGTCATTAAAGTAATTGACAAATTCTGAATAAAATAAAAGAGTTTTATTTAATGAGAGTTTGCATTAAATTTGGTGAAAATTTAATGGGAATTTGAGTGGACTTTTGAGTGGAGGGAATTTAAAGGAGATTTGTGAGTGGAGTGTCCACCCACATGAAGAGGGAGGCAAGGGGCAGCCCCATCGCCGCCACCCCTTGGGTGCCCTCCTCCTATAAAAGGAGCCCCTCCTCACTTGTCTCTCACACCTCCTCGTGAAGGATCTCTCCCCTCTAGAATTTATCCCCATGGTCTCGGACTAGCGAGATACATGTTCCCGTGGCTATTCAGCAAGAAAGAGTTGTGCTTCATTGGATCACTGGAGCGAGGAGGCGAAGGTTGCTCGGTGCCTCGAACGTGTGTGCGAGCACGGATGCGCCGCTGATTTGCGCGCTAGGACTTCCTCTCGATCTTGAGATCGGCAAGAGATCGTCTACATCAACCACGAGTTGAACTCGTTAAGCTTTGTCGGTCTTCAAGGGTATGTTCTCTACGGATATACATCCGCCGTTGTCTGTATCTAGTAGATAGATCTTGGTATATAGTTCACATCGAGGAAATTTTTGTTTTCTATGATGAACCCTACACAACCACCACAAAGCCTCGCTTTTCTTGGCGCTTTAATTGGGCAAACCACCACAGCAGAAGATCCCCATGGGCCCTTGGCCACGCTGCATAGCCGCCTGCCCGCAGGTCCGTCTCCACCGGTGCTGTGTCAAGCCATGATAGCAGCGAGCTCTCGTCCCTTCCTCCAGATTCAGCGCATAGACACCCAACCTTAAGATGTTTGACGAAATTCCTGCTAGAGTTTCTCCTATGGTAATTTTACCTGAAGAGTTTTAGTGGTTGCTTCTCAAGATCTTTACTGTCTCCGAATCGACCTCGAGTTCTGCCTCGCCTACTTGTTATACATTTTTAAGACGACAACATGAACTCCAAGATCCCAGCTTCGACTACTTCCACAACGACGCCTACTTCTATTCATCTTGTCGACCCGAATTGTAAGGCTCTGAGCCCATCCCTATTTTTTATAAAATGCCATACATAACTTGTACGCATGATAATCATTTACGTGTGCATCGCATATCGGTTTATCGAGGGTATTTAACTAATTCACTTAAATTAAATATGAAGACTATATGCGAGATATTTGTGTCTTATCTCGGCTTCATTTAAATTTGTGTAGTGCCCTGTTTTGCCTTTGTCGGCACCCTTTTGGCTTGACAGGTATGTGATTGACGACGTTAGCGAGGTTACCCTTCCGGCTTGGCCTGGGAAGGGTTGGACACCGCCTGGTTATTCTTCAGGACTCTTAGTCCCATTTGGATCTTGTCCGTACTCGGATACTATTTTGCTTTCTTCTTGAGTTGTATCTTCGTATTGTATCTTTTGTATTCTCGACTCGTTGAGTCGTTGTTGTATATATTAGTTCTTGTGGACTCTGTTGTAAACTACTGTGATGTAACTACTTGTATTCCAATCCCACCCACACGAAAGTGTCTGGTGGGCGTCTTTGAATCGCTTCTATGCGGGTTTTGGCGGGAAATGCTGAGATCTGCATAGAACCGATTCGGGGGCGTTACAAGTGGTATCAGAGCTAAGGTTTACGATACCCCACTGGTCTAGCCTGTAGGTTAACCTTGCCAACGGACGATGTCTAGTGTCAAAACTATTTTGCTACAAATGCGTTAGATAGATCTGATTAGCTCTGATTTTACTTCTTACCTCTATTCTTTTCCCTCTTATCTTTGCGTGTTTTGATCTGGTCTCTCACCTTCTTCAAGTTTAGGATTCTCGTGGTTGGGTCTTCCGTCGTACCTTTAGGGTTCAACTTTCCCCTCTTGTAACAATGGATCTACATCTGAATTTCATTCTACTTGATCCCTTTTCAAATGTTTCCTGACCCGTAATTTTCTACGATGACATCATCTACCTGAATCTTTTGTTAATACTGATTGTCAAGATCTTTAGTCTGAATTCCGAGAGTCTGGTTGCAAGATTCCTCTATTCATGTACAGAGTAATGCTTAGAGTGCGGAATGGAGTCGCGCCCATACCACTACTCTTATCATTAGTTCTTGGGCATTGAACAGGTGGATTAATCTGACTAATACTCCTTCCTTGGAAGTTAGAGATGATCTTGTGATCCCTTTCTTCGTCTTGGTCTCTCCGGAGTGTTCTCCCGAAGAACGTGAGCAACGATCCTTGTTAGTGGTGTCGCGGCCATTAACCCGACGCAAGAATATCCGATCATCAAACCTCTCTCCCTCCCGGTGCCTTTGTTTGGATCTCGGGACGCGATCCTTGTTAGTGGTGTCGAGTTGTAATGCCCAAAAAACATTAACAATTAGAAATTGATTGTTATCTTATTTTGTGCATCATCATGACATCATCATGCATATTTTATTCACAATTTTAAGCGCAAACTATTTTGCTAAAATCCTATTTTTGTTTTACTAAAATATTCCGATGGTTTTATTAAACCCGTCTCTCATTCTTATTTTAAAATTAAAACAAATAATATTTCCCGCGGTAAAAGCTTTTCTTGTTTTATAAATAAAATTAGGCTAAAAACCCGTCCAAAGTTTTATTCCAAAACTAGCCCATCCAGTCTACTTTAGACTATATAAATATCCTAATCCCTCTTCTTCCTCCAAACCCTAGCCTTTAAATCTGTCCAAAATTCCCCATATCTCTTTCTCCAGATCCCCATCTTTTGTCCACAAGTCTTCTCCAAATTTCTGACTAAATTCTCGCTTGGCGTGATGATATTTTATCCCGGATGGCTGAAGCTAGGCCAAGCTCCAATCGCCACCAACCCAAACAGCTGCAACGCTGTAGCTTTGGCCTCCCTGTTCCTGCAGATGCACGTCCAAAAGGTCCTGCTCCTATTCATTAATTCCCATGTCAGATTCATATCCATCGATCTAATTGAATTGATCCTGCCATTTTTTCCTTGCGACTGCCCATTTTGCGGCCAGCAGCAGCTAATTCCATCGCCACCTCTACTTCCGCCTGTAGGTGCAGCTAGCAGATGGTCTGGCCAACAGCTATCTAAAGCCCAGCCGGCCACACCAAATGTGTACGGAAGCGACCATCACCTGGCCGGCCTCCTGCCCTTCCACGCATCGAGCGGGCAGCCAGCTCGAGGCTCGCGCGCAGGTGGCGCATGCCGTCGGCCGCCGCTCGTTTTTCTTGGCGCGCGCTTTAATTGGGCAAACCACCACAGCAGAAGATCCCCATGGGCCCTTGGCCACGCGTGCATAGCCGCCTGCCCGGCAGGTCCGTCTCCACCTGGTGCTCTGTGTCAAGCCATGATAGCAGCGAGCTCTCGTCCCTTCCTCCAGATTCAGCGCATAGACACCCAACCTTAAGATGTTTGACGAAATTCCTGCTAGAGTTTCTCCTATGGTAATTTTACCTGAAGAGTTTTAGTGGTTGCTTCTCAAGATCTTTACTGTCTCCGAATCGACCTCGAGTTCTGCCTCGCCTACTTGTTATACATTTTTAAGACGACAACATGAACTCCAAGATCCCAGCTTCGACTACTTCCACAACGACGCCTACTTCTATTCATCTTGTCGACCCGAATTGTAAGGCTCTGAGCCCATCCCTATTTTTTATAAAACGCCATACATAACTTGTATGCATGATAATCATTTACGTGTGCATCGCATATCGGGTTATCGAGGGTAATTAACTAATTCACTTAAATTAAATATGAAGACTATATGCGAGATATTTGTGTCTTATCTTGGCTTCATTTAAATTTGTGTAGTGCCCTGTTTTGCCTTGTTAAGACAAAATTTAAATCGTGGGGTAGCTAAATAACTTGAACCTTTTATTTAAATGTCGAGATCGTGATTCCACTTAATATTGCTAAGTAGGACCGCATATTGCCATGCCATGCATCATATCATAAACATGCCGGATCTTCTGCCTAGTATTAAATATTGCACCGGTTGTTCCTTCTAGTGTTTGCTTCTTCACCAGATAGGACGATGAGTCGATGTGAGATACAACGAGCCTCCGGCTACCCAACATTGTTTATCAGGCGAGCATTCTCCCCCTTCTACCGATTTTGCATTTATAGTCTTTACTTCCTCCAATTGATCTATTGCTATCCTTATTGTCGATGCTTTAGTATTGTCCCCTTTAATTACCTGCTCCACTATATTGCCTTGGTTATCCTATTGCCTTGTTTGACTAGCTAGCCTTGTCCTTGCGAGTCGTAGGCATGCTTAGTATCGCTCTCATACAGGTGGAACATGATACTCGGATATTGTTGGTGATACGATAATTAATATGATGTTCTTGGTTATGGTTTCACCTAATGATAAGGCCCCGGCAGGTACCACCTTTGGGAACTGCTTGAGCCGACCTAGGACCTGTTCGTTCTACGATACCAGTTCTGAGTTGATCGCGCTAACCAAATGTGGGGCCCTCTGGGATCCCCCCCTCAACTATCGGCGCTATTCGTATATCCAGAGCGTTACAAAATTGGTTTTCCATTTGGTGCATACGCATAATATGTCCTCGGACATGGGTTGAGTTGTGATATGATTTTGGTGGACTGCCATGGCTTGCACTGCATAAAATCGGGATATCGTGCCGGAGGTGGGATGGAGCTCTATAAGTTATCTTCCGATCATCGCCCGGTAGTAGACTCAAACGTTGTGACACCTGGAGAATCATCTGTATCTCTTGTGTGGGTAAAACACAGTAGGTGATGCCTCTGGATATGCGCATAGTTATGGGACAGTTCTTGTTTTGAGATTCGAAAGGCACGTGTGATATGTTGCCTGACGGGTTGAGCATGCGTTTGGGTACAGTAGTGCATCCCTGCAGGTTAAATCTTTTCGAGAAGCCGTGTGTCCACGGTTATGGGCACCTCAGGAGTACAGTGTCATGATCATAGACAACGCCACTAATGTTTTGCCTCTTTCATAATATGATTAGTAATTAGTCTTATCAACTAAACACCTGCTTAACTAAAATTGCCACCGTGTGTGTTTTGTAAGAGGACTTCCTCGACTGGTCTTCGAGGGGGAAATCTTCCGATGGGTTATGTTTGGTGTTATATTATTGTTACCGCATAGCTCTCTCTTACCTCTCTCTAATAGCCAAAGTTGTAGTGTGTCTCTATAAGTTAGATAGTGCAAGCTTTGCTGCCGCTGAGCCCACCATACCTATGTAGGCGAGGACCACTGAATTCTAGTCTCGCCGTGTACTGGCCTCAGTACTGACCGCTCTCTTTCTGTTTTCCTTTGCCCTTTGTCTGCATCCTTTTGGCTTGACAGGTATGTGATTGACGACGTTAGCGAGGTTACCCTTCCGGCTTGGCCTGGGCAGGCTTGGACACCGCTTGGTTATTCTTCAGGACTCTTAGTCCCATTTGGATCTTGTCCGTACTCGAATACTATTTTGCTTTCTTCTTGAGTTGTATCTTTGTATTGTATCTTTTGTATTCTCGACTCGTTGAGTCGTTGTTGTATATATTAGTTCTTGTGGACTCTGTTGTAAACTACTATGATGTAACTACTTGTATTCCAATCCCACCCACACGAAAGTGTCTGGTGGGCGTCTTTGAATCGCTTCTATGCGGGTTTTGGCGGGAAATGCTGAGATCTGCATAGACCCGATTCGGGGGCGTTACAGATCATCCTCGCATGCGGTACCCGCAGTCGTTGAAGAGCCATAAGAAGGGTGGCGATGGTGAAGGTCGTGGATGTAGCGGCGTAGTCATCCGGGAACCCTCCCCCACGCGTCATCAATCCGAGGCCGGAGTGGCAGGTGCCCGCAGAATATGCCATGGCTAGGCTAAGGATCCAGCCGTGTGCGCCTAGCAACGATGACGATGACGATGATGAAGACAAAGACGACCCTAAAGTTGTGTACTATAGGGATAGATATGAGCATGACTAAAGGGGGCCTTTAGTCCCGATTCCGTAGTCTCAGTTTTTTTAATATTAATAAATGTCTTGAGTGTTAGTCCCGGTTTGTGGCAGGACCAGGACTAAAGGGGGCCTTTAGTCCCGATTCCGTAGTCCTAGTTAGGAAACCGGGACTGGATAGTGTTGTCCGCAAACCATATTGACTGTTAGTTCCGTTTTGTGGTTGGACTCATGATGGAAAATTTCCTATATTACCATCCACTACAAGAAGAGGTACAATTATGAACATATCTACTACTCTTGATTCACCATCTATTATGAGTAAGCTCGTTACACCACCACCACACACATGTTACACATACTGCTACTACTGCTGAATATGAAATTGCTTCAGATGCTCGTGATGTTACTTCTACTATGCTTGATGAGAGTAGTTCATTAGGTATTTTCCTAGATGCTACAACTGCTAGAACTATAATAGGAAATACCGAAACTCCCAATGAAGATACTACTACACCTGTCAGTTCACCTAAGTCTAGAGAGAGCCATGATATTAATAACGGTTATATTGAGATGACTGGTGAATTTATTGAAGAATGTCGGAACACTCACGGTACTAGTGCCATTAAGAGTCTTCTTGAGAGACGTACTATTATATCTAAACTATTTCCTGATGCTAGTTTTCCACATCCCCCATAAACATTAAAGATAAGGATTACGATTTCTCTCTTGATTTATCCTAAATAACCATAGTTGAGAAAAAACCTTTTTGTGGGGCTGAAAATGAAAGTGCCATAGCACATATGACTGAGCTTTCTACTATGAGTGGGTTATTTTCTGATGATGTTAAGATGCGCACCTACTTTGTTGCTAAAATTTTCCCTTTTTCATTGAAAAGAGAGGCTAAAGCTTGGTTTAATAATTTACCTCCTGGCTCAATTGATAGCCCTTATTACTACTTTCTTTCAGAAATATTTCCCTCCTAGTGCTCAACATGCCGTTTTGCAGAAATTTTTTGATTTTAAACAGGGAGAAAAGGAGAAATTGCCTGAATCATGGGCAAGGTTCTCTGCTTTGATTCATGTGCATCATGGATGCCTATTACCTAAAAATGAGCTTCTTGAGATATACTATTATGGACTAACTGATGAGTCTAGGACATACCTGGATAGCTGTGCTGATTGTGTTTTCAAGAAAAGAACTCCCGCAGAAGCTGAGGAATTAATGGCTAAAACAAGCAAGAATTATGATGATTGGACTATATCTGAGCCAATTACACCTGAGTCAACTACAGCTGAACCAACTGTGCCTGAACCAACCCCAACACCAACACCTAAGAAGAGAGGTGATTGAACTAAATGATGAAGTGATGAAGGAAGCTAATAAATGTCTTAAGGAGAAGGGTATTAAATCTGAAGATGTGAAGAATTTACCTCCTATAGAAGAATTATGTAGGCCAATCTTCCACTCATCCACTATTGAGGTACACTCTCTCCAACATTTTGATAAAGGTGATATTCCTTATGGTAAACCTCCTGATCAATGCTTAGAGGAACTTGATATTTTTATTGTTAAGCAAGATAATTTTAATAAGAGAGTGAAGAATCATTTAATGGAAAACTCTAGAGCTATAATGAGTTGAAAGATATTGTGGAAAGAACCTCCAATGATGTTAAAATGCTTGTTAAACATTTACAAATGGTTCAAACTCAAATTGATCAACTTGCTAAAGTACAAAAAGATATGCTAGTTAATGCTTTGGAGATAAACATGCTTATGAAATTAGAACTAGGAGTAGTGTTTCTACTCAGAATCCTTTATACCTTGAAGGACATCCTAAAAGAATAGAGCAAGATTCTCAACAAGCTGAAAATTTTGGTACTTCTTCTAAGAGAAAGAAAAAGAAACATAAAACAGTTGTAGAATCTTCTGAACCTGCTATAGATCCTAATAGTATATCTGTCTCTGATGCTAAAATTGAAAGTGGTAATGATAACAATGATGCTCCTGATAAGGAAGAAATTGAAGAAGAACCTGAATAGCATACTAAGTACACTAAGGAAGATTTTTTTGCTAATAAACATGGTAGTGAAAGAGAACCTTGGGTGCAAAAACCAATGCCTTTTCCTAATAAGAAACACAAGTCAAAGGAAGAAGTGCACTATAACAAGTTTTGTGAGTGGATGAAACCTTTGTTTTTGCAAATTCCTTTGACTAATGCTATTAAATTGCCTCCTTATTCAAAGTATATGAAGGATATTGTTTCTAATAAAAGGAAGATTCCTCATGAGGAAATTTCCACTTTACTTGCTAATTATTCCTTCAATGGTAAGGTTCCAAAGAAACTTGGGGATCCAGGGATTCCAACTATTCCTTGCTCTATTAAAATAATTATGTTAGAACTGCTTTGTGTGATTTGGGAGCAGGAGTTAGTGTTATGCCCTTTTCTCTCTACAAAAGACTTCCACTGGAAAAAATGATACCCACTGATATATCTTTGCAAATGGCTGATAAGTCTAATACTATTCTTGTTGGTATATGTGAGGATGTTCATGTTCAAGTGGCTCATAATTGTTTGGTATTAACTAATTTTGTTGTGCTTGAAATGCCTGAAGATGATAATATGCATATTATTCTTGGGAGACCTTTTCTTAATACTGCAGATGCTGTCATCAAATTGTAATCAAGAAAAAGTAACTTTTAATATTAATGACAAGGATCATATTGTTTATTTCCCCAAGAAAATTGATAAGAATTATGTCTTAAATTCAATTTAAAATATTTAGGACATCAAAGTTGGAGAAATATATTGTCCCATACCACAAGAAAATTATGAAACTATTATGATTGGTACTATTGCTATCAAGGTTGAGGTAACATAATCATTTTGTGAAATACAAAGTTTTGTTTCATATAAAATTGTTTTGGTAACAAGACTTGATCAACCTTGTTAACAAAGGGATTTTAAATAAACAAAACAATGTTTTCACCATGATTATCCTTGCTCACTTTTACTTTCTCTACTCCAATATTTGCTCTTCACCTTGTTTGTCTTAGTATTGCTAGTAGATTGCATATTAGAGTGTCTTTCTGTAGTTTTAGTTTTGGTTTGTTTTTGCATCTTTCAAAAATCATATTTTTGCTAGAAAATCATTTTTCAATACTTGAAAATGGTCAAAAAATAAAGTTTCCCGAAAATTTCTAGAAAATTTTTATGTCAAAATTGGGGCAGAGAGGTACTTGAAGTGACCCAGGGGGGCCACCGGGTAGGCACACCACCTGGTGGCGCGACCAGACCAGGGGTGCGCCTAGCCCTGGTGTGGGCCACCCCTGGCCCTCCACTTACTCTCTCAGCTGCCACTCCTCTCTCTCTCTCTCTCTCTCCTAAGAAAACACCGGAAATTCCTCAAAGCTTGAGTTCTTGCTGATTTTGCTCGCAATTTTCGATCTCCTTGCTTAGTCCATCTTAGCTGCTGATTTTTTGAGGGATTACTTTGGAATGTGCCTCCTCCGCTTGTCCAAGTAGATTTGTGATTGATGGATTATATCTTGAGTATTTTGCTAGGTGATAGGTTATGTGAGTTTACATGCTTGTTCTATGCTTAGAGAAATCATTATGATGCATGTTTATCCCTCTTGCAAGTCCCTATAGTAGTTCCCCTTCATTTATTAGTTTGTAAATCACTAGATTTGATGTTTGTCTAAGAATTTTAGAAAAAGAGATATGGACAACCATACTTTTGGAGAAGTGTTTGAGAGAGATACACCCAGGAGGGAAAGGCCTTCAATATCAGCTTCTCAATTTAGGCCATCATATAATGAAGATCTTATTGCGCCACGCTTTGGTAATGAGGGAGATGATGGAGATGCGCACCCATCTACCTTCCCTTGTTTTGCCTTTTTGCAAGCTGCAGGGATCCTCGGTGATTTCTTAATTCTTGTTTAGAGGGTTGGTCTAACCACTTATATGCAGCATGAGAGTGAGCAATATGCTTTGCTCACCAAAACTTTTGTGCAAAGCTTCACTTTTACTAATATCCCTTTCAGTTCAAAAATTTCATTGAAAATTTATGATAAGCCTAACACCATTCCATTTGAAAGATTTTGCAGCATTCTAGGTATTGGCATGACTCGGATTGTGAAGAAAATCCAGGGTCGACCCGCTAATTTTCTAGAACTCTATCAAGGGATAACAAATGATGATGACCGCGCAGCCCAATGCGAGAAGATAAGGAACATTCAACTCCCAACTATTAGATATTTTGCTTATTATCTTTCCACTAGCATTCTTGGTAGGGAGAACACTAGTAATATTTCCAATTATCATTTAGCTTTTCTCGCTACTGCACTTAATAATGAAACCAAGTATAATCTAGGTTCTCTCATTGCTCGCCACCTAGCTGCTAGGGGAACCATTTATGGGGGCATTATTGTTGCGCGCATAATGGATGCTTTGGACCTCTCTGTTGATCCTAATTATACAGTGCTAGCCCCGTAGAGGCTTGATCTAGCTGCCATGAAAGTACATCACTTTGTTACTGCTAGCTCTAGCATTGAGAGTCTAGTTTACAGGATGATGTTTACTGACGGGGATGAGAAGGAAATTCCCTTGCCATAGTATACTTTGTTCAGTATTTGTAGGAGGCCATGGTCACGCTCCAAGGAGGAGATGGACGAGAAGCTCCGCTTGCTTCGTTTCCACGGGCACCACCAGGGGGATGCACCCTCTTATGACTACTCTGCGCACTACGTCGGGGCGTCCTCGAGTTCGTATCAGGACAAAGGTGCTTCTTCGTCATATTATAGAGGCGTTCCTTCCTGGCCAGGTTGGGATTGATCTCCACTTAGGCCAAAAGCCTAAGCTTGGGGGGAGGTATACCGACATCACACTCGTCTACATATTATGTTCCGTCGGTACTTTGCATATCCATGTTTCGCTTTTTAGTTTACTTTACGCCTTCCAAAAAACAAAAAGACCAAAAATATTTTCGTTATTTCTCTTTGTTTGTTTCTCTAGCTTTTAGATTTGGTTTGCTTCACTCCTTTTAGTTTTGTTTGATTATTTGAAAAAACCAAAAAGATTTTGCTTTGTTTGCTTTTTCCTTCAGTTCTTGTCTTTAAAAATCGAAAACCCAAAAATATTTGTTGTTCTTCTCTGGTTTTGTAAAGTTCGTTGCAGGGTTCAGCAAGTCCTCAGTGACTCCTTGGAGTTTGTTTTTATCTTATTATTCAAGCTACACAAGTGAAAGGCAATAATGATGATTTATGACAACTCGAGGCGTGGTAAGAGGCTGGTAATGAACTCTATTTGTTTTCATTTTTGTACATATACACATCATTGTGGGCATGCTTAGTCTGTTCGTGTAGGGTGTATGTTATTTAATGGATGCTTAGTATTTCTTGCTCTCTTATGATTATCTCCAACTTGCTAATAGTTTGTAGCATGTCATATAAATGTTTGCTTGCATTGTTCTATTCATAACTTGGTATGACATTGTGGTATCCTCCTCTGAATGTTTTATTTGAATCGACTTGGCACATGCTCACGCATGCATATGACTAAACAAAAAGTCAGTTAAGCCTTGATGATTTATTTTGCCTCAGAGTTCTTGTGTCATTTTTATGCCATAATTAATTTTGTTTTGTTGCTAGCATGATTATGACAGTTAATGCTCTCTCGATTTTTGCTCCCTTTCTATTGCTAGCCTTCACTTCTCACGAGTATGAGCTCTAATCGTGCATCCAACTCCCCAAAACCAAAATTGTCAAAAAGTGTCCACCATATCTACCTATTAGCATCATTGTTATTCCGTGCATATTTATTATGCCTTGTTTTCTTCCAAATAAAATGTTTGCTTGTTATGAGAAAATTAGTTAGTAAAGCTCTCACGAACTTGATGGAACACTTTATTTTCTTGTACTTAATAAACTTGAACCATTGTATTTGTCCATGAAAGTTATATGCTTGCAAATTATAGGCTGGTAGTTAGCAGAACCATGTTGTCATGAGGAACGCTTTCAACACCTGTAAATATTATCCAGTTGATATCATGCTCTTTTGTTTACGGATGTCGACGGTGTGAAATAAAAGGGGAGCTTGTAAGTCCTTTGAGTTATGTATATGTGTTAGATAAATGCCTGGGCGGCTAGCCTAAGCCATGCTTAATCATGGTGGAAACTTGCAGCATAACCATAATGAGCAATCTATGAAGCATCCCCGGAAAAAACTATAGAAAAAAAGAGAATAGAAAAATATGCACCATGCTCATGGTAAATAAAAGGACATTGAGTTGCTCATTGTCTGTTACCTTGTCATTTTGACATGGGATAGCTCATGTGTCATGGGGCAAGGGGTACCGCATTGGCGGTTCTCTATGATACACATGTACTTACAATGACAAGAACTTACCGGTGACTAAAGTTGAGTAGCATGAGCGACCCTCGTACTCAAGGGACATGAGATTTCCAGGTTTATGGTCTATCAAGCATATAACTTTCATTTGACCTCACTTTAACCTTAACCATTTAAAGATGCTTATGATAGGGGCAATGAGAGCTCAAAGCTAATGAGTACCATACTTTCAGGCATTTGGAAGCCTTTCAAACTTTTCAAAACCTTTCACTTCTTTGTTGAGTCACCATTTATTCTATGAGCACCTTCCCGAGAGCATAACTGTCATTCTTAGTGTAATGTGCTTGTCCAGAAAATGGTTAATTGTGACATAACTTTGATGCTTGTATGTTACATCCCAGCATTAGATCTTAGAAATAAGCTGAACACATATGTGTGCATTGCATTCATGCATAGAAAATCTAAATAATTTTCGCGATTTTAAATAAAAACTTGTCAAAAGATTGAAGCTTCTCTTAACTTGATGGAATTGAAGTAGATCATCAAGTTGACTGCGATAAGTTTCAATATGACCTTTAAAATCTTATTTTGGGTAAGGGAGATTTGATCTAAGGGTAGAACAAATGTAATAAAAATTAAACCCTAATACATTAGTTAATGATTTATGTTTGATCCTTAGGTGATCATATCATAATATTCATTACACAACCCTGAATGCCAAGTTATAAACATAACTTAAGTAATAGGAATGTAACAACTAAATCTTAATCTCATCTATTTATACCATGAACATCATGGTAATACAATCTTAACTCTTTAGTGATATTGAGTAGGAAAGAAACCAAGTCAAGATCATCCACCATATATATCTTTACATCCATATCAATCTTTATCATCTCTAAGGAACTCTATCTTTATATCTGTTGATTCATCAATGTTGAGTAATCAACTATTGATTCACCAATTATTAACCTATCAATTCTTGATCTAGCAACTCTTGCTCTTAACATAACATTCATTTTAGTCCTTAAAAGAAATAAGTAAGAAGAGGTAAGTGGTAATGATAGATTTAAATATCAACTAATAGGATGGGAGTGTTGGAAGAGAATGAAATCATTATAATACTTGATGGAGTTAACCCACTCCTGAATATATAGAAGAGTTATGTAAAAGATATAATTATATGTTAACAAATAGGATTATAAGGATGAACATTGAAGATAGTTACCAAGGAGCAGTCCTATTGGATCAAGTAGGTATAGTCAATGAATTATATATCTTAATCCAATAGAGATAAACAGAAGATAATTATACTACAACTGTAATGTTGTATGGATGGAAGCCTTGATTAGCCAACTGGAAACCTAAACCATAAAGGATCAAAGGCTTATAATGATCATGCCTTACTCACCAAGATTGAATGCTTATATCCTGTATAAGTGATATTGGTGGGTAGAACATGCTTATATCCTGTATAAGTGACATTGGTGGGTAAAACATGATTAAACTCTAGTCTAGATATATTGTCCTAGGTTAGCCATTACAAGTCACATTAATATAATGTGAGGTTGGAATGTTAGAATCTTTGAGTTAAGTAGAGATAAGGTAGTATGATTAAGATGATGTTAGAGCAACATTGGATTAAAGAAGTAGTATTTTCCTCTTTGGAAACACTAAGCACTTGAGGTGAAGTAGGATTTTATGTATACATCTATTGAAATGATATTAGTGAAGGATGATAAGGGAAGAGCATGAATGGAAGTTAGATGTAACCACTTGTTGGATTGGAGATTATTAATAGTAGAGTAGTTGTTATAACCAAGTATGGATATAAGAAGATTATGAAAGCTTCAGTGTCAAGCTCATTGGATTTACAAGTGGAATTAGAAGAATAAAAGGTGGATAATAATATTCTTGTGAAGTAAAGCTCATCATGTTAACACATGATGATGGATATGAAGGAGTAGTATATCTAGGAAAAGAATTCCTTAATTAGAAGTCGAGATTGTGAATTATGGAAGATAGGAATTCTTGGTAAAACACTAAACCCTAAATCCTTAACCAAACATAGTATCCATTTCACTTGATTAATCTGTCATCTTATTTACACAAAGCTTCATAGGAATATTTTCCTATATCAAATCATAAGCACATCTTTATCATTTCCAACTATCATGATCACATGTGCTTAAGAACTATCTTTATCAATTCTTTCTCATAAGTTAGACTAAAAAACAATCTCACTATTTTACTTTAAATGGTGATATCATTAGAAATCACAAACATAAAGACAATATTTTTAGCCATTAATATTTATTCACATCAACAAAAGAATATAAGTATATTAAGAACCCTAAACCCTAGGGTAAGTATTTGCAATTCAAACCCTAACTTCTATGTTAGATATAATAAAATATTTACATTGATATTTCTTAAATTTATGAGAATAATATTAACCATATTAATTACACCAAACTTCATGTACCAAATATTAGAAGGATCTATATCAACAGAATAAAGAAATAAAACTCTATATAATAAAAGTTCACAAATTTATTTATAATAACTTTATTGTTGCTGCAAGTATTCAGCAAATAAATTCCTTAAAGAAAAGTTCAAATCAAATATTAAAATACAAATCTAGAAACAAAACCCTAAAACCTTAATTCTTATTTATTTCATTCAATAAAAATCTTTGATATAATTGTGAGCATTGAAAAATATCAACATGATTAGAGTAATCAATCAGTATAGTTATCTTTGGAATATTTAAAATATCATACAACAATTATGGTATTTAAAACCTTTAAGAAATTTGAATTGAAAACAAATTATTAAAAAACAGAAAACAGAAAAGATAAGGAAAAGAAGTATCACTCAAATCGCTTGGCCCATTACCCCTCTCTCTTATCCGTCGCCCACGAGTAACCACAGCAATACAACAGCGGCCCAAGCATAGCCAAAGACCAGCCCAGCCTGCCCTCCTCTCTGGCTGACCGGTGGAACCGCCAAGGGATTGCGGATGGATTCCTAAAAACTTCTAGGGGTTATCGGCAAAACTGCACGTCGTCGTCTTCCTCGCAGCAGTGAAACAACTGCGTGGGGCTGGCTGACGCCGTCCGTCGGCGGCCGCGCGCCGCGATGCCCGCTGGCGTCTGTCGTATTCCGAAGATGAAGATAAGACCGCCATAATCGCCTTCCCTCGTCCTTATCCCCAATATCTTCTTCCTCTTCAAATCAGGTCCCAGACCGGAACCCTAGCCTCGGATTGTCGTCGATTCCCGGTGTTCTAGCCTCCCCCGTGGCAGAATAAGCATACTGTGAGCACCGCCATACCTCCCTGAGTCTCCTAGCCAAAGGAATTGAGCAAGGGCGCCTCGAATCGATGTGGCAACCTTGTCTTCCCGAAGTCCGGCCGCCGCCGTCCACCCCGATTTCGGCCATGATAGCCTCCACCGAGCCTTCCACGAGCTTCCTGGTGAGATGCTGAGCGTGCTACTACCCTCCTTTACTTTGTTTGCTTCCTGTATCGATCCGTAAATGCGTCGCGTGCCTTCTTGCCGGTCGTCGTCGTGCTCCACTACTTGATGACCAAAAACCAGCGGCGCCGCCTCTAGCTTGCTACCCTCACTGTACTGATTCGAAGAAGCACGCACGCGTCCTCTCTCGTACTCTCTACCGCCATGTCGAAAGAGATTCCAGCGAAACTCCGGTGAGCCCGCGTGGCAGCCAACATGGCCACGGGTGCACTTGTTCATCTCTCTGGTTAGATTAGTTCTGGGTGTAAAAAGGTTACAAGTTCGTGTTGATGTCATCGTGGCATCACGCCAGCGTCATCTTTGACCAGGTCCACTGATGACTAGTCCTTTGCCCATGTGGCATCCAACGTGGTACTGACCCCACTGGTCAGTGACCTTGGGTAGGTCTTGCCTCGGTAAGAAAAGTATTATCTGTTTAGTAAAAATTGATAAACACAATATAAATTCAAATATCAATATTCCAGAAATGAAATAAAAGGATTAAATCTTGTTTAATTAATAATTTTTGTTTTGTAATTCAGAAAAATGTGTATAATATATAAAAATTTGTAGAAAAATAAAATCTATAATTTAAAACTACTATCAAACATTATTATGTTAACAATATAAATAATTGTTATGCAATAAAGATTTTATAAGTAATAAAAATTAGATAATTCATATTTTAAATATTAAAAATGTAAATAAAATACCAAAAATCTTAGAAAAATAAAAACAATACTTTAAAACTATAATCATACATTCTTACTTCACTTAAGTAAACATTTATTATTTATTAAGTATTTATAAAGTAATAAGTATTATAAAAATCATATCTTATTATTTTTAAATCACAAAAATAAGTGTAATATACCAAAATGATCACAAAAATAATACCTACATATTAAAAATATAATATCCTACCTTTGAGGTAAATAAATATTTAAACACTTTAACAGCATGAATTTAAACCTATTTCCTTAATTAATAATTCATATAAAGGTAAATAAAATTTGCTAATATTCTAAAAATTAGCCAATTGAGTCTAATAAATAGTATTAGTCTTCAATATTGATAATATGAAGTCAAAATGGTTCAATACATTTTAAAAATGCAATTTTATTGAATTATCATTCAACCATAAGTGTAGATTATTTTCTAAAAATATTCTTATCCAATATAAAATCTCCAAGAATAATTTGTAATGAGATAAAACCCATTCCTTTACTTTAAACCCAAGTTTATAAACAAATCAAAACACTATAGTGAGTTCATAAGTAGTAAATAATATTGTTTACTTATTCACAAACCTTAACCACACCCTTATAGGGAGATAAATCCCTTTATACATTTATATTGTAAAGAAACCACTACCAAATAAAAGTAATACCATTCTTAAGTAACTTTAAAGAAACATTATGAAGTGAACAAGGTATAAGTATAATAAGCATTACACCTAAAGTCCATCTATGTTTTAAAGTTAACTTTAGTCTACCAGACTTTAAGTATAATGCTAAAAACTTTATTATATACTTTATAGTTAACTTTGGTCTGTTATAATTAAGTTATAAAGCATCTCAAATGCAAACTGTTCCAACAAGCACAAACAACATCAACCAACTCTGATTAGCCACAAGAATTGTTTAAACCTTAATAAAGGAATCTTTTCTTCAAAAGTTATTCGTTTGCCACTTCAGTCAACATATGACAATTAATAGTAAACACCTTACTTTATACTTTACTTATATATTTAGGATTAATAACACTTAAAGTTCTTTATAAGTGACACTACTTGTAAAGTAAATTTGAAGATAAACAATTATTATATAAGTAGTCTTCAAGTAGCATTCCATATGTGTGTACCTTATTGTTATATAGATATGTGTTGTTCACACACACTCACAAGCCCTAATAAGAACCACAAGTGTGAAACTTATCTAAAAGGAAAACACATTCTAAAGAAACCATTTCCAGTATCTAAACCCTAGAACAACGTTATCTCCGAGATTCGCGTTTATAAAGTGCATCACATTACTTATGCATAAGAGCATATTGCTTCTTTAAACATTAGTCCTTACCGGACCAATGATGTTGATTTCATATATTGGATCTTATATTGTCTCGAAGACTGTGAGTGCGTAATCTTGCAATCACAAAAGGCAAGTTCACACTTGCTCATGTCCTTTGATTATTTTCTGTAAAGTATTTTGCAAATTCAGTGTTGTCATCACCTCATTTGAAAAAGGACAGAAAACACTATTTTCATAATAATGTGGTTATAGGTTATTTACCATGAGGTAATAACCTACTATAAGTGTTCCGGTGGTAAAGGAACATATTATCTAGGACTTAACAACCAATGTCGCAAGTGATTCTTGCGCCGTATATTACGCGTTGACCATGATATTTGGAATGGGGCAGAGAAGTCAGCTTTATCTTTTCCCTCTCGCATGGAGCCGAATGTGCGGGTCGTGGCTGTTATCACTCGTAGCGTGCATATAAATTGGTAATTCGTAGAGGATATGCAACATATGGGTGGGATCCCTCAACGTCCCACGATAGTTCCGGCATATGAACGGTCTGTACTGCCAATAGCCGTAATTCAATAGGTAGGCTGGCGTACACCAAGGAGACATGCGGGGTTGCGGAGAAGGCAGTGATTAGCTTGGGTCTTAGTCTGGGCCTCACACCAAGGAAGTGTGAACGGGTTTGCGGCCCGGATGTGCAACAAAGCTAAGATCTCTCATGGGTAAAGTAACGCACCTCTCCAGAGTGTAAGAACTGTATCTTGTTACTCGCTGTTTCGGGAAGGAGCTATGACGCAGTGGGAAAGGAACTCCATGAAAGTTACGGTAAACCCGTGAAGGTGAGACATAGATTTTGAATAAAAGCAACCTTTGAAGAAATGTTTACGAAAACTTGCATTGCCTCGATCTCTGATGCGTGGTTGTAGATATAGTGCATCAAACACTCATTTTCTAGTGAACTTCTTTGATGCGCTCATACTCAAAGTATCTTCTTAACCCTTGCTAGGTTCTAAAGTCAGTACAGACGATGTCTACATCAAGTCATACTCCAGGAATCATCATCAAAAGCTCGAGCTCTTCAATGAAATCAAGAAAGTCTACATATACATCAACTCAAGTGAAGACGAAGTTACTGATTAGATAGGAATATCATCTCTAGCCATAGCACCTATTTCTGTAGTGTATTGCAATAGCAGCAATGCCAGACCATTAGTTAAGATACTAGTCTTAATAGTATAATAGTTTTTGAGTTGTCTATCTCTGATTCTTCTTTGTAAGAAGTTTCTCTCTCTCTTTAAACTAGAGTGTTCTCTGGATCTTGTGTAAAGAGTTGAGTTGTAACCTATAGTCATGTCTTGGACTCTTGTGTTTACATTGTACAACTCGAGGATGTAATACTAGTGAGCGGTGTTTCATTAGTGTTATGTCAACGACTATAGTGTACTACATCATGCGGTGGTATCTTTGGGTCACCATTGTATCTTTGATATCTTTACTTCTAGTCTTCATTTAAACTTGAGAGGTGCCTTGGCATTTATGTTTTGCTCCACAATCAAAGGCAAGCGAGATACCACTTTATCATACCTTCTTATGAGCATTACAATGTTGCTTATGCTCATGTTTCATGTTTATTATTGTGTTGGAACCTCTTCATAGCTTGCATTTCTATTGAGTATTCTTATTTGCATACTCTTTATTATGAATTGCCTAAATATGCGATCATATGCTGAGAATATATACATCTTATGAAGCAAATGTGTTCGTGAAAGTTTCTTTTATCGCACTCAGTTTTCAACTTAATTGCTTGAGGACAAGCAATAAGCTAAGCTTGGGGGGAGTTGATATGTCCAAAACATATCTACTTTCCCAAACAGTTTTGCTATTGTTTCTCCTCTAATTTGTGTGATTTGGATACAACTAATGCGGACTAACCCTGTTTTCAGAAATTGCTTTGTCTCGTTTTGTGCTAAAATCAACTTTCATGAAAAATCCCGGAAAATATCGAAACTCATATTTTACCGGAAGACTCATAGAGCTAGAAGGCGAGGCAGAGAAGATCACGAGGGCCCACACACCAGTGGCGCGGGCCAACCTGGCAGCGCCGAGAGGTGGTGTGGCCGCCTCGGCACCACCTCGACCTCTCCCTTCGCCTACATAAGCCCTCGACCAAAAAAGCAGGCGGGGTTCAGCGTATTTCCAGAGAGAGTTCCGCTGCGTCTCCACCACCAGAAACCGCGATTTAGAACCAGAAACTCCGTTCTGGCACCCTGCCGGGACGGGGTTGTCGAGGAGATCACCACCATCATCATCACTGATGCCTCTCCATCAACCATCCATGTTTCCCCCATCCATGAGCGAGTAATCCCCCGCGATAGGCTATGGGGATGGTAGGGATTGGATGAGATCTATCATGTAATTGCATAAGATTGTTAGGGCATGGTGCCTAGTATCTATTGTTAGTGCCTTTTGACATTGTTGCAACTTGTTATGCTTAATGCTTGTCACTAGGGCCCGAGTGCCATGATCTCGATCTGAACATGTTATTGATTTATGATGATATTATTGTTTATGGTCTTATCGCAAGTTGTATACACATATTATTGTCCGAACCCGAGGCCCCAGTGGCCAATCAAGATAACCGGAGAGGATGGCTGTGATATGTGGATCACGTGTGTTCACGAGTGTTAATGCTTTGCTCGTGCTCTATTAAAAAGGTACCTTAATTGCCGATGATTCCTTGAGGCCCATTGCAGCGGGTGGCGGGACAAAATATGTTGTGCAAGTTCTCATCGCGAGCACGTATGACTATATGTAACATCCCAAATTTCATCAAATGCAAAACCATGTAATGCATTCATATCATCATACCATATTTACCTTGCATAAATTGTTTCAAATCAAAACCCTAAATAAAACCATATTTAAACCCCTCTTTATATATTATATATGGGGCATGGTTTTATTTTTATTTCAAAGACCAAAGTGTTTTTGAGTGGTTAGATGGTTTGACACACATTTGGATGCTAGGATCACAATAGAAAACTTGGTGAAGGTTTGAATTCAAACAAATTTGAATTAGGGTTTCAAAACCATTTCTGAAAATCAAAACAGAAAAGAAAAAGGTTAAAGAAAATAAAACAGTATTTGTCGATCTAGCCTAGACCCACTTTCGGCCCAGCAAGCCCACCCGGGGTTTTCTCCCTCTGCTCTCTCTCTCTCTATCTCTATCTCTCTCTCTCTCTCTCTCACCTGCGCGCGTACCCCCTCACTCGCTGACCACTGGGCCCTGCGCCACATCGTCGCCACGCCAGCGCGTCGTCCTCAATCCCGCGCCGCTGACCACGCCATCACCGCCCATTTCTTCCACAAATCAAGTCGAATCAATTCTATTGATTTCGGCAGTAATCCTCACCCTCGATGCCTGCTACTTAACCCCCACCTCGCCGCGGTCATTTCCCCTTACCTAGCCCACACTAAGCGCCCCCAGGCTACCAGTAATTAAGCTTGCACTGCCGCTACCCGACGAACTCCGGCGACGCATTACGGTGAGCCCAGTGCACCCCTCTGTTTCTCGTTCATGCGAATTTGTTCATCAGTTCCTTGCGCGTGTAACCATGCCTCTGGTTTGACCCAAATCTCCCCAGGTCGCCATCCCCGTCAACCCCTGTGAACCACCGAGGCGCCGCTCGACTCCGACGAGCAATTACGGTAATCTTCGATCGCCCCTTGACCTCTGCCCCTTACGACTTTGTTCCCCGTGTCTTTGCATAGTCACTGATGCCACTCGTTTGCCCTGTGGTGACCTAGGTCACCGCCTTTGTCTCTACCAGCAGCCACCCGACGCCAGTGAGGTCTCCGACCACCTCCCACGGCCGCAACAGCATGCCCCTGTGCAAACCACGACCACCTTGAGATTCCTCACATCCACGCGACGCTGGTAAGGGTCGACACCACCCCTAACCCCCTCTAGACTCTACGGAATGTTACCGACGGTGTCGTCGCTGCAGCAGTAGCCATCAGCGGCGCTCGCATTTGGTCATTTGATCCAGAGCCGTTAGATCTAGATCGTGCGTTGTAGATTAGATCACTTACTGAACCGTTTTGTTTAGATCTGGCGCGTTGGATCTGACTTGATCCAACGGCATGGAGGCGTGATCCGCGTGAAGCGGTACGGGGCAATAGAAACACGTCGCATGTCGTTGGCTCTGTTTTAAAATCTGAATTTGAATCTATTAGTTGATTTAGCTTATAAAATTCATAACTTTTAATCTCTTTGTCCAAAAATTGCGAATAATATATCATTGGATTCAGAAAATTAAGCCCTACACCTCTGTGGCCTTGTTTTAATATTTTTATTCTGTAAAAATAATTATTTGCAAAACCATTTATAGGCCTATTTTGGCTATATAAAATGTTTAGAAAATTGTTTTAAAGAAAATTTGAGTTTGTTTAGACTTTAGATAGATTAATTTGTGTTCAGTAATGTTTGGTTGACTTGTTTAGTGTAGAATATCATTCCATTGCATTTGGATGCATTCATATGTATTTTTGCTTGAATTATTGAATTTGAATTTGGTGTTATGATTTTATGTGTAGATTTTGGTGATAGTGGTGATTGTGAGTGTGAGGACTGTTGCTACTCCCCTAGTTACCAAGGAAATTGATGCTTCATACTTTTTGTCCTATTATTTTGGCTATGCACTAGTGATATTTTGAGTAGGACTTGCATGGAGATTTTGCTAAGTATATACTATGCTATGCCTTGGGAAATCTAGTAGTTGTTGTCTTAGTAGATTTTTCCCTAAGTTAAGATACTTGCTACTAGTATGCTTAGCCTAGCTAGTAGAATACAAGGTGGAATATTCATGTTATTAAATATTTCTAAGTCTATGACTTGTGTTTTGATTAATAAAACAACTATGTGAATGAATCACACGGGTGGAATGGTATGGTTGGTTTATGTTGAGTGGTTACACAAGGCCCATGTATATGGTTTACCTTGTGTATCAAACTTGTGGAAAGCCACCCAGAACAAAGGGATTTGAGATGTTTAGTGTTGAGAAGCTTCTAGTGCAACCACATGGCATATGGGCTCCCTTGACCATGTAGGTTGCAAGAGCTTGAGATGGATAGTTGGTGGTAGGGTTGATAGGATGTAACACGTCCATGGTGGTCTCTGGAATGCTTAAAGGTCTTGTCTCGATGCATGTCGAGTCTTGTGGGAAAGTGCACCACCTCTCGAGAGGTTAAAACCTAAGTACTTAGTCATGTCCCCGGCAACGGACAATTTGAGCATCAAAGACATTGAAGCAAACAAGGATCTCCTCATCCCAATTTCTAAGTTAAAAACTTGTGGTTGAACAAGGGTAAAGGTTCACCAATGTCTATTGGTAGTTCCTTGGGTGTTTTGACAAACAAAAACTTAGTGTTTTCAACTAATAAGAAAAACTCTATTTTGATCAAAGCAAGCCCAAGCTACACTTAGCCAAATTCATATAGATGTTAGATACTACTATTCTACTATGGTATCACTTGCCAATACAATTCCAAATGTATTGACCCATTGTAGCTGTAACTTATGATGTTGCAGGTTACTCTGATGGAGACTAGGGTTATGAGTCTATACTCAACTTGTTTGCCTGTGGCACATGAAGATGAAGACTTCTATTTATTTACTTTATGTTATGAACTCTATGTATTAGCCTTGGGCTAATGAGTTATAAAGACTATGTTATCTCTGGAATGACGATGTAATAAAGACCTTTGTATTTATGTACTTCATCTTAAACTGTGGATGCTAGCATTTCGATCCAGGGACTAGAATTGCAACCACAGGGATCTCTACCTTATTTGGTGAGATCTTACACTATATATGGAACACAAGCCTATGATTATTTAGTACTTGGATGCTTTATCTTATTTATCTGCAAATGCCCTTGATCTTGATATTATATGATTAGTCTTGTCCATGCAATGCCCATCCATCCATCCATATGCCTCCCGCACTCAAATCCTGCTGTTTACTACAATTGTTACTATTGTCTTTACTTTACTGATGCTGCTACTTTGCTATTGTTACTACAAAACTGTTGCTACTGATAAACTACTGTGAGCAAGACTATTTCCAGGTACTGCTGAATTAACAACTCAGTTGTTAAGGCTTATAAATATTCTTTGGCTCCCCTTGTGTCGAATCAATATTTTTTTTACTTGTGGGTCATCACTTGGCTCCGGCGGCATATCCCTAAAGCTGGCTGAAGTGGTGTTCCTGCTCTCGCACACCATCTTGTAGCGTTTAACTTCTATATCTAGATCAATATGCCTAGGAGCTAACTAATTTTACATATTAGGGAATGCCTCTATGACCAACTCAAGCGAGATGCCGGAGGACTAGGCTCCTGCGGCATCTCCCTCAAGTTGGTCGTAATGGTGTTCCTGCTCTCGCAAACCATCTTGGAGATGTCTGAGGATAGTACAAGCAGCATGACATATTTATAGTACATTATGCCTATTTATAGTACAAGGATGCATATTTATAGTACATAGTGTCGACACTCCCGACATAATATCAACACTCACCCCTATCATTAGTGCTTCACCCGAGACTCATGTTTTCTCCCGGTTGGGGTCTCCAACCAAAACTAAAGGTTCATCTTTAGTCCCGATTGGTGACACCATCCAGGTCAAGGTACAAGCACGGATGTATACGTGTGTATGTCTTAGATGGCTGGCCTAGATATAGAGGGAAAGTGCGGGAAAAAAACGGCGGGAAGCAAAGGGAAATGGCGGGAAAGATATCTTTAGTCTCAGTTAGTGGCTCAAACCGAGACTAAAGGACCCCAAAATATCTATCGTGCTAGTTAGTAGTTTTGGTAGTTAGACTAACTATTTTAGAAAACATAAAATGGTTTTAGATTAGTCAACCAAATTTAAACACTTCTTATGTTGAAAGTTTATCAAATTCGAAAGTATGCAAAAGATATTATTTAATTCAACAAAATATTAGTTTTATAACAGAGTATGCTAATAGATTTATATTATAGATATTTTTTTCTAATTTTTTTGATATATAATACATATTTTTTCATCATTACAGAATAATAGATATTGAAATAATAATATTAATAAATTAAAACTCTAGTATGCAAAAGATATTATTTAATTCAACAAAATATTAGTTTTATAACAAAGGATGCTAATAGAATTATATTATAGATTTTTTTTCTGCAAATTTTGATATATAATACATATGTTTCATCATTACAGAATAATAGATATTGAAATAATAATATTAATAAATTAAAACTCTAGTCTTGGCTCAAACAAAAAACCGGGCCTAAAGGTTTTTGGCGCACTACCAAAACGGCACGGCCGAATAGACCTCTAGTCCCGGCTGGTGGCTGGAACCTGGACTAGAACCCCCCTCTAGTCTCGATTGGTGGCTAGAACCGGGACTAGAGGGTGTGGGTATAACTACCCACCCCTTTGACTCCCGGGTCGAACCACGAGTCGGGATGGCCTCTAGCTGGATCGGCGTTGCTAGGCTGCGCCCAGCTGGAGATCTCGCTGCCTGTCATCACGGAGCGTCCTTGCACCGCCCGTGTCGCGCCATCCCGTCCCACGTCCCAGCGCCTTCACGCCTCCTGCTCCGCCTCTCCCTGTAGTCCCCAGCGCCTCACCGCTCCCGCACTATAAGTGTCGCACGCCGCCCCTCCTTTTCTGTTTTTATTCTATTTTTTAGTTTAGTTTAATATATTGTTTTAGTTAGATATATTATTGTTTAGTTTTTAGTTAGATATATTATTGTTTAGGTTTTATTTTAGTTAGATATATTATTGTTTAGGTTTTATTTTAGTTAGATATATTATTGTTTAGTTTTAGTTAGATATATTATTGTTTAGGTTTTATTTTAGTTAGATATATTATTGTTTAGGTTTTATTTTAGTTAGATATATTATTGTTTAGTTTTTAGTTAGATATATAATTATTGTTTAGGTTTTATTTTAGTTAGATATATTATTCTTTAGATTTTATTTTAGTTAGATATATTAATTATTGTTTTAGTTAGATATATATTGTTTAGTTTTTATTTTAGTTACATATATTATTGTTTTAGTTAGATATATATTGTTTAGTTTTATTTTAGTTCTTATTACTAGTCTATTATTTCTAATAGTATTGCTAGTATTTAGGGAATTGTTACTAGTATTAAAATAAAATTATTTACTTAGCATTATTTTGATCAAATGCATGCCTACTTTAGAATATGTCTATACCGCATCCTCGTAGTCGACTCGACGACAACGAGAATCTTCTCGCTCCGCCGGACTTATCGAGGCCCAGGCTCACCGGTAGCCTTTGGAGGTACTACCTTGAGGCCAGCGTATCTTGGTGAGAATCCGGTGTAAATCGTCAACCGGATCTTATTTGGTGGAGGTCACGTGGTCCATGAAGTGTGCATAGGGAGCCAACCCTCAAGGAGGTGATGCGACATCATGTTAGGGAGGAGGACAAGCACGTCCATCGCTATATGGTGATGTTGGGCCTTGAGTGCCCCATACAGCAGGTTCTTGAGGATCTCACCTAGCTATACTCTTTTGATGGTTACGACTATTTGGGTGTTCATCCCTCAGCTCGAGAACCGGAGTCGACATTGAATTTGAGCGATGTTATTAATCGAGATGTTGTTCTTTATATGATATTAGTACTTTGTTGTTATTCGAGATGTATTAGTACTTTGTTTTTTTTAGATGTTATATGATATTAGTACTTTGTTATGATTTGAGATGTATTATTAGTACTTTGTTGTTGTTGTGATATATGATACATTGTTAATTTTATTTACTCATATGCGCATTATGTCATAGCAGTTATTTTATGGACTTCAGCGGTAGAGAAGGTCAAGAGCCTCTATTTGACATGATACGAGGTGATGAAGCGCTCCCCTATCATGGTGGAGAGCCCATTGATTAGGGTGAAGCAGAAGACTGTGGAGCAGAAGATGGCTCACAGTTTCTGGATGAGTTCGATGATGGAATGGAGATAGAACCTCTAGTTGAAGCACATACTAGTTTTAATTTCGATGACAACTTAGAAAATGATGGACCGGCCTTAACAAAGTCCGACGAGGTATATTATTAAGCCTATTTATCACTAGATGGATGCATTAATTGATTTGTGCGTGTATATATATTAACGAATGTTGCTTATTTTAGACCTCCACATCGACCAAGTCGATTAAAAATAAGCGAGAACCGGCTAAAGGGATGGCCGTCGATGCGCATCTCACAATTGATGAGGTATTTCTAGAGGGAAAACCATTGCTTCCCATAAGTAACGCAAACACGTTTATTCATCAATGTGGATTTGTTGTTAGGGATAACGTTCCGATCAGCATTATCAACTGGAATAATCCAGCAAAGTAAGATGGAAATCTTATGAGTTTTATCGAGAGTGGATACAAATACATACTATGGGAGAAGCCCATTTCACATTTCACCCTACGGGTCTTGGAGTCTGAGAAGGCCATAGATGATATAAGGTCGAAAGTCAAGAATTTCTCTCTTAAGAAGATGGCCGAACAGTTCAATAACTATAAGAAAAGATTATAGAATGAATATCTCGAGAAAAAAGTTCTAGAATTCACTGGCACACTAGAAAAGTAGCGGGCTCACTGGGAAAGATTTCTGGACTACAAGAAAATCAGAAGTAGCAAAAAAAGATCCGAAAATAATAAATAAAATACTGCAAAACCATAAGATGGGGACATGTGGCTACAGGTCCGTGCCTAAGTGGGAGGAAGCCGAGAAAGCCTTGCATGCCTAAGGGCTCACTCCAGCTACAGAGGAATGGCCCATCAGGGTAAGAAATTGGTTACTTGCACATGAGGCGAAGTATGATATGGAAATAGGGGAGTTAATATTTGATGAGCTTAGTTTTCATCGGGTCAATGTAAGTAGTACGAGCTAGATCCGCACATCTCTTATCATGCTTGATTATTATTCGATTGAATTCTATTCTCGTAAAGTGCGAGAGGCAGCCATAGGGGACTAATTTGTGTGGATACTTCATGTGCGAGTACATTCACTTGGAGATCAGTGAGCGGGACAGAGGGACATTTATAGAAGTACATGAACAATATTTTCACAAAATGTGTTGAGTGTCATTCATAATGTTTGTTATAACAATTGATATTCATATTGATCTCCTTCTTTTATATATAGTTGGAACAATTGCGGGAGAATATCCAACCAAGGGAGCGTCTGGTAGGAATTAAAGAGGAATTAGCGGGATTTGTTGTTGACCATGTCATAAACCCAAAAGGAAAATACCATACCTCGGTACTCTAGTGATTTAATGATCTCCATCTAATCGAATTGACGGGTTATGATCTCCATTTAATCAAATAGTATATATATATATATGTAATATAGAATTTATCTATATAATCATGATGATGTTGTGTGTAATGGGTTTCTTCGTTGCATGTCACTTTACGCCAACCCTCCTCTACCTATCCTTCATTGTTGCAGAACCCCCATTTAGCTACCGCAGAAATTAGACCCAAAATTCTGTCGCGGCAGAAACCCCCATCGTCTGCCGCGGCGGAAAATTGCCCCAAAATTTTGCCGCAGCAGAAATCCCCATCGGCTGCCGCGGCAGAAAATGGTCCCAAAATTCTGTTGCGACAGAAACCCCGTTCGCTGCCGCGGCAAAAAAAAAAAACCTTTTCCATGGACGTAAGTTGCGGTGGCCTGCACCCGCGCCTGGTTGCATGCCAGGTAAAAAACTTTTCCATCGACGTAAGTTTGGGCAGTGTGCGACGTAAGGAAACAGCGGGCTGCAGTTCCATCCGAGTAGGCCCACGAACATGCATGTGTGATGTAAAAAATAGCGCAGCATAAGAAAACTACTGGAACAGCATTGACTGCTAGCTCCATGGACGCTAATTTTTTTTAAATAATACATTTTTTTATTTATTTTCACAAATAATATGCAAAATAGAAAAATTTCAAATTTGTCTGTCCGTCGTCCGTTGGGCGGACGAAACATCCCTGTCGTCTGTTCAAGAGACGACCAACATGTCTTCTTTTCTTGCAAAGACGACCAGGTTGCCTTCTTTTGTTCAAAAGACGACCAGTCTGTCGGCTGTCAGGGATCGGCGCGGTCGTTGGTTGAACGGACGGCCAGGCGCTGTCAGGGGAGGTCTCGTCGTCCCTTGAGCAGACGACAGCTTCTTGTCCGTTAGGCGGACGAGCCCAACTATATATTAGCTCGCCCGCCCGCCCGTGCCCATCGTCCCTCGCTCTAGCCTCATTTCCAGCTCGCCCGTCTGCTGGCTCTTCTTCCTCTCTCGCTTGCTCTCATTTTCTCAGCCGTTGCACCCGATTTCTAGCCTAGATTTCTATCTAAACTCGCTGCTCTAACACATTAGCAAGCTAGTAGAGTCCCGATCTACTAATGGGATAGCCTGGTGTGGTGATTTGAGGCGTTTTGGTGGAGGGATCTGGTGGTGTTCTTAGCTTCTTGTTGAGCAATGGCCATGGTGGAGGCTGGTGCTGGGACTTGAGAAAGGTGCATGGTGGAGGTGCTGATCCGTTGACCTGAGGCAGCTGCACGGCAGGACTTCGCACGCTTCAAGGGTAAACCCTAATTTCTTGCTTATTGCAGTCATGTTGTATGTTCATAGGTAGCGTTTGATGGGGTCTGTTAGATGCAAGATATTTGTAGAGTATTATGTGTCAATGTACCTGTTTTTGACTATTTTTGGTATTTTTTAGGTCGAAAATCATGTCAAATAATGTAGTGTTTAGGTTCTTGTATGGTCCTGGTTCCGTCAGAATGAACCAGCACGGAGTTGATTTGAGCGAGTTTAGATTTATGGATGAAGTGCTTGAATCCTGAAACGATTGCCGTTACTCGGTTGAAGGATTGGTTATGTCGTTTAGGGCTCCCTCCTACCCATACTGTCGGTGTGCATGCTTTATGGACTAAGTCAAGGCAAACCCCTAATTTTTATTTAAGGCCAATAGAAGCGCAACAGAAATGGGTCAAATTTGTGCAAGCTTGCCAGAAAAGAGGAGTTAACCCTAGTCTCTTAGTGTTACCTGGTGAAAGAGGCTGGGTATGATCATGACCATAGTAGTCGGACCGGTCATCTTTGAAGGTAGTTATGATCATGGCGGAGTAGTCGGACCGGTCATCTTTGGAGGAGTTATGATCATGGCGAGTAGTCGGACCGGACATCTTGGAGGTAGTTATGATCATAGCCGAGTAGTCGGGGACAAGAGGGTGGCGGCGGATATGAATCAGTCCGATAGCTATACACACCGGGGTGATGGTTATGTATCGAGGGCGGTGGTGAAGGATTAGGGAAGACATATTGATGGCGAAGCGATGAGGACGAGATATATGATGGTTTGTTGCAACATCAAATGGAAGCCGAAGACTCGAAGGCAACGGTGATACGGTGATGATTACAGCGAGTCGATCAAGAAGAGATCGGCCAACCTATTCCGGCATCATGGAATAATGACAACACAATGCAATGGCTGTGACCGATGGGCATGATTCGTGGCATTATCACGCGAACAACATCTCTCTGGGTGCATTATATCCTAGCAAGAGACATCTGCAGAAGCAATTGTTGAGTGGTCAATGTCCATGCAGCGGGTCATGAAAGCGAAGGTGTCATCTCAACAATATTTGACATTGGTTTGCGAGGAAGCTGGATGTCTGCAAGGGTGCATGCCCATGTCCCTAGGTATGACACAAACTGGAAGGTCACCGATGTTGTGATGCACACATGCACACTTGAAAGTGTCCTTGACCATCGTAACCTCACGTCAACCCTCCCTGCTGTTGTACACAGAGATAGTGGAGGGCAAAGCCATGGGGTGAATGCTATCATTCACAAAGTTTACGTCGATTCCGCTACAATATTTCATATGGGAAGGCTTGGAGGACTAAGCAAAGGGCCTTTGGAGGCAAGGTTTGGTTCGTTTGAGGCAGGTATGACTGCGTTGTTAGGATGCTCCGACAACTGCGGGCTAGGAATCCAGCACCTCGTGGACATCCAACACTTTACATTGCCACACGAACCTAATTTGAGGGTACTTCATCGAGTGTTCTTCTCATTTGCTATATGCATAGAAGCTTCCACTCACTGTCGACCAGTCATCTGTGTGGATGGTACATTTCTCACTGGCAAGTATAGGGGTCAGATATTGACTGCCATAGGCCAAGATGGAAACAATCAAGTGGTTCCACTTGCTTTTGCTTTCGTGGAGCGAGAACACGAGAGAGTTGGGTATGGTTTTCGAGCTGAAGATAGCAATTGTGAGAGATACACCGAATGTATGCGTGCTTCATGATAGACATCCGGTATACTAAGCGCGATAAAGAAGCTCACAGCCCACTCGATGAAGTAACTCCATGGCTGGACATGCAGTCGTTGGTGCATGCGGCATCTAGGGGCCAATTTTTCTCACAGTTCGAACAAGGCTCTTATGAACCTATTCAAGAAGCTTTGCAAGCAGAACCAAGAGTGGAAGTATATCAAGTGTCGTGGCTATCTTGATGACTTCACTAAAAACATGTGACTCGTGGAGAGCAGCTAGAAGCAGCAGTCGCGGCTCATCAATGCAGCGTTAGCTGACAACAGTAGCACCACAGGAGGAAGAACCCATTGCCCTTTGTGACTTGCCAGGCTTTGACCAACCCGGTACTAGGAGAAGGCCTGGCAGAAGGATTAAAAATTTTCAGGAATGGATACAACACGAGCCTGTAGAGAGGTGGTCTCTGCTGCATGACACTCATGGTGCTAGGTTTGGCGTCATGACTACAAATCTGGCTGAAACTTACAACTTTGTCTTGAGAGGAAGTAGGGCTCTACCATTAACAACAATTGTGGAGTGTATTTTCACGGGAACTCTGAAGTATTTCAGAGACAGGCTCCAGATGGCTCAGATGCATATCATGAACAACCCAAACACGAGGTATTGTTCAAAGATCATGCATTACATGGATGCCAAAATGGAGAAGGCTCGGTCCATGCATCATCGCCGCCATCGGTGTCGAAAGAAAGGTTCGAGGTCGCCTCCTTCCAACGGATTGGAGCAGGAGGCGAGGTAAAGACACGGGAGGTGAGGATAGGCAACGAAGCCGCCAGCGTGTGAGTGCCGTGCAATAAACCCAAGCTGTTGCATCTGCCTTGCTCTCATGTACTAGCTGCATGCGGCTGATGGGTATGGATGCGATCTCGTTTGTGTCTCCTTATTTCCTCAAGGGCCTTGGTGGTCAATCGTGGACAGGCGAGATGATGGGATATAGGGCATGGGGAAATTTCAATAAAGTAAATCCGGTGAAAGGGTTTACATCCCGGATCTGTCTTGATGAGACGAGCGGAGGAAAGGCGACAATGTGTCGCATCCGTAATGATATGGATGAATCTGAAGCCGGAGGCCCTACTAAACAATGTTTTCTGTAATCAATTTGGTCATATAGACAGTTGCCACATCTTGGACTGGTGGAGCTGCTCCTACGTGGGCGTGGCAGCCGAGGAAGAAGCGAGAGGAAGAAAGCGAGGCAGAGGGACATAATCAATTTGTAATATGTGTGGAACTATGTCTTAAATTTGTAATATGTGTGGAACTATGTCTTAAATTTGTAATATGTGTGGAACTATGTCTTAAATTTGTAATATGTGTGGAACTATGTCTTAAATTTGTAATATGTGTGGAACTATGTCTTAAATTTGTAATATGTGTGGAACTATGTCTTAAATTTGTAATATGTGTGGAACTATGTCTTAAATTTGTAATATGTGTGGAACTATGTCTTAAATTTGTAACATGTGTGGAACTATGTCTTAAATTTGTAACATGTGTGGAACTATGTCTTAAATTTGTAATATGTGTGGAACTAATGTGCAGATGGCGGGATCTTTGCTGAATGCTGACATAGATAGAAAGCACCGATCAGCAGTCTTGGATGCTAACCCGGGGTCCTTGAAGCACCTAGTGACTCGCCTCCCATTTCGAACTGGTGTATACATCCTGATTGGCTTGAGGCATGTGACATTTATTTCTCTTGTTGTTGGGATATTTATGGGCCAATGTGACTAAACTGACGCTTTCTTCTTATGTAGATTGAAGTGGGTTGGGCTCTTACCATTCGTTCGTTTGGTTGAGGCCACTAATATGGAGGTGATAGAAGGCGACTACTTGGGTTCCGGACTAGTAAACTACGATGCGACTCGTCTTTACTCACGTGCTTGGTGGATCGATGGAGGCCCGAGACTCACACTTTCCATTTTCGATGGGGAGAGATGGCTCCTACCCTTCAGGACGTCTCGTACTTGCTCGGACTTCCGTTGGCTGGCGTGCCCATAGGCCCAGTGGATCCACCGGCAAATTGGGCCCAAGAGATGGCCCAACGATTCTTTGGCATCCGCGATGGAGCTCTGGCCTTTGGCCATGACAATCATGGGCCAAAATTTGGATGGTTGGAGCAGTATCAGGTGTGTTTCATTTACACTAGCAGGAGACTCCGTTACATGGGACAGTACTGAAGACCGTTATCAGCAGACACAGCACGAGCAGGTAGACTGGTTTAGTCAGTATCAACAAGGTACTCCACCACCTATCCCCACACAGAATACACAGGATCAAGGTGAAGGGTCAACTGCACCTCGCCGTGATGTGATTCCACCCCACAGATATGGATGGAGTACACCGAGGCCTCCGCCACCTCGTAAATCGACACCAGTGATATCTACTTATGTATCAGTCATTTACCTATCTATGTATGAGACATCGTTCTATTATTTCATGATTTTATTCAGCAAACTACTCAACATAACTTGCAACATAACTTGTGGTACATAAATAAGAGTCCTATCTATCCCTAGCATGATGCCTTTCCCTTTCCCTTCGATGATGCCTCGCCCTTTCCCTTGGACGATCCCTCGCACTTGCTCTTCTTGGCCTGCGATTTCTTCTTCTCCTGTCTCTTGTCCCACTCAGCTCTTGCCTTGCTTCCAACCGGTGGCGGCATGAAGATATCATCCTCATCTTCGCTTTCTTCTATCCAGGACCAAGGTGTATTAGCCACCTCCATCATGCGAGCTTCACTCTTGAAGGTGAGCTTGTCCCACCTGCCTTGATCACGAGAAGCTCTGCTCGTACCTGATTTGGGGTCTTGGTTTCCACCCTCTTAGATAAAGTGACTTACCAAGTGTAACGAGAGCATCATGGTTCGATACCAACATATCCCGATCGGCTGGTTTATGGCCTATCTCAGCAGTTAAGCTATGAAGAAAAGCCCAATGGACATATCTACGAGCCGGGAGAGCGCGTCGGTCATAGTGGAGAGGTGGAGGAAAATGCGAGAGCAAAAGGAGAGAGGGAAATGAGAGAGTAAGAGGAGGAAGATATGAACTAGGTTAAAGGATACATCCCGTTGCCCGGATTTATAGAGGCACCGAACCGAATAGGCGGGAAAAAGGGCGGGAAGTCGTGGCGGGAAAAAGAGGGCGCGAAGTCGTGGCGGGAAAAAGAGGGCGCGAAGTCGTGGCGGGAACAAAGGGCGGGGATTACTGGCGTGAAAAATTTGCCGGGAGTCTCGGCGGGAAAAAATGGCGGCGAGTACCGGCGGAAAAAATCGGCGCGAAGGATTGCCGAGCGGACGATTATTCGGAAGGAAGCAGTGATCGTACATTCAAGGGCCACGCTGTCGTCTGTTCAAGGGACGACGCGCCCTGTCGTCCGTTCAAGCAACGACCCACTCCGTCGTCCGTTCAACGGACGACGGACAGACAGATTTGAAATTTTTCTATTTTGCGTATTATTTGTGAAAATAAATAAAAAAAATGTATTATTTAAAAAAAATTAGCTCCATGGACTACCGTACGTGGTTAAACTACAAGCAATGTAAACAAGCCGAAATCTGAACTCCATAAAGTTGTCACGTTAGTTCTTGAAATTGCATAAACTATAAACTCCTTGGTGAATCCATAAAAAAGCATTGTAATAATTGCTGGCATAATAATGTCACGTACAAATATACCGATATGGTGAGTAATTTCTATTCATAGTTTGTATAGTACAAAGTTACACCATTTTACATTTACATCAACATCGAGATGTATACTATAAGGAAATAATACAGTCCGTGCAATGATCTGTGCAGCTTAAGTTAAATCAGGTAGAAGCTGGTTGTGCCTCTTGAGTGATGAGAGTATAGAAATCATCTCGTTTCTACACAATTGTCATAATTGCCGAGTTGCAAAAAGAATTGGCAGCCATTGCTCCTCTCAATGGTAAGTAATTTGCTTTTAGTGCCTGAAAGATTAGATAATATTCTGTAAAGAGCATCCCAAAAAGTTTATAAAGCGTAATGGTACAAGGAAGGAGATAAGTATATTACAAACTTACCTTTAACCAAATGGAGTATATAGAGAAAAAGAATCATATAGGAAAAGTAGTAGAGTAATATAGTTTCTATCGGTGATGAAAAGAAACTAATCCAGTTGCTCCTGGTAAACAGATATGCACAACAAAGGTTGTCCTCCATGTATTTTCAGTTTCTAATGTAAGGATTCTACGCCAAATTTCCACGGTTGATTAAAAAATGATAGTATTAAACTTGTAGTTTAGCTATGCCCGAACAACTGATAGAATACTCAATTCTTCACTTCTGCATTAGGGGACGTAATCTAACAAAATTTAGCTAACTAGAGTTCTTACATGAAACTAAATTAGAACAGACACTTACAACAATGCAATGACCATCATGATGCGATAACACTAGTTTTTAGACAGTACCAAAGATATAATGAATTGGTATCTGGCATCAAACACCAGGGAAGACTTACATGTTATTACCACGTATCGGTAGCTCACTTACAGCAGCCACAAGTCATGCATGCCCTAAAATTGCTCGACATCATGGGGGCAACAATGCAACACATCGCTCATGTGGGCACATGAGGAGCTCCATGGTAACTTCATGACCAAGAATTGGACTATAAATTGATTAGGTGCTAATAAAAAAGCAGAAAATATGACCAATGTAACATCATGTGCAAGAAAACCGTATTATGTGACCATTTAGAATTCTGTCAAAGTTCAGACTAGAGTAAAATAAATTATCGCTTAAAAATCCTAGAATGTCATCTATGCCCCGCAAGAAAACTTGAATAAGCTCAAATGATTTTGCCAGATTAAAATACATTCAACATACTTAATCTGTATCTGCACGTAGCGCAAAATTACGACGATCGGAACACGATCAAAGCTCGAATCAAAGCAACTAATTACACCAACTTCCATGCATTTTCCCATTCACGCTATGATCAAACTTCATGAACATGAATATAGTATAACCAGGTATCTGAAAAGGTGAGAAGCGTTTCTGCATAACTAAATTAGAACAAAGCCAAGCAGAAAGAGGTAATTTTCTGACTAACAAAAGGTATCAGGAGCAGCTAGCAAACGACATGCGCTAGGACCATATATCTACTGCGGCCATGTGCTGAGCTTAAAAAGTACCACCAAGCAAAAGAAAGAAACTGCAAAAAGACTAATTTGCGGAAGGATATGCATACTTCTTATTTGAACATATACCTATTTCGAACAACCAAGTACAGCTGAAATTAGAAAGCCAACACATATGTAATTTTTTCAATAATAACTGACAGGTGTATGCATGATTAGAAGGAAACAAAACGACAAATTCATTCCATAAAGCATCAGTAGTTATTCAATGACAACATGCAGAAGATGAGCTAAGATTTTCTCTTATTTTTAAATGAAAATCATAACATTGGTGGCATCAAATGAAAGTATAAAACCAAGCCATATTAAAGTATGAATCTTTAGCAATAGATTAGGAAAATGCTTACAAATGAACCTAAAAAATATCTACTCCTCCCAAACAAGCTGAATACCGAACAAATAAGGTAGGATAGAGCTAAATCGCACTGGACATCATTCGTCATGCAATTAGGATGAAGAAACGAGCTAAATAAATTAGGCAGGATTTACCAGCTACTTTTTCTTTTGCGGGGAGAGAGCTAGCAATTTCACCAAACTCATCATTCAATTAATTGATAAGCTTCTAGCCCTCAAAAGATGGATTGATAAGTTCTGTCCATACCTGTACAGAAACAAGCATGTAAGGAAAAATTCTGAACTAGTGGCATGGCGGGATGTTGGCCTAATATCATACCATCTAAGATTAATAGTACGGATTCGTGTGCCAAAAAAAACCACAACGAGTAAGAAAAACATGCATGTCCCCATTCTAGAAACATGTCCTTGCAAACTTCAGTTAGCTTCAGTTGTCCATCAATCCCTCTGGCAACCCAAACATTGTGATCCCTCAGCTCCAAAGCAACATAGCATCCTATTAATATAAATTTCACCATTAGGTTCAACTTTCCATTTGAGAAATCATAGACGAGATTACTTAGAAATGTAGTTATGTCAGTCCCACACTAAATGTATTTGCGGAGATCTAATCCACCATATCAAATAATTGGTTACAACTTCACACACATATGGAACTGTGATCATTCATAATACAGACAGCTCCTACAGTCATAATAATTATTCAGAAGTTGAGGAATATCCCTGACCTTGGCAGGCATCTGAAAGTCGAAGAACATGGACGGGATCTGGACGTTGAGTCGAAGGGTGGCTCTGAGGTACAGGATCCACAGTAGATTTCAGCGCTCAGCGGAGATTGGAGACCTCGGGTGCTGGTGCAGAACGAGGTCGAGGGGAGGCCGCCCTACTCGATCCGAACCAGCAAGGAGGTCGTAAACGAGGTGAACCGCATGAACGCACGTAGCCTAAGCCACCCGCTCGCCGCTATCGGCCGCCGAGGTGACCCGCTCGCCGGCGCCGCTGACCCTCTCGCCACCCGTTGCCGGGCTGACCCGCTCACAGGTGGCTTCGCCGCCGCCGCTCACTCCGCTCCAAACAAACCGCCTGTGTGCGCTCGATTAAAATCACGGGAGAAAAAAAATCAGGAGCAGGTGAGTGGTTTTTTTTTTTTTTTTTTTTGAACGGGAAAGCCCCGAAGGCCAGAATCTGCATTAAAATGGCGGTGGGTGTACAAATACAAGAAGGGCCTCCAAAGATAAAGAAAATACAGCACAGGCCTTAACTTTTACAACAAACACCCTAAGAAAAATCGCGAAAACGCGATCAGGTCCATCGTCGCCGCCGATCTTTGACCACCAGCCGCGGCCACCAGCTCCTCCATCGGGGACGGAACCACTTGATGGAGAGGCGGCGTCGTTCGCCACGCCGGGATCGGAGAGGACCCTCCAGCCAAGGAGGGAAGTGAAGCCTGAGATCACCAGCTCAGGCGCAGCAGGGCCATGCTCATGGCCAAGGATAGCACCGGTCAAAACGAGACGGCGCTTGGGAGCTGCTGCAGAAGGAGCAGATTCCACGAGTAACCCTCGCCGGGCCCGCGGCGTTGCAGCCGCCGCACCACCCACCTTCTCTTCCTCGCCTCCTCGGCCGGCCAAGAGAAGGAGCAGCGCGCCGCGGCGACACCACAGAAACCAGCGACACAAAACGCTAGTCGCAGCCGAGGAAAGCACATGGACTCGGGTCTCCTCCTCGCCTCCACGGCCGGCCGAGAGCCTCATCCACGCCACGACCACACCTCTTTGCTCCTCCCACAGCCGGCCAGAGAAGCTCGAGCACCTCAAAGACACCAGGCGCACCAACCGCATCCCAAAGCTTATTAACGGAGACGGTGACCTCCTCTCACTTCCGCTCCAACCAGGAGACAAAGCAGCAAGAAAAGAGATCCTACTCCCCAGATCTGGGCGCCAAGATCCAGACCAGCTCAATCTACCGCAAACAGCCGAAAACAGAAAAACTAAGCCTAAATCCTACTCCGCGCTTCCTTTTGCCATCTCCGGCCGCCACGCCGGAGAGGCCTCGGGTCGCCCGGCCGCAAACCTCGACTCTCAAAGTAGGAGCTCGAGGTGAGTGGTTGGCTAGCTCACGACACGAGCCCACGATTGGGAAAAGAAAACGTCAGAGCCCGAGGTAAAAAAAACGAATTTACATCCGGTGGGCGAGCGCACATCGGAGACCGTCCGACTCGGACCGGGTGCTGCACCCAGGGAGCCTAAGGGCACGTACATCGCGGACAAATTCACGGTAGTTTTGCTTCCGTCGCTCCGATCCGACCGCATTCTTAGCGCTTGCTTTGTTTTACGTCCGACGCTAATTTTTAGCCCAAGACAACTTGCATTAAATTGATGGACTTAAGTTCGCTATTTATTTTCCTGGCGTTGCAGCATGGGACTCTTAGGTGAGACGCCGGATTATAGTCCTATTTTTCCTCCACAAGCGGCCACACTAGCGCCTGAGTATACATGCCCTAATAGTTTATATATATATATCGACGGATTTGCTACTCACAGCGTAGCGCATAGAAAGAACACCGTTGGATTTAGGGATCAAATGCATGCAACCACTAGATGGAAGTTGGGTGGAACATGGCTGAGATAACGGTGTTAGTTTTGTGCATACATGCAAGAATCTAGGGTTTAGCATGGGTTCCAATTTAGCACACTGTTTTGGCTACAAAAGTTTTAGCATCTAAAATGAGAAGGGATTGAGAACAAGGATTAAAACAGGTTTTGCATGCAGAAGCTTTAGACTATGTGCCATGCAAAAGAGTGTCGTAACAAAGGTTGTTTTGGTATGTGTTTGGTGGCCGCATGCATCCATGAGAATGTGAAGAAAACGAAACAAAGGTTGTTTTGTTTATTGCGGCGGCCCTAGCTATGGGAGCAAAACAACGCTTGTTTTAGGGCTTTTGCATTACACATTGGATTCAACGCAATGAAATAAGGCTTAGTTTGGTTAGGTTTTACTGCATGTAGTATATTAGGGTTTGCCTCACCTAAATGAAATTTGATAAGCTTTGTTTTGCTAGGCCTTCATGTAGTATATTAGGGTTTACCATATAGTATATTAGGGTTAGGGTTTACGGCATGTTGTATATTAGGGTTTGCCTCACCTAAATGAAATTTGATAAACTTTGTTTTGCTAGGGCTTCATGCATGTAGTATATTAGGGTTTATCGTGTAGTATATTAGGGTTAGGGTTTACCGCTTGTTGTATATTAGGGTTTGTCTCACCTAAATAAAATTTGATAAGCTTTGTTTTGCTAGGACTTCATGCATGCATCAAAGGAACACTAACAGCGTTACTATTGAGCAACATCCCGTGTCTGGATACATGTGCTCCCTATATCAAAAGAGGAGAGAATCAACGGTAGATAGGCTATGCGCAGCTATGCCTGTGTTTAACTGGCTATTTCCTATATATATATAACGTGGATTTTCTATCTAGGATGCTATCAACGTATGCAAGCGTTGACGTTGGATACAGGAAGTACATGAAATAGCTGTCAAGATGAGAGAGAGTCAATATCTTGTATGCAGTTAACGGTGTTATTGCCGTTTATAGAATAGCATGAGTAGACTTTGTTGTAGCATATCAAACAACCCATATTGTTGCAAAAATTTCCACAAACTCGGATGTATACGTATGCTAGTTGTACTTGCTGCGCTAGACCCTGACTAGTTGTATTACTTGATGAGATGTGTGCATGGTAAACATCAATTCGAGCATGGAAACATACACGAATTTTGATAATAAATCTAACCATGAGAGTAAACCAAGATAGCAAGCAAGTTATCCCGTGTTCTGGGCTGCACGAATTTCAGCCAAAATTTTCGTGTGTAGCTTTTGTTTTACGCGGGAGTCGCGTCCGTTTTTGCTAGATTTTTTCCAGTACAAAATGCAAAACTCATTCCTTTATATATAGATTTCAGATCATTCCTTTATATATAGATTTTTTTCCGGTCAACATGTAGTGCTAGAATGCATGCTGAAATTTTGGCTGGTTCAATGGTCTAGTATTGCTAGCTTGCATGTGATACGTGAGTTGTTGCTAGTTTGCATGCATATGCTAGCTTATGGTGGTACTTGCATGTACTAGCAAGTGCATGCAAAAATGCTCTTGATGTAACGGAGGTGGTGTTTTCCGATATTTTGTGTTCCGGCTGCTCAAATTCATGCTCTCTATAGAATATCCAATGGTTGAATTAGTATGTATAGGTAACACCCTAGATAGTCCATTATTTCCTATGGTGTCTGGGCACCAAGGTGCACCAGTTAATTTACTTATATATATACATATACTCAATGCGGATTTCATGGCTATGGGGGCTGCAGCGCATGCGGTGGTGACCGTTGGACAGTGGTACATGTTCTCTCTTTGTAACGGAGGCCCGACTGATTAACGAAGTTGAGTATCTTGCTAATCAAGCCATACACCGTGTCCTACTTTCTTCTCTACGATGGTACATGCAATGATCGCTTATACCAATGCATGCAATAACCGTGAACCGCTAGTGCACATCAACAACATACAAAAACGATGGTCGCACATGGCTACGGTTCATTTAATGACCTTGCTCCATTCATGAACATGAGTTGAATGAGAAAATGATGTTGTGATATGGATACGGTGCATGCATTCATTCATAGGTAGTGCTATTAAAAGCTTCTCGCGCGGGCACACCCATCTTACACACCATTTCCCGTGTGAATTCATGTAATCGACGTCCTCGTTTTGACTCTGAAGCATCGAAAAGCAAGAATCACGTCATGGAGGAAGATGATACAGGTGTGAGGTATGAGTACAATCAAGAACTACCTTCTCACCTGATTCTATTTCTGTTGTATAAGATCTAACAAGAATAATATGTCTATCAAATGGCTAGTGTAGATGAGAGAGACGTCTTGAGCCGAAGAACGAGCACTATTATGGATGTATGCATGTGTTCCATTTATTAAAGTACGTCCAATATCACTTTCCACATCTATCCGCAGCCGTGCACAAACAACATGACAATGGTTTACACACGTTTGTTGTCCACAACGGCTTGATACCATAAAACACACATGTGTTTTGCACGCCTATGGATGAAGGATGCATGTCAACCATGCACCATAAAACATGGGTGGGTTTTTCTTGGTCCGCATGGCCATGCACCGTAAAACATGGGTGTGTTTTGCTGGATTTTGTGACTCTAAGACTGCATGCATGTGCTCTGAAAAGAAACGGTGGTAGCTAATTTGTAAAACGATGTCTAACACCGCCTGCTCTCTTTATCTAATCCAACGATACAAAACCTATGAGCTACAACCACCATGGGCAGCCCAATATATATATATATATATATATATATATATATATATATAGACAAAACTCTTTGTATGTCCATCCTCTATAGAGGAAGCATCTCTCACCGATTGTTTGCTTGGAGATTCGTGTGAGTTGAGAGAATATTCTTCATTTTATGTATTATCAACCGCACCCATAGTTGTCCAATAAGGTATTATCCCTGACCCCTTTCCGCTTGTATACAGCTCTGCTCAAGGCATGTCGAGCTCTCGCCATCAAGACAGAACCGCCCCTCCATGGCTGCAGAGCTCACGGGCATGCCTCTCTTCCCATTAAATCCCACACGCCACCACTCCCCGTCCCAGATCCCACCTTCGGTCACCACCGCTCGTTCCACACAACTGTCGGTTTCTCTCCTAAATCCGTTGCCGTCCCACACCCCATCCGGCCACCACTTCCCGCTCCGGTTTCAGATCTCTCTCGCTCCCGTCCCGCACCACATCTGGCCCAGAACTGCGACGCGATTGACGTATGCAAAGGAGGAAAAGAGGCGATTCTTCACCAACCAGCCATGAAGATTCCAGCGAGCGTGGTTGGTGGAGGTGGATGAGAAAGCATCCGAGTTTCCTCAACACCAACCCGAACTCCCGCTCCTCACCCACGGCCCCAAGGTCCCGCTGCTGCCCATCTACACCTCCGCATCGGTGTCCCCCCGCGTCGCCCATAGCCTAGAGCAGCGCCGCCGCGACGCCGAGCACACCCGCATCTCTCCCTGTCGACCCGCCGTCTTGAAGACCTAGCGATGACCTGGGTGAAAGAGCATTTTTCTAATCCCTCTGATTTTGATGTTTGATAACAATACATTTATCGTTTTTACCGTGCACTAAGTTTTTCACAGGATTGACAAAAGAAGGCACAAGTCATGACTTGGCAGTTCTCACCTTGCAAAACGTCGGTCACCGGTAGTAATCGGACCTGCAACGTACCGCTTGACACCGGTACTACCAGTTCTAGTACCGGTTGGCACAGATCAAATGAGAGAAGGCTGAGTACTAGTCAGTACACACCGGTACCACGGAGCTAAGACTATCGGTCCAACCGTAGTATCAGGCTACAAGCGGTACTACCGCTTGATGCGTCGTCATCACCACCGTACTGCATACTGACTAGCACCCACCCCTCTCCACTTTGGTCAGTACCAAGCGGTACTTGGGACCGGTACTACCGCTCGAACCGGTAGTACCGCTGACAGGGTCCGGTACTACCGCTTTGCGGTAGAACCGCAAGTGGGTACCGCTCAGGACTGAAGGTTTCACACAAGGGCAAGGGCTCCACCGGTACTTGGTCCGGTACTGGACCGGTAGTACCGCTTGCAAGCGGTACTACCGCTTGAGTACCGGTACTACCGGTCATTTATTGCTCCAACGGCCACCTTTTTCGTGGAGGGGTATAAATACTCCTCCACCTACCTTGGGACAAAGGGCTCAGCTCATTAAAGTCATTGCCCACCATTGGAGACCATTGGAGCCACTCAAATTCTCAAGATCTCATCATCCAACCACCCAAAGTCCTTGATCTTTGGGGAATCGAAGGAGGAGTCCCCGATCTACTACTTCACCAAAAGAGATCTTCATTTCCCCCTCATTTCGTTGAGGGCCCCTTTGCTCTAGTGTTTTGTTGGAAACCCTAGCTCTTGTTTCGCTTACAAGCTTGTCTTTGATTGCTTTGACAACTTGCTTGTATTTGGGAGCCTCCGATTAAGTTGTGGATGTGTGCCCCAAACTTGTAACGGTCTTGCTTCCACCTTGAAGGTTGCCGATATAGTGGAAGGTGAATCGATCCCATTGGGGTGAGATTCATCGGAGAACAAGGGAGGCCTCGTGGCGTTGGTGGTTTGAAACCACCCTCTCCAAACGTAGACGTATTTCCCTCAAAAGGAAGGAACTACGGAAACAAATCCTTGTGTCTCCGCCCACTTTTCGGTTACCTCTATCCTTTACCGCACCTTACTTTATAGTTACTTCTTTGTGTTGTGGTAGCCCTTGCATTTTTGTCATATAGGTAAATTCACCGTAGTTGCATTATCTAGAGAATTTACCTTATTGTCAAACCTTAATTTGAAAAAGAAGAAAATTTGAAGTAGCACCTATTCCCCCCCTCTAGGTGCCCATACGATCCTTTCAATTGGTATCAGAGCCTCGGCTCTTTATTCGGGCTTTACCGCCTAAGAGAATATGGGTAGCCAAGAAGGGGAAGGTGGTAGTGAGTCAACTCCGGTGACCATGGAAGATCTCAGAAACTTGGAAACAAGATTGAGCTCTTCTTTGGTCAACGAAGTCAAGAAGATGCTTGAACAACTTCTTAAATACAAAGATGGCTCATCACCCCCTTCCCCTCAAGAGGAACTACCATCCGCACCTAAAGGGAATACTCCGGTATCCCCCGAAGGTATGGTGGTAGGGGATAAACTAGACACTACTATTTCCTCCACCCGACTGATGGGGGAAGGGCGAAACCGTGACACTTGGTACTCTCGATCCTCCCATCCCTCACCCTCATGTGTACAATAGAGGTGACCCACCTAAGCTTGAAGCGTGCGCTACTTTTGCTCAATGGCAATCACTAATGAGAACTCATATGCAGCTCTTGCATTGAACTATGGAACATCATCGAGCATGGTCTCTTTATTGGGGATCCAAACAACTTGACAAGAAGAGAGGTTGTCAATCAACTCAATGCAACTGCTTTGCATATGATTCAACAAGGATTGGGAACAAAGGATTATCCACACATTGAGCACTTTAGCATTGCCAAGGAAGCCCAGGATGCTCTCACTGTTGTTTGTTGGAAATGAGAGTATGAGGAGGAATGATATGATGCTCTAAGCAATGAAGCCAAGGTTTCTACATGAAAGAAGGTGAAGATCACGAAGACATGTATCGAAGGCTCAAGACCACCGCCACTGCTTTTAGAAATGTGGGTGCCTCACATGTGGATGATGCATGGATAAAAAGGAAATATGTGAGTGCACTCATGCCTTTTGAGCCCACCGACTTGAAGAGCCTACAAGGAAGACACAACTACCATCTCATGACCTCAAACAAAGTTATGCAAGAGATGGCCGCTTTCAAGGTAGCCGCCAAGAACGCCAAAGATGCCCGTGCTCGTGCCCTCGGTATGAGCAATGTGGTTAATGTTGCTTTAAAGGCCAAAGTTGTGACATTTGAAGATGAAGATGATAGTGATGAAGGCCTCTCCTTGGACCATCCTGATGATGTCAAGATTGCTCATAGTCAATATATGGCTTTCTATGCAAAGAACTTTTGGAAGAATCCCGCCAAGGCCAAGATGGAAATGCAACGGAGAAGCAATCCAAATGGGAAAAGAGAGAATGCCACTAGATTGAGAACGTGCTTCAATTGTGGTGACCGCTACCACTTTGTAGCAAGCTGCCCCTATGAGAAGAGAGAAGATAATGGTGGGAAGCTTGTGTTGAAGAAGACTCTCAAGGCACCCTTCAAGAAACCTTTTGTCAAAAAGAACCCCATCAACAAGAAATCGGGAGAAATTGTCTTGATCACTCATGAAGAATACTCTTCGGATAATGAAGATGATGAAGATGAGGAAGAAGAAGAAACCTCACATGGTATGGCGGCTCTAGCCACCACCTCTACTCCGACAATCTCACTCTTCGACTCTCCAAATGAGAACCCTTCCTCCAAGGACGTCACTTGCCTCATGGCAAGAGGAACGGAGGTATCCTCATCATCCCACTCTACTCAATTAGATAATGATGAAATGTCTCTTGATGTTAAAAAGGAACTAATTGCCTTTGATGAGTTCATGACTAACCTAGAAGGTGATGCTAAACTACATTTTGGGAACATCTTAGATCAACTCTCCCACACTCAAGAACTTCTAGATGTTAGATGTAAACTTGGGCATGAACATATGATTGAACTAGAGGCTTTAAGCAATGCTCTAGAAGAAGAACAAGAGACTAGGTTGTCCCTTGAGTCAAAACTTGAAGGGCTTGATGAGGCCAATGCCATTGTTAACAAACTCATTAAAGAGTGTGATCATGCTATTGCTAAATACAAAAGATCTAAAAAGGACAAGATTGAGTTTGGTGTGGTTCATGAAAAACTTGCCGAGGACTTTAGCTTGCTTAACAAGGCCCACAAAGCCTTGGAAAGTGAACTCTTGTCTCTCACAAAGTCCCATGAAACGCTTCAAACTCAATTGGCCAATATTCCTTCACCTAGTAACTTCATTCCATCAAGTAGCACGACTATCCTAGAAGAGAATGCTAAGTTGAAGGGGGTGCTTAAAGACCACATTTCCACAAGGTAACAAGTCTATTGATGATCTTTTGAGCAAGCAAAGGCGTAGTGGTGATAAAGGGGGCATTGGCTTTGTCTCCAAAACAAAGAAGAAGGACAAGCTCGCACAAGAGACCAACAAGACCATTGTGGGAAGTAAGACCACAATTGGCAAAACTATGTCTCATGACGATTTCGCGGGAAGTGCTAACCCTCACTATGTTTTAATGCGTGACTACTATGGTGATGTGTATGCACAATATGTTGGTCCTTATGATGGTTATATTGCTTGGTCTATTTGGGTTCCCAAGACCCTTGTTGCTAACAAAAGAGGACCCATTGAAAAATGGGTACCTAAAACTAGCTTGATCTTTTGTAGACCTATGCTTCCGGAGGTTCAAAATGGGTGCTTGATAGTGGTTGCACTTGTCATATGACCGAAGCTCGTCTATTGTCAAGGACTTGGTGTCAAATGAAGATCAAATCACCGTCACATATGCCGACAAGTCAAAATCTGGTAATGGGTTTCGCAAGGTAGTGGTGGCTCACGACATTACACTTGTGAACGTCATGCTTGTTGAAACCCTTGGATACAATTTACTTTCGTCTGCTCTTGGAAAGATGGGCTTTGCCGTCTTTATTGATAATGATATTGTGGTCCTCATGTGGAGCAAGTCTCTCAAGGTCGCCAGAGGGTACGTTGAAAATGACTTGTATGTGGTGGACTTTTCGGGTCTTGCCACTGCAGGTCCAATGTGCTTATACGGAAAGGCTGATGTGGGTTGGCTATGGCACCGCCGACTAGCCCATGTCAATATGAGAACTTTGCAAAGTCTCCATAAAGAGGGTCATATTGTTGGACTAAAAGAAAATGTTTCCTTTGCCAAAGATCATGTTTGCAGGGCATGTGTTCTAGGGAAGATGCATGACGCTCCACATAAGCCCAGGAACCAAATCAAGTCTAACAAGATCTTGGAACTTCTTCATGTTGACCTATTTGGTCCTCCATCTCATGCAAGCCTTGGTGGGAAGAAATATTGTTTGGTGATTGTTGACGACTTCTCAAGATACTCTTGGGTTTATTTCTTCAAGTTGAAGAGTGAAACTCAAAGGACTTTCATCGACTTCATCTACTTGGTTCAACGGCAACACAATGTTCCCGTGTTGATTATAAGAAGTGACAACGGCACCGAGTTCAAAAACTACACCTTGAATGACTTTCTTAGTGATGAGGATTAAGCATCGATATTCGCATACACCCTCAACAAAATGGTGTGGCGAAAGGAAGAACGGACTCTTATTGAGATGGCTAGGACCATGTTGGCGGAGTTTAAATCTCCATACAACTTGGGCGAAGCCGTCTCCACCGCTTCCATGCTTCAAACCGGCTCTACCTCCGCAAGAAAATCAACAAGACTCCATATGAGATTCTTACGTAACAAGCCCAACATATCTTATTTCCGGTGTTCGGTTGTAAGTGTTTCTATCTCATCAAAGGTGTTCGTTTGTCCAAATTCAATCTAAAGCATTAGAGGGTATTTTTGTTGGCTATGGTCTCGAATCTCACACTTATAGAATCTATGACAAGCTCTCGAGTTGTCATAGAATCTTGTAGTGTGACCTTCAAGAATATGATGGTCCCCAAGGGGCGTGTTGATGCTTGTGATGCAGATGTTGAAATGCCTCGGGATGCCATAGGAAGAATGGGTGTGGGTTATATCCGCCCTATTGAGGAACCCCTTATGGCGGATCAAGAAGAACTATGCTCCACTCGGTGGAGCCCTCATCTTCACAACCTCAACATGTTCCTTCTACCGAGAGGACATTGACTCAAGCCAAAGACAAGATGTGGACCCTCAACATAGTGATCATGGTGTGAACTCTTGTCAAAGGAACGTGATCTATCCGATGGGGTATCAAGTGGAGTCAAGTCATTTTGCAAGGAAGATCCATCCAAGCTGTTTTGAGGATACTCAAGTTGAGACTAGAAGTACACTTGATCAAGACCAAGGTCAATCGTGCCTCCCAATATAGAGAATGAATCCAATAATGATCAAGGTCAAGTTGATGGTCAAGACGAGGATCAAAATGATGAAGGGTCCTCCAAGAAACAACGAGGAGATCCACGCTCGTCATGAAGCTAGAAAGGAAAGAATGTTGGAAATAAGAGACCACTCCTCCAAAATGTTGTTGGGGATTTAAGGAAAGGTATTTCCACGAGCACAATTGAAGAGGTTCAGTGAACATCAAGCTCACATTTCCATGATTGAACCAAAGAAAGTGTGGGAAGCTCTTGAAGATTCGGATTGGTTAGAAGCTATGCACAAAGAGCTCAACAACTTTGAGAGAAACAAAGTGCGGAAGTTAGTGGAGAAGCCAAAGGATTGCAATGTTATTGGAACAAAGTGGATATTCAATAACAAGCAAGATGAGCATGGGATTATTGTAAGGAACAAGGCTAGATTGGTTGCACAAGGTTATTCCCAAATTGAAGGCATTGATTATGGAGAGACTTATGCACCGTGGCTCGCCTTGAGTCCATCCGTATCCTTCTTGCTTTTGCACACCATAACTTTAAGTTGCAACAAATGGATGTAGAAAGTGCATTCCTTACGGCCCTTGAATGAATTGGTATATGTCAAGCAACCCCGGATTTGAGGACCCCAACTTCCCAAACCATGTCTACAAACTTGATAAGGCGCTCTATGGGCTCAAGCAAGCCCCACGCGTGGTATGAGCACCTTAGAGTTATTGTTTGACCGTGGCTTTGAGGTTGGGAAAATTGATCCACTCTTTTACTAAGAGAGTTAATGGGGAGCTTTTCGTATGCCAAATCTATGTTGATGACATTATCTTTGGCTCTTCTAACAAAGATTTTAATGATGAATTCTCAAAGCTTATGACTAGTAGGTTCCGGATGTCCTTGATGGGGGAGTTGAAAGTATTCCTTGGGTTTGAGATCAAGCAAGTTAGAGGAGGAACTTTTTTCAATCAAGCCAAGTATACCCAAGATATGCTCAAGAGATTCAAAATGCAAGATTTGAATGGGGCCTCAACTCCCATGGCAACAAAGACTCATCTAGAACAAAATCCAAATGGTAAAGATGTGGATCAAAAGGTATACCGGTCTATGATTGGTTCTTTGCTTTATCTTTGTGCATCTAGACCCGATATTGTGTTAAGTGTAGGTGTGTGTGCAAGATATCAAGCGGCTCCTAAGGAAAGCCATTTAATGGCGGTCAAGATAATCTTTCGATATTTAGTTCATACCCCATTTTATGGTCTTTGGTACCCTCAAGGATCAACATTTGCTCTTTGTGGTTACACGGACTCGGATTGGGCGGGAGACAAGGATGATAGAAAATCAACATCCGGGGCTTGCCAATTTCTTGGTAGGTCCTTGGTATGTTGGTCTTCTAAAAAGCAAAATTGTATTTCTCTCTCCACCGCCGAAGCCGAGTATGTTGCTGCTGCTAGTGCGTGCACCCAATTGCTATGGATGAGGCAAACTTTAAAGGAATACGGTGTCCATTGTGACAAAGTGCCTCTTCTATGTGACAATGAAAGTGCCATCAAGATTGCATACAACCCGGTGGATCACACACGGACAAAGCATATTGAGATTCGACATCACTTTATTAGAGATCATGTTGCTAGAGGTGATATTGATCTATCCTATGTATCAACCAAAGATCAACTTGCCGATATCTTCACGAAGCCACTTGATGAAGCAAGGTTCTGCTACTTGAGGAATGAACTAAATATCATAGATTCCAGGAGTTTGACTTGATTATCTTGCACTCTCACCTATTTCTCGACCCTTGTTTGGTTTAGGTGTAGGCATGGAAATAGGGGGAGTGCGGTCCTAATTGATTGGACTATCCCTCCCCCCATTATGCACAAATTAAACAAAAATCATTCCTCTTAATATCATTTTGTGATATGTGAGCTCAATGATGAGTTTCGGTAATGGACCCAAGATATATCTTCGTGGTGCCAAGCCGAGTATACTCAAATATGGTGGCCTAGGCCACCGCCCCTCTCAGTCGAGAGGTTGGATGTGCGTACTCATGTTTGTCACTTGGTTGTTTTGGTCTTCACTCTTATCTGCCATCTATTTTGAAGTGTCTTCGTCCTTCTTTGTCTCATGCACTCTAGTTTGGTTTTTAGGTGTTTCCTCCATTTGGTTTTTAGAGTACATGTGCCTCTCGGCTCGTGTCTTAACCCAAGCCTCGTACTCCCTCATAAAACCCTCTCTATTCCCTTTACAAGAATCATCCTTGATCCGGCTTTGGACTCGGATGGACCGGTACTACCGGATGTGGGCAGTACTACACTTTGGGAAGTTCAGGTCATGTCCTGCAAACTTCTCCAGGCAGTACCGCCCGTGTCCGCCCTACCGGTGACCGGTACTACGGTCGAGAACCGTACTACCGCTTGCGGTAATCCGCTCAACAACGGTACTACCGGTTGACGGTTCAGTATATAAAGGCGGCGTGGGGAGGCACCCCTCGGTGCCTCATTATTTCCCACTTCCCCTGCCTGCCATACCGGAGATCTTGAAGGCCCCGAGGGCCGCGCCTCCTCCCTCCGGATTCCCTTTGGATTCAGCCTCCGGGCAAGCTCCCACTCCCTTCCACCGCCATGGATCCCGGTACAACCGCCCCTCCTCTTCTTGTTTAATTTCCCCATTAGATCTAGGTTTTGGCTTAGATCCGTGGAGAAATTGACTTCTTGCAAGGTTGTACTGCCATTTTATTCCTTGTTATCGCGTAGGATCTTCATGTTTACAGTATACATTGTCAATTTGGGCCGTTCCCATCGGATCTGACAACCTGTGTGCCGCTCAACCGGTAGTACCGGAACTTTTTCCGGTACTACCGCTTGCAAGCGGTACTACGGTGTCAGTCCGTAGTACCTGATCCACTCGACCGTGTGTTCTGCTCAAACTTGTAGATTCTCTCGGTATTGCCTTCTTGATTCTTGTGTCCTTATCCCGTGCTTTCCTCCCGTGCTTTCACAGATGCAGGTGGTTCTCGGGTGCACAGGCGCTCAAGTCACCGTGAGATTGTTGAGGAAGAGACCGAGTCGAGGAAGAAGTTATGCCTCACCCTAGGCGCTCAAGTTGCCTACCACTCGAGGTGGCCGTGGGAGTCGTGAAGGGGCTGCGCTGCTGGCGTGGCAGCCCCTCCCTCCCCCTTCCTCGGGCGTACCAGAGTCTCGATTCAGGCCATCTGGGCCAAAAACACTCTCGACATCTCCGAGGCGAGTTTAGGGCTCTCTGGACAATGCATACTCTCACAGCAGAGCGCGTCAAGGGCGTATCTTTTCTATGATGACTTCCAAGAGCGTGTGTACCATGAGGTTCTTATGACCAATACCGGTGGTGGTGCCTCGGTGGATTGACTTGGGCCACATTGACAAGAACTCGACTATTTTGGTGAAGCTAAGAAATCTGCTCAAACCTTGGTATGCTCCCCATTATGCGTTTCAGCATGACTATGATCCCTGCTCATCTGCCGGTTTATGCCACTGCTCACTTCCACCGGCCTTTTCGGAAGATTACATGGATGACTCAAGGTCTGTCAAGGAGGCTACGCTTGGAGTTTGCTGCCATTTTGGGGTATGAGGATCATGCGGACGTTCCTTGTGGTTTCCGCTGCCACCACGGAGCATCCTCCAAAAAGGATGTTCTCCGATCATTGTATATTCGAGGCCGTGGGATTGCGGTAAAATCAAGGACCTCCTCCCACTTATGACATTCTCCATCGCATTTTCCGTGAGATCTTGGCTCCTCGCGGGCAACAAGGACGAGATACATGGCTTCTCCGTTGACCTACTGCTCAACACCTTCCGCTCTGAGAATCGTCAACCTCTTGATGTGATGATTTCATTTGGAATGAGATGGTTGCTGCTCACACTCGGAGGGTTCCACCTTTTGCGCCTTACATTATGGCCCTTATTGTGTCCAAGTGCCCTGTCGTTGCTCGGTCGCTATCCTCTCGCTCTCTTGTTGTGCACAAGCCCAAGGCCCTCAAAATCAAGGTTCATGCCAAACCCTGAGCTGCCCCAGGTGAGGAGGATGAGGATGAGGATGACTCTGAGCATGCTGACAGTGGTCATGACGATGTCTTTGGGGGCTCTCGCGCCAAGCACGCCAGCCCTCTTGGGCCAAGAGGATGGAGGTCAAGCTCAAGAAGATCTTCTGCTTCCAAGTTGACAACCAAAAGCGTATGTATGAGGCGCACGTGTCTGCAAAGAAAGCCTGTGCGCGCCAGAAGGAGCTCATGTCTGCTCAAGGGTTGACCATCTCTGAGGGATCCGAGAACAATATCACTCCAGAGGACCAGTGGATTTCTCAGCACAGCCGTTGGGACGATGATGTCTCTTCCTCGCACCGCGCCCCTACACATATGACGATGAGGAGGATCTTGAGGATGAGGAGGAAGAGGAGGAGTATGATGATTGATCTTTGGGCGTTAGCTCAGACTTGTCCCTTTTGGCGTCTTGATGCCAAGGGGAGAAGTTGCACTTTAAACACGGGTGTTGCATGGGAAGTCACAAGCTTGCGCTTCTCTTGACCGTTTTTATTGCTTGTGAACTTTGCGGTCTTCTATGTGTTTTCAGTGTGTGAAACTATGTGACTTTGTGTTTGGATCCATCTTTATGCGACTATGTGCTTTATGTCTATGGATCCATCTTGTGATGTGTTGCAACACCTATTATCTCTTTTACTCATCACTTGTTTTGGGCAAAGGTATGTCTTCATTTGCTAGTTTCCTTACTTGTGCACTCATGTTGGGTTTGTAAATTAGAGGGGAGATTTGTCTCTACACATCTAGCGGGAGTATCTTCTCTAGTTTACAAATCTCGGTTCTTTGTTAAAATCTTCACAAAAGTGTATTGTCATCAAACACCAAAAGGGGAGATTGAAAGAGCATTTTCTAATCCCTCGATTTTGATGTTTGATAACAATACATTTATCGTTTTTACCGTGCACTAAGTTTTTCACAGGATTGACAAAAGAAGGCACAAGTCATGGCTTGGCAGTTCTCACCTTGCAAAACGTCAGTGTCAGCCGGTAGTACCGGACCTGCAACCGGTACTACCGCTTGACACCGGTACTACCGGTTCTAGTACCGGTTGGCACAGATCAAATGAGAGAAGGCTGAGTACTAGTCAGTACACACCGGTACCACGGAGCGGCACTACCGGTCCAACCGGTAGTACCGCTTGGTACAAGCGGTACTACCGCTTGAAGCGGTCGTACCGCTCACTGGTACCGCTGCATACTGACTAGCACCCTCCCCTCTCCACTTTGGTCAGTACCAAGCGGTACTTGGGACCGGTACTACCGCTCGAACCGGTAGTACCGCTGACAGTGTCCGGTACTACCGCTTTGGGGTAGAACCGCAAGTGGGTACCGCTCAGGACTGAAGGTTTCACACAAGGGCAAGGTCTCCACCGGTACTTGGTCCAGATCGACCGGTAGTACCGCAAGCGGTACTATCATTGAGTCGTGCTACCGGTCATTTAATGCTCCAACGGCCACCTTTTTCGTGGAGGGGTATAAATACTCCTCCACCTACCTTGGGACAAAGTGCTCAGCTCATTAAAGTCATTGCCCACCATTGGAGTCCATTGGAGCCACTCAAATTCTCAATGATCTCATCATCCAACCACCCAAAGTCCTTGATCTTTGGGGAATCGAAGGAGGAGTCCCCGATCTACTACTTCACCAAATGAGATCTTCATTTCCCCCTCATTTCATTGAGGGCCCCTTTGCTCTTGTGTTTTGTTGGAAAACCTAGCTCTTGTTTCTGCTCTTACAAGCTTGTCTTTGATTGCTTTGACAACTTGCTTGTATTTGGAAGCCTCCGATTAAGTTGTGGATGTGTGCCCCAAACTTGTAACGGTGCCGGCTTCCACCTTGAAGGTTGTCGATATAGTGGAAGGTGAATCGATCCCATTGGGGTGAGATTCATCGGAGAACAAGGGAGGCCTCTCGTGGCGTTGGTGGTTTGAAACCACCCCCTCTCCAAACGTAGACGTACTTCCCCTCAAAAGGAAGGAAGTACGGGAAACAAATCCTTGTGTCTCCGCGTCCACTTTTCGGTTACCTCTATCCTTTACCGCACCTTACTTTATAGTTACTTCTTTGTGTTGTGGTAGCCCTTGCATTTTTGTCATATAGGTAAATTCACCGTAGTTGCATTATCTAGAGAATTTACCTTATTGTCAAACCTTAATTTGAAAAAGAAGAAAATTTGAAGTAGCACCTATTCCCCCCCCTCTAGGTGCCCATACGATCCTTTCACTGGGTTTGCACAGCAGGATCTAGATCGTTCCACCCACCCCGACTGCATTTTATTCCTCCAGAGTACGTCTCTACATTTTTTATTCTTCCGACAGAATTTGTTCATCTGATGCCCTCAGATATGCAATGTGAAAATTCTTCCCAGGTCTCATCGATTTTAATCACTGTACAACACTGTCTATTATTTACAAGTTTGTGTTTGCTCAACACTTTGTTTTGATTCTTCGTGGGACGAAAGTTGAAGGTATACGTTCAGCGTGTATATAGACAGGTTCTAGGCTTATATACTGTCAGGTATATTAGAAGAGATTCTTTATGTCCCTTTTTCTTGGTCTGTTTATCTAAATCCTGAATAAACATAATTATTATATTGATAATGGCATGGGAGCTTAATAAGTTAAAGTGGGGTGCTGAATTGATAATGGATGAATAATGTATTTGTAGAGATGCTTCATATCTGAAGATACTGTTGCTATTATCCTCCTAAGTATCCGTTTCGGTTGTGATTAAGCATATTGCACTGTGAGCTATGCACCGTGCCTGTTTAGTACTCAAGCACGTGCTGGTGCTGAGCACACCTTATACGGGTGCTTAATTTGATAAATTGTTCTGAGGTGCTGAATTACACCGCCGAGGTACTTAACAATTCCAAGTGAGATGTCGATTGTATGGTGCTGAATCATAGAACTACAAACCTCTGTGCTGAATCATATGAAATACATATAGATGATTATACTAGGTTAATGAGTGAACGATAGCTTGTACTTAAGTCGGATGTAATCCGAGTCGTATGCTGCACAGAGATAACCCACCTAGCAAGGCTGATGATCAGCACAATTTTCAGCAGTACCTGAACACCCTCTAACTAAAGTAAGGAGCTAATAACACACATTGTTGTGACTAATATGTTCAATCTATGTGTACTGTTTAAAATGAGAATGCTTTAGATGGTAAACAGTTGCCTGAATTTGGGAAACTGGAGTTACTCATTCAGATTTAATGTTAGTTGGTCATATGATGTCCCTTTCGTACTGACATTCCACAACTACATGGTATTTCTTTGCAGCCATATGAAAGAGCACTTTGGTTAGTGCAAGGATTTTATAAAGCCAACGGTGCATGTGGCTTACATGAAGAAAATATATTTCTTGATGCAAACGGAACCAGAAGTTTTTTTATTCAAATAAACCTCAACCTCCTCTAGATTTTTTACACGGGTAAGCAAAGTAAAAAGGAGGATATTACAAGCTCCATTGTAAAAAAATAGCAACATCATTGCAGAACTCAATAAGACTGGAATAAACAAAACCAAAATGCCATAGCACCACTCATCTGAAACATTAAACCGAGTCTGTATCAACAGGTTGGAATTGCCGGTGTTCTAGAGGATTTTGTGATGAACAAGACCAAGGCGATAGGAGTGGGTAATCCAAACATGGTTGGTACTAAAAAGGGGGTCTGAATTCGGTGCTAGTCAAGCTTGCACATCGTTTTGCCTTATCTTCTTAAGACAACTATAGATTAGACTAAAACAGATTAAAAACTTGAAATTGGTTGCCTGATGCGCCTTCTTTTGGTTGCACTTTGCCCGAGAACCCCAGATTGGCACTAGTCATTGCTGTCCACGATCAGCTTAACACTTATCTGAGGCGCTGAACCATATTGGTGCTTAACACTTCTCCGAGGTATTGGATCATAGGGGTGCTTAATGCGTTGATTCGTAGGTGCTGTGTGGCATCCCGCCAAAACCACTACTAGAAAATCGCGTTGTTTTTGTGCATTGCATCATCATGACCGCATGCTCATGTCATCATGCCGCATTGCATTTGAGCATCGTCATGTCATCTTGCATTTGTTTGCATAAAACTATTTTCGAAAAAACCCGATTTTGTTTGCTAAGCGCCCCGTCTTGATTTCAAATTAAAAACCGGGTCTCCGGAATATTTTGTTTTGACTAACCACGGTTTGCAACGGTCCGTTTAAAATAAATAAAGTGTTTAATTGTTTTAGGGGGGGCAGCCGAACCGGGCCGATCCGACCCAGTTGGCCACCCCCAGTATAAAACGGTCCAACCAAACTCTAAATCCTATCCCCACCCAATCCTATTCTACCCACCAATCCCGGCTTGCCATCTCACCCTCTCCCCCAATCCCTACCCACCTTGCCACCTCACCAATCCCCCTCTTTTCCCCCCTCTCTCTCTCTCACCTAGCCCCCACCTACCCCTCTCCCTTACAACCGGGCCCCACCCTCTCTGGCCCACCTACTTCCTCACTCAAACCCCCCCAAAACGACCCACCCCGGGTCCCACCAGCCTCGCGCCTGGCCCCACCCGCAGCCACTCCCTCTCTCCCCCTGTTCAAACCCTCCCCAACCCCACTCACAGCACACACGCACTCGCCGCCTCCCCTCCTGCTGGACCCACCCCGACCCCACTGGCCCCCACGCGCCTCCCGCTCCCTCTTCCTCCCCGCGTCGCTCCCCACGCCTCCTCCTGCCTGAACCTCCCTCTCCCTCGGCCAGGAGGCCCACCGCTCCTCCTCCAAGGCCGTCGCCTCCTCCCCTGCTCGGCCTCTGCGCCCGCCCCTCCTCTCCTCTCCGCCTCCGCCTGCAGTGCCGCCTCGCCAAGGCTGATGCTGGGAGCCTGTCCATTGGAGCTCCTTCCTCCGCCACTGCCTCACCCCATGGGCGCCGCCTCGAGGCCGCCGAGCCCTACCTGCTGCCCGCTTTCTCCGGCGAGCCCCTCCCGCCGCACCTCCTCCCGGCCTGCTCACCGCTGCGCCGCTTGCGCCAGCACCGCCCTTCGCCCAGGTTCCTCCTCGCCGCTGAGCTCCTCTGTCTCCGGTGTTGCTGCCCTTTCTTCAGGCCGCCCAGGCCGGACGCCGCCGCTCGACAACCCTCGCCGCCGCCAGGTCCATCGCCCCAGCGCCAAGATCCGCCGCTTCATTGCCGCCATCGTCCGCGTCCTCCGGCCGCTGCCCGGCGCTGCCCCGGCATGTCCTCCCGCGTCGTCTTGCCGCCAGCGAGCCCGCGATCCACCTCCCCGACTCCGTCCTGCGCGCAGCGCAGCTGCCCATCATCGCTGTGTTCTCGCGAAGATCGAACATGCTGACCTCACCTCTGGCCCACGTGTGTTTTTGTGTGTTTGTGCGATGTTCCCAAAACGCCCGAGTCCAACGACAAGATCGGCATCGGCAAAACCAAGAGGGAACCCCAAGATCTTCGGGAGAAACCTCGGCTATAGACCAAGTGCGCCAACCACACCGAGAAACCACGGTACCCGGAGATCGACACAGGACTGAAGCACCAAGGCCTCCTTCATGGAATCGCCAAGATCCACCGGCGCCAAACCCAAGACCGACATCGTCATCCGAGAACTTCGACAATGACGCCAAGCTCGTCGGAATCCCAGACGCCAAGTACTCCCTCGAGGACGCCGAGTACTTCACCCCGGACACCGAGACCCTGGACGACAAGTTCTCCTTCCCGGAAGCATTGACACTCGCGCGACAAGAACTACTTCCCAGATCCGAAGACCCTAAATCCCGGAGTCCGAGAACGATCCCGTCGAACCCTGAACCCTGAGACCAACCCCGAACCTCGGAACCCCAAGATCTGCCGAACCCTAATGTGTGAACCTTTTCCCGAGCCCCTATTTTATAAATGCTAAATATAAAACCTGTTGCATATTAATCATTCATCTCGCATGCATATTTGTGTGGTTTGGGGGCCTTATGCCGATTCACCTAAATTAAATATGGGGCCCATATGCGGGCAATTCTAGTCTTATATTGGCCTCATTTAAAATTTGTGTAGCGAACCGGTGCGATCTTTTGCCATGTTAAGACAACATTTAATTTGCGGGGTAGATAAATAACATGCACCATCTAATTAATTGTCGGGACCCCGGTTCCACTTAATATTGCCCAATTGCATCGCATCTTTGCCATGTCATACATCATACATGCATCATGCCCGATCTTCTGCCGTTGTATTAAATAGTGCATCCGGTGTTTATTCTAGTGTTTTGCTTCTTCGCGGATAAGGCCGTTGAGTTGATGCGAGTGTCTATCCGATCTTCGGTTGAACCTTCGACAATGTTTTCAGGCGAGCATCTTCCCCCTTTCTACCTATCTTACTTTTATAGTATTTATTCCCCCCTGTTGATCTATTGCTATATGTGTTGCGATGCTCTAGTTTTCGTACCCGTGACATCCCTCGCAGCCTTATATTGCCTTGGACACATCCTGTTACCTGTTATTTGGTAGATAGTTGGACTTGCGCGTCGTAGTCGCTTGCTCAAGTGTTGTTGCATGTCGTCAAGTGCCACAGTTGTTGGTGTATTGCCGCATGTTTGATGTTGGAGATGAGCTTGGCTTTACTTATCGTTCACTTTAATTCCTGTTTAACAACTAAAATTGAAGTAAGTAAGCAGAGGCACAGGTGAGCAATAGGTGTTATTTGGTTGTTAACCGTCCACTTGTGTCCCGTAGGACCCCGAGTACTTGATACATGTTTCTTGATTTATCGCGCTATCCACATCCGGGAGGATTATGGGACCCCCCTGAGCCAGAGCTTGATTCAGTCTTATTTCTTGGGGCCACAAACTAGTTTGAGGTTTTATTTACGATCCCGTACTTATGCCATGCTTTACTGCTTTATTTAAATTGTGCGATGGATAGCACATGTACTGTTTAGGTAAGCGGAGTGTTTTCGCGGTATCGACAATCCCAGTTTTGGGTTCCCGATCGTTGACCATCGACGCAAACCTTGAGTCCGTCTCGAGTCACTAGCTTCGCTATGGTGTACTCAATGGGGTGGCCTCAAATATTTCTGAATCCTGTGATTGCTTTGTCGTGAAGGCCTCGTTGGGTTTTGATTTGGTTTTTCCGAGGTTGATCGAGTGTGTGTTGATATTGGTGCACCCCGGCCGGGTAAAACTTTCTGAAAGCCGTGTCCGCGGTTATGGACGACTTGGAGCACAGTATCTCGATTATAGACAACTATAACTAAAGTAGTGCTATAAATTTGACTCTATAATGACTAGTAATCAGCTTCACTATAATGGAATGGCTAAATAAACCTGCCAACAATTGCTTGTTTGAGTTGTCGCTTGCGACCATTGTATCTGACTAGTAAGTATTGCAACTATAACGGAATGGCTAAATAAAAGTACCAACAACTGCTGGGTGTTGGGATATCTCATGCTATTTGTATCTGACTAGTAGGTGTTGCAATTACAATGGAATGGTTAACTAAAACTGCCCACTGCTTATTTTATCAGGATGATTATCTATACCTGACTAGTAATTGATGCCACTATAACTGCATAAATAAAACTGCCAACTGTGTGAGTTTCCTCGGTTGACTTCCTCGTTTGGTCTCGAGGGGGAAACACCAGGATGAGTTTGTTTGATGGTAGTACCAGGTTGGTTCCGGATAGGTCTTTCTTACCCCTCTCTGATAGCCGCCTGTGGTATCGAGTCTCTATAGGTTGTTCAGTGCATGTTGCCGCTGCCGCTTCAGTCCACCATACCTATGTAGGCGAGGACGCTTGATTCTAGCCTCGCCTCTTGGCCTCGATCTTGGCTCCTCTTTTCCTTTGCCCTTTGTCGGCACCTTTTGTTTAAGCGGTTTTGAGATCGACGTCGTTAGCGGTTACCCTTCCGGCTTGGGGCAGTGTTATGGACGCCATTGGTTATTCTTCGTGGCTCTTAGCCCCATTTGCATCTTGTCCGTGCTGGACGCCTATCATTTTCAAGGTGATTTGGATCTTTGTATATTATATTCGTATTCTTGACTCTTTGAGTCAACTTTGTTGTATATATCTGCTCATTACGTGGGTCCCATCGAGGACTGTTGTGTAATGTTATTACTTCGTTTTCCACCCGCACGAAAGTGCCTGGTGGGCACCTTTGAATCGTTTCTATGCGGGTTTGGCGGGTTTCGCTAAAACTTGCATAGGGTCGATTCTGAGGGTGTTACATGCTGATTCATTTGTTTGAGTGAAATATATACTTTTAGTGGCCCTATGTCTACTGCCAGTATATCGAGTCAACAAGTGGAGCATGATTCGAGTCAGTGTGTCATGATTCGAGTCAGTGTGTCGCAACAAGTGGATGCATATTTTTTACAAGGGTGCTTAATAGGTTAACGTGTGGTGCTGATGGGCCTAAACTGATGCTGCTACATGAAACCTGCTCCGTGCTCTTGGCTGTTAGTGTTCTAATATTTTTAGGGAGGTCTGCTATCATGTTGTTGGTTATGCTCTTGGTTGTTATCATGCTCTGCTAGTTGCTTCTTTCTCTTACACATCAGATGAATTGAAGTAATAAATTATGTCATTTTTTGATAGAAACAACGCTTTATTGATCAGATAACATCAACTAAATTATGTCATATTTATGTGTGGTTCTGTAATTTTTTATAGGGAACCTGATCAGATAACATTTCATGAGATTATACTACAAGGCCATGTATAAAGGAGAACTAGCATCACGTAAAGATGGTTGCTGAAGAGATGCGAGCCTGCAGTTCTCAATGACGAGATTGTCGTCTTGTGGCTGGTTTGGTCGTTGGCAAAGGCATGGTGCCTTCCCTTATAGCGGATGAAGACTAGGCTAGGAACCTACAAAAAGTTGGTCAACAATATGCATAGGAGCTTTCTCTTAGTTTGATTCTACTTACTATTCATTCATTTTAATTTGAAGTAAGCAAGCATGAATGCTAGAGCCTGAATGCTGGAGACACTCTTCTCTCTTTTTAATCTTTTCTCTGCCCGGGTATATGTGCTTTCTGTTGGAATTATGCCCTAGAGGCAATAATAAAGATGTTATTATTATAATTCTTGTTCATGATAAAGTTTATATTCCATGCTGGAATTGTATTAAGCGGAAACTTTAATACTTGTGTGGTTTGTGAACAACACCGTGTCCCTAGTACGCCTCTATGGACTAGCTCATTGATCAATGATGGTTAAGGTTTCCTAACCATAAACATGAGTTGTCAATTGATAATGAGATCATATCATTGGGAGAATGATATGGTGGATAGACCCAAACAAAGCAGAGCAATTAGATCGTGTCATCGTGTTCGTCTTTGCGAAGCTTTTCCTATGTCAAATATTGTATTCCTTAGACCATGAGATAATGCAACTCCTGGTATCGGAAGAAAGCTTTGAGGTCATCAAACGTCATCCTATGAGAGGGTGATCATAAAGGTGTCTCGGTGATCGGAAAGTATCTGGGTTGTATGTATCGAGATGGGATTTGTCCTCCCAAGTCGGAGAGATATTGGGCCCACTCGGTAATCGATATCAACACCGCTTGCAAGCATGTGGTTAAGGAGTTAATCACAAAGTGATATCGGATTACGAACGAGTAAAGTACTTGCAGAACGAGATTGAACTAGGTATGACGGTGCAAGCGATCGAATCTCGCAAGTAAAATATCGCGAGACGAAGGGAATATATATATGGGATTGATTGAATCCTGGCATCGTGGTTCATCCGATATGATCATCGATGAATGTGTGTGGAGTCAATATGGGTGCCTGCACCCGCTGTTGATTATTGATAGAAGATCATGTCTGCATGTTTTCGAACCCGCAGGTCACACACTTAACGTATCTCGACGCTAGGATAGATTGGATAATTGGTTTATGAATTTTGTTCGAGTCTCGGATGGGATCCGGATATCACGAGAGGTTCCGAATGGTCCGAGAATAAGATTCATATAAGGCGGGCAGTTTTGGAGTTCAGAATTGTTCCGGGTTAATCGGTATTATACCGGAAGCTTCTAGAACCTTCCGGAAGGGGACCAACGTGGCCCCACCTTCCGGGAGGGGGCATGGGCCTATGAGGGAGTGTCCTGGCCGCATTGGGCCAGGGGCACAAGGCCCCATAGGGCCCAGCCGATCCTAGATAAGTTTAAACTCGTTTAAACTAGAGATAGGATTTCTAGATAAGGGAGAGTTTAAATCGTTTAAACTAGAGATAGGATTTCTAGATAAGGGAGAGTTTAAATTGTTTAAACTAGAGATAGGATTTCTAGATAAGGGAGAGTTTAAATTGTTTAAACTAGAGATAGGCTTGGAGGAGGGGCAAGGGCTGGCCGCCCCCCTCTATATATAGAGGGGTGGTGCGCCCCCTCCCCCACACACACCTTCCTCCAAGCCCTAGCAGCCTTGCTACCTTCCTCTCTCCCTCCCGACTGTTTGTAGGCGAAGCCCTGCAGCAGAAATTCTCCACCATATACACCACGCCGTGTTGTAGATCCAATCTATCTCCACCATACTTGCTGGTCCGAGGAAGGAGGAGACGTCGAGGTGCTGCAGTGTGCATCTCACGGAGGCGCCGCCACTTGTGGTGCTAGATCGGATCGGATCGCGAGGAGGAGAAGCGAGTACGACTACATCACCCACGTTCCGACGAACGTTCATTGCGCGAATCATCAAGGGTATGAAGATCTAATCCAATCTATCTCGTTGATTGCATCTCCTAGATTAGATCTTGGCTTTCCTCTGATCGCATCCGTGAAAATTTTGATTTACTATGTCGCGAAACCCTTCAAAGGGTATCGAGCTAGATCTATGCGTAGATGTGTTTCACGAGTAGAACGCAACATGGTTGTTGTGGGCGTTGATGTTTTCTGCAAGCCTCTTGTTTGTGTTCTTCTTATGACGGGATAGTGAGATTGAAGCGGTCCAGCCAACCTTACGCGACGCCATTCATTCGCGAGACCGCTCCGCACTTGACGGTGGCTTGTTCACACATGCGGTGGTGGATGTCGGTTTCTCTCACTATAGTTGTCATGGGATTAACACCGAGTTTGGCAACCATAATATCACCGTTGTGGCTTTCCGTAGGTAAGAATCGTTTAGCATCTACTCCCATAAGCCACGTAAAACATGCAACAACAAAGTAGAGGCGCCTAACTTGTTTTTGCAGGAGTGTTCTGTGATATGGTATGGCCCAAGATGTGATGTGTATATTGTATGCGATGATCATGTTTTGTAATGTTTCACGACTTGCATGTCGATGAGTACACAACCGGCAGGAGCCATATGGTTGTCTTTATAATTGTGTATGACCTGCGAGTCAACTTCTTATACGCCATGTAATAGCTTTACTTTATCGCTAAGTAGTTAGCAATAGTTGTAGTTGCTGTTCATGGTGGAGGCAATCATGGTGGAGTGATGGAGATCATGCCGGAACGCACAAGATGGAGATCATTGCGCGAAGATTGGCTATACCATGTCACATAAAGTTATATGCATGTGATGTTTATCCCTTTATGTATCTTATTATGCTTAGATCGCGACGGTAGCATTATAAGATGATTCCTCACTTAAAGATCAAGATAAAAACTGTGTTCTCCCCAAGTATGCACCGTTGTGAAAGTTCGTCGTTTCCAAGCATCACGTGATGATCGGGTGCTATAGACTCTACGCTCACATACAACGGGTGCAAGCCAGTTTTGCACACGCGGAAATACTTGGGTCTAACTTGACGAGCCTAGCATGTATGGAACATGGCCTCGGAACACAAGAGCCGAAAGGTTAAGCATGAGTCATATGAATGATATGATCGACATTTTGTTGTCCACCATTGAAACCACATCTCTTCTCGTGATGATCGGATTAGGTGTGGTGAATTTGGATCGTGTTCACTAAACAACCTGAGGGATGTTGAATTTAGTGGGAGTTCATCTAGTAATTTGATTAAGTTGAACTATTTATCATGAACATAGTCTAAATTGTACTTGCAAATATTGTAGATCACATGGCCAAGTCCAACTTCAACTTCAACGTTTTTGCTGAGAAGGAAAAGCTTAGAAACAATGGGTCTAACTTCACCAATTGGTTCCGCAATCTAAGAATCATTCTGTTCATGGACAAAAGGACTATGTCCTTGGTAAAGCGTTAGGTGACCCTCTGCAAATCGCGCTACCGATGAGAAAGCCTATCAACAAGAAAGATGATTATGGTGTGATTAAGAGCACCATGTTGTTTGCTATGGAACCGAGCTTCAAAATCATTTTGAAACCTATCCCGGCCCTTTGAGATTCTCGAGGAGCTGAAACCATGTTTCGACTCAAGCCCGCTCGAGAGATATGAGATCTCCGAGAAGTTCTTTAACCGCAAGATGGAGGAAGGAGTTCGTTAGTGAGCACGCCATAAAGATGTCGGGCTACACTCAACGCTTGAGCAACCGGAATGCACGATTCCAGAGGAGCTCAAGATTGACAGGTTCGCAATCACTCCCTCCCAGCTACAAAAGTTTTGTAGTGACTCATAATCGATTGGTTCCATCGATACGATCACCGAGCTCTTCGCAGTCAAGGCTGCGAAGTGGACATCAAGAAGGATAATCATGTGTTGATGGTCAACAAGCCCTCCTTTAAGAAAGGTAAGGAGCAAAGAAGCCCTTCAAGAAGGGCGGCAAGCGTAATGCCCTCGCCGAGAAGCTCAGTCCGTCCTAAGCCGGACATCGAGTGCTTCTATTGCAAGGACAGTGTCACTAGAAGCGCAATCGTCCAAGTACTTAGCGGACAAGAAGGCTGGCACCATCAAAGGTATATTTGATATACATGTTATTGATGTTTTCCTTACTAGCCCTCGCTAGTGCCCGGTATTTGATACCGTTCGGGCTAATATTTGTAACTCAAACAGCAGGAGCTACTAATAGACGGCGCCTTGCGAGGGATGAGGTGACGATGCGCGTTGGCAACGGATCAAGAGTTGATGTGATGGCCGCCGGCACGCTCTCCTTAGTTTTACCTTCGGGATTAGTTTTAAACCTTAATAAATGTTATTATGTGCCTGCGTTGAGCATGAACATTATTTCCGGATCATGTTTATTGCAAGACGGTTATTCATTTAAATCGGAGAATAATGGTTGTTCTATTTATATGAGTAACATCTTTTATGGTCATGCACCTCTTGTGAATGGTTTATTTCTTCTAAATCTCGAAAGGGATGAAACACACATCCATAACATTGAGGCTAAGAGATGCAAAGTAGATAGTGATAATACTACTTATTTGTGGCACTGCCGTCTAGGTCATATTGGTGTAAAGCGCATGAAGAAACTCCATTCTGATGGACTTTGGAGTATCTTGATTTTGAATCATTTGACGATGCGAACCATGCCTCATGGGCAAGATGATCAAAACCCTGTTCTCCGGTATGATGGAGCGAGCAACAGACTTGTTGGAAATCATACATACCGATGTATGCGGACCGATGAGTGTTTTGACGCGGTGGATATCGCTATTTTCTCACTTTTACCGATGACTTAAGTAGATATGGGTATATCTATTTAATGAAACATAAATCTGAAACGTTTGAAAAGTTCAAAGAATTTCGTAATGAAGTGGAGAACCATCGTAATGTAAAGATTAAGTTTCTACGATCCGATCGGGGCGAATATTTGAGTTATGATTTTCTCACGCATCTTAAAGCAAGTGGAATCATTTCACAACTCACGCCACCGGAACACCACAACAAGAATGGTGTGTCACCGGAATCGAACCCTATTAGATATGGTCCGATCAATGATGTCTCTTCTTGATTTGCCATTATCATTTTGGGGTTATGCATTAGAAACCGCTGCATTCACTTTAAATAGGGCTCCATCTAAACTGTTGAGACGACACCGTATGAACTGTGGTTTGGTGCTAAACCTAAGTTGTCGTTTCTTAAAGTTTGGGGATGCGAAGCTTACGTCAAGAAGTTGATGCCGACAAGCTCGAACCCAAAGCGAGAAATGCGTCTTCATAGGATACCCTAAGGAAACTATTGGGTATACCTTCTATCACGTAACCAAGGCAAAGTGTTTGTCGTGAAGAACGGTTCCTTTCTTGAGAAGGAGTTTCTCTCGAAAGAAGTGAGTGGGAGGAAAGTAGAGCTAGACGAGGTTATTGAACCTTCTCTTGAATTGGAGAGTAGCGCAAGACCTGAAATTGTTCCAAAGTGCTTTGCACAACAATAGAGGAAGCTAATGACAAGGATCATGAAGCTTTGGACGATGTCACATCGAACGTCGCAGTCGACAAGGTCGCGTGCCCCTCCCGAGTGGTACGGCAACCTGTCTTGTTGTCTTGTTGGTAGAAGACAATGAACGTTAACTATGAGGAAGCGATGATGAGCCCAGACTCTGAGAAATGGCTGGAAGCCATGAAATCCGAATTGGGATCCATGAGCGAAAACCAAGTATGGACTTTGGTGGATCCTCCTAGCGACCGAAAGGCCGTTGAGTGCAAATGGATATTTAAGAAGAAAACGGACGCGGATGGTAATGTTACCATCTATAAAGCACGGCTTGTCGCAAAAGGTTTTCGACAAGTTCAAGGTGTTGACTACGATGAGACTTTCTCTCCCGTAGCGATGTTTAAGTCCATTCATATTTTATTAGCAATTGCTGCGTTTCATGATTATGAAATATGGCAGATGGATGTCAAGACTGCTTTCCTCAATGGCAACATTGATGAAGAGTTGTATATGATGCAATCCGAAGGTTTTGTCGATCCTAAGGATGCTGGTAAAGTATGCAAACTTCAGAGTTCCATTTATGGACTGAAGCAAGCATCTCGGAGTTGGAACCTTCGTTTTGATCAAGTGATCAAGAGCTTTGGATTTGTTCCAAATTGCTACGAAGCTTGTATCTACAAGAAAGTGAGTGGTAGCTCGGTGACGTTTCTGGTACTATATGTGGATGACATATTGATTATTGGAAATGACATCAACATGCTTAACGATGTGAAGAGTTATTTGAACAAGTGTTTTTCAATGAAAGACCTAGGTGAAGCTGCTTATATATTGGGCATCAAGATCTATAGAGATAGACAAAGACGCACGATAGCTTTAAGCCGAGTACATACCTAGACAAAGTTCAAAGGTTCGTAATGGATAAGGCAAAGAAAGGTTCAATGCCTATGTTGTCGTAAGATATTGAGCAAGGCTCTGTCCACCACGGTAAATGATAAGGAAGCTATGAGCAAAGTGCCTTATGCCTCGCCATAGGTTCCATCATGTATGCCATCTTGTGTACTAGACCGATGTGTCCAATGCTCTTAGTTTGACGAGCAGATATCAAAGTGATCCAGAGTGGAACACTGGACAGTGAAGAACATCCTAAAGTACCTAAATAGAACTAAAGAAATGTTCTTAGTCTATGGGGGTGATGAACAACTTGTCGTAAAAGGTTACGTCGACGCTAGTTTCGACACCGACAAGGATGATTCTAAATCTCAGACAGGACACGTTTATATTTTGAATGGAGGAGCTGTGAGCTGGAGAAGCTGCAAGCAAAGCGTGATCGCGGGATCTACAGTAGAAGCGGAATACATGGCTGCTGCAGAAGCGTCAAGTGAAGGAGTTTGGATCAGAAACTTTATCACTAAGCTTGGCGTGGTTCCAAGTGCATTGGACCCACTAGAGATATTGTGTGACAACACTGGCACCATAGCACTCGCTAAGGAACCAAGATATCATCCAAAGACCAAACATATCAACCGCAAGTTTCATATAATCCGAGATTATATAGCATATGGAGATCTGAAGATTAGCAAAGTACATACAGATCTGAATGTCGCAGATCCATTGACTAAACCTCTTCCACGTGTAAAACATGATCAACACCTTAGTGCCATGGGTGTGAGATTGTTGCCAGATGTAAACTAGATTATTGACTCTAGTGCAAGTGGATGTTGGAATTATGCCCTAGAGGCAATAATAAAGATGTTATTATTATAATTCTTGTTCATGATAAAGTTTATATTCCATGCTGGAATTGTATTAAGCGGAAACTTTAATACTTGTGTGGTTTGAACAACACCGTGTCCCTAGTGCGCCTCTATGGACTAGCTCATTGATCAATGATGGTTAAGGTTTCCTAACCATAGACATGAGTTGTCAATTGATAATGAGATCATATCATTGGGAGAATGATATGGTGGATAGACCCAAACAAAGCAGAAATTAGATCGTGTCATCGTGTTCGTCTTGAAGCTTTTCCTATGTCAAATATTGTATTCCTTAGACCATGAGATAATGCAACTCCACGGTATCGGAAGAAAGCTTTGAGGTCATCAAACGTCATCCTATGAGAGGGTGATCATAAAGGTGTCTCTCGGTGATCGGAAAGTATCTGTTGGGTTGTATGTATCGAGATGGGATTTGTCCCTCCCAAGTCGGAGAGATATACTTGGGCCCACTCGGTGTCGATATCAACACCGCTTGCAAGCATGTGGTTAAGGAGTTAATGACAAAGTGATATCGGATTACGGAACGAGTAAAGTACTTGCGTGAACGAGATTGAACTAGGTATGACTGCCGACGATCGAATCTCGCAAGTAAAATATCGCGAGACGAAGGGAATATATATATGGGATTGATTGAATCTCGCATCGTGGTTCATCCGATATGATCATCGATGAATGTGGAGTCAATATGGGTGCCTAGACCTCGCGTTGATTATTGATAGAAGATCATGTCCGCATGTTCTCGAACCCGCAGGTCACACACTTAACGTATCTCGACGCTAGGATAGATTGGATAATTGGTTTATGAATTTTGTTGAGTCTCGGATGGGATCTGGGATATCACGAGGTTCCAATGGTCCAGAATAAGATTCATATAAGGCGGGCAGTTTTGGAGTTCGAATTGTTCCGGTTAATCGGTATTGTACGAGCTTCTAGAACCTTCCGGAAGGGGACCAACGTGGCCCCACCTTCCGGGAGGGGGCATGGGCCTATGAGGGAGTGTCCTGGCCGCATTGGGCCAGGGGCACAAGGCCCCATAGGGCCCAGCCGATCCTAGATAAGTTTAAACTCGTTTAAACTAGAGATAGGATTTCTAGATAAGGGAGAGTTTAAATCGTTTAAACTAGAGATAGGATTTCTAGATAAGGGAGAGTTTAAATTTTTTAAACTAGAGATAGGCTTGGAGGAGGGGCAAGGGTTGTCCGCCCCCCTCTATATATAGATGGGTGGTGCGCCCCCTCCCCCCACACACACACCTTCCTCCAAGCCCTAGCAGCCTTGCTACCTTCCTCTCTCCCTCCCGACTGTTTGTAGGCGAAGCCCTGCAGCAGAAATTCTCCACCATATACACCACGCCGTCGTGTTGTAGATCCAATCTATCTCTCCACCATACTTGCTGGTCCGAGGAAGGAGGAGACGTCGAGGTGCTGCACGTGTGCATCTCACGGAGGCACCGCCACTTGTGGTGCTAGATCGGATCGGATCGCGAGGAGGAGAAGCGAGTACGACTACATCACCCACGTTCCGACGAACGTTCCGATGTGCGAATCTTCAAGGGTATGAAGATCTAATCCAATCTCTCTCGTTGATTGCATCTCCTAGATTAGATCTTGGCTTTCCCTCTGTTCGCATCCGTAGAAAATTTTGATTTACTATGTCGCGAAACCCTTCACTTTCATCTGGTGTAAAGATGGAGTTATACCAACACACTATCTCACTTTGGTCCAGTAAGTTGCTATTTGCTGGTACAGTCCGTGGGTACCGTCGTACCGAGTGAAGACCTTGCATAAAATAATATTTTTCGAGTTAGGTGCCCCACTGCCCTTTGATACAATACTCGGATTTGGCCTGCATTAAGTACCTGCCACCCAAGTCGGCCCACACAAGAGTGGACTGGTACAGTATTTGAATTTCAAACCATGGGCCTGGTTTTCTGCACGCATTCGATTGGGACAGAAGGTCGACAGAGAGACCAAATTTGCACATCACTCTTTTTTGCCTTTTGTTGCATGGTTTTCAAACATGGATTCAAACAAAGGCTGCTAACACTACACAAATAGGACTGCAAATCTATGGCAAATTTCCTCATTTGCTTGTGCTTGTCATGTGCTATGTGAGAGAAAATAGTTTCACAAATAGGTAGGATAAATTAGAAAAGAAGAAAGGGAGACATTGGATACGCATCTTAAAGCGCGTGTGTGGTGATAGATGCTTCCTCTAGGGAGGATGGACGTACCAAATCCGCGTCATATATATATATATATATATATATATATATGGGAAATAGCCTGCTAAACAGGGCATAGCTACGCATAGCGTATCCACCGTTGATTCTATCCTCTTTTGATACAGGGAGCACATGTATCCAGACCCAGGATTTGTCTAAGAACTAACGCCGTTAGTGTTCCTTTTGCATGCATGCATGAAGCCCTACCAAAACAAAGCTTGTCTAATTTCGTTTGCATGAGGCAAACCCTAACGAGCAACATGCAAAACAAAGTTGTCTAATTTCGTTTGCATGAGGCAAACCCTAACGAGGAACATGCAAAACAAAGCTTGTCTATTTTCGTTTGCATGAGGCAAACCCTAACGAGCAACATGCAAAACAAAGCTTGTCTAATTTCGTTTGCATGAGGCAAACCCTAAGGAGCAACATGCAAAATAAAGCTTATCTAGTTTCGTTTAGGTGAGGCAAACCCTAAGGAACAACATGCTGAGAAACCCTAACTTATTTAGTTTCTCTTCAACTTTCCTTGCTCATTTGAAAAACTAGGTGGAACCGGTTATTGCTTTCTTCCCTCTACCTCATCCCTCCTCGTGCCGGGAGAACACAAAAAAATGTGGAGGGATGCGCGCGATAAGTAACTCTCTCCCGCCAAAAAAAACAATACACTAAACCAGTTAGATGAAATTTTAGGGTTTGCATAGTACCACAAACCTTCACTAGGGTTTGCATACTATGTAGAACTCATTTTAAGCCTTGTTGAATTATCTTTCCATTTTAGATGCTAAAAGTTTCTTTGCCAAACAGCGAGCTAAAATTTTTAGGGTTTTCGATCACGAGCCCCTAGACATTGCATGCAAGTACACACACACGGTGCTTCAAACGCCGTTAGGAACCGTTACTACTTTCAAGATCCAGCCATTACCATCTAAACTAGTAGTGTATGTGATCTCTTTATCCAACGGTCCTAAGCCCATGCGTAGCTACGCCTGTGTTTAGCAAATCCGCGTCGATATATATATTTATATATAGCCTATGCGTAGCTACGCCTGTGTTTAGCAAATCCGCGTCGATATATAGAAACCCTATTTGACACCTAGGGTGCAGAATAGTAATTTTGCACCCCACATAACTTTATGTTGTCACATTTAGAAATTTATGTTTTGTATACAAATAATTATGTTCATATTCATCCACAATGCAAAAAAAATGACATAAAAAATAATTTATGAGTAATTATAGTGTAAATAACACTAAAAATACACATTTTATGTCGTATTTTTATACGACATGTAAACAAAAAAAATTATGACATGTAATTATTTTCTTATGTTCTTCTCAACTCTCGAGGTAATACAAAATTTACGTGACGTAAAAATAATATACGGTTCTAAAGATAGAGGGTGGGTGTAGAATAACTATTCTACACCCTAGGTGTCAAATAGCGCCACCATATATATATATATGACCGTTGGATAAAGAGATCACATGCAATGCTAGTTTTAGATGGTAGTGGCTGGCTCTTGGTAGGAGTAACGGTTCCTAACGGCGTTTGTACCACACCGTGTGTGTACATGCATGCAATGCCTAGGGCTCTAGCAAACCCTAATTTTTTAGCTTGCTGTTTGGCAAAGAAACTTTTAGCATCTAAAATGGAAAGATAAAGTGAACAAGGCTTAAAATAAGTTCTGCATGCATTTGACTATGACACATTGGGTTCGGCGCAATGGAATAAGGCATGCTTGCAATGCCTAGGGTTTGTCACGTCCGAGAAGCTTACTTTGTTTAGGGGTTTTTGCATTACACATTGGGTTCAACGCAATGAAATAAGGCTTAGTTTGGTTAGGGTTTACCGCATGTAGTATATTAGGGTTTGCCTCACCTAAATGAAATTTGATAAGCTTTATTTTGCTAGGGCTTCATGCATGTAGTATATTAGGGTTTACCATGTAGTATATTAGGGTTAGGGTTTACCGCATGTAGTATATTAGGGTTTGCCTGACCTAAATGAAATTTGATAAGATTTGTTTTGCTAGGGCTTCATGCACGCATCAAAGGAACACTAACGGCGTTACTATTGAGCCAACATCTAGGTCTGGATAATGTGCTCCCTATATCAAAAGGGGAGAGAATCAACGGTGGATAGGCTATGCGCAGCTATGACTGTGTTTAGCTGGTGTATATATATATATATATATATATATATATATATATATATATATATATATATATATATATATATATATATATATATATATATATATATGTACATATATACACACACACAAAAACATGGGACACATCAAGAGTTCAACAATGACATGCCTAAGTTGCCAATGTGGCGTCTAGAGTGACCTCCATTTGGATATACCTGCAGAGCTTTGCCACTAGCTGGATGAACGATATGTGTGTCACGTGGATGATAGCCTTCCTGGCAATGAACTTAGAATCACCAGGATCAACCTGTCCCGCCTAGCAAAGTGGACCTTAGATGATGGTTCTCAATATACTGAATCATCAACTATACTTCGGGCCAACTGCTTTAATTAAGCTTTTTACCATATACTAGAGGAGGGCAAATGCCCCCCCCTGTCCATAGGTTAGGTTAACTTACCCCAAAATACTTTAGGTTATTTAGGTTCGATCCTATTTTTACTGTCACTCTGTTTTCAACAACATAGATCGCTGCCCATAGCAACGAGCTTGGCTCCACGGGCATTGTGGTTGAGGTCGCGCCACCCGGATCACGTTCCACCGGCATCCCGCAGGGCAGTTGGCTGTGCCGGTACAGTCGCTTGGCTGCTTGCTAGTACACACGAAGCTCGGGGCAGCTGTAGCAAGTCGCCGGCCCGCTCAGTCAGCTCGATCAGCTCCCCGGCCCAGATTAAGCGAGAGACTCGGCAGAAACATCAGCTCGCCGAGCACACCGATAGTTCCGCTCAGCCAGCTCACGGCGGGCGCTGGCTGACTGGTGCCTTCCTGCTCCTAGGTAGTACTACTAGTAGTGTGTGGATGCAAGCTGGGAGGCGTGCATTTTATCTGAGCTAGCTACCGTGCGTGTTGTGTGCTGCTGCAAGGAAAATTAGTACATCATCTAGTTTACAAGGTGATTATAAAAAATATATTTATTTTACAAAGGTAAAATATTTTATATCTTCTTTCATTCCTTTTTATAGTGTCTATATTTTTTTAAGAAAAATTCAAAATATAAGATATATTGAGTTACACAATTTATCTGGAGAACTTTTAGAACGGATGAAGTATATTTTAAAACGGAGGAATTAACTATCTTCCAATATTGGCCAATAGTTTACAAGGTGATCACAACAGAGCCGGCATGCTGAGATTTACGAGTGTTCAGCATTTTTCTAATTTGCTATTATTATACGTTTTATATAATTTTCTCACGAATTGTGCCAGCCTACTATTTCCTATATCTAGACTAATATTAAAAGACACAGAAGGTCAAATCCAGCGTTGTCTGTCCGTACGATGCAAATATCCAATGGCCCAGAACCGGTCCGTCTTTATCGGCTCATCACCGCGAGCGAGCGGACAATCCCGCATCTCTATATTATTTTTTCCAGCCACGAACCTTGCAGTTGCCCTCGAGTCCCCGACGCTGTGATTATCCAAACGCCTCCGCCGCACAAGCTGCCGCCGCTTCCCCCAACGTGCACCTCGAGTCCCCCACAGGCACGCGAGCCCTTCCCCCGCTGAGACACTGCCGTCGCCGCCCCCGCAGGCACACGAGGCCCCTGCCAAGATGCCGCCATCTCTAGCACGCGAAGGTCGCCGCCTTCGCCGGACGCCATCCACCCGCCTGCGCAGCCGCCAGCCTCCACCGCGCTGCCCAAGACCAGCCACGCCAGCCCGCAGCCTCCACGCTTAGCAGGCACCGCCTTCCGTCTGTCGACCCAGCCGCCGCAGCGCAAAGACGCCAGCCCGCCGTCGCCGTGCTATACACCGCCGCAGTACCCCCTGCCAGCTTCAGCCCCGACGCCAGCCCCCAAGCCGCAGCCCCGCCCCTGCAGTACGCGCTGTAGCACGACGCCAAACCGCCCACCAGAACTACGCGCAAGAAACCGCCGGCACACGCTACACCCCGGACGAGAGGCCGCCTTCACGCCAGTGCGCCGACAATTTCTTCAGGTATCCTTACTTCTGCCGATGGTTTTGCATCCAGTTTTTGCAGATGGTTCTCCATTGATTTGGAGGGAGATGCAACGTCTGCAGCTAATTAACAGGGACCATCATATTTGTTTCCGTCTCCTTCCAATATTTGCTTGATTTGTTTGCTTCAAGTTTTTGGATGGCCAGGTTTTCTTGCTGCAGGACCGCCAAGCAAGACATAGTATCCAATTCATCATATAAGATTCGGATTGTTGTATAACTCAAATTTATGTTGTCTATTTAAAGAAATCTAATGTGATTTGATTTTTTAACTATACGCAAATCAGTTGTTTCTTTTCTATTTTCTTCTCTTTGTATAATGCTTGTAAAGCTTAATTTGATGTGTTGTTAATTACATATTACTTCATTTTGGTTCACCTTGATTTTTCTGGTGCAGGTTGATGAACAGTATGAAATAGTACAGGAAAGAGAGGCCAAAATCAAATCCCACGAGATTTATGAAAGTTAGGACTGTTCTGAATGTCAAAGAGGTTAGTTTGTTCTCAATTTAGCCATGCCCAGTAAATTCTGCTCAAACAATTTTTTGACCACTCGGTTATGCCTTTAGCACTGAATAAATATGCAAGTATAGAATGTATACAAAGACTATGAAGGCGTTAGAGAAGTTTTTCTTATTTACATGTTGCTTAGAGTGTTGCCGTCTTTGTTTTGTTTAGAGAAGCAGGAGTGGATATTAGCATGCTCATTTCTCTATTATCAGGAGCTGCCCTGCAGCCAGATCTCGGCCACTACGCAACATCGTGGCCGTGGAAATGGACCAGGGGAAGAGGTAGCAGACGCTTCGGCAGAGGTGCAAGTGTAAGTAGTCGGTGCCACCGGCAGTAGAGGGCTCGCCGTGCTGGTTTTTCGATGGAGGCTCGTGACCATGAGGAAAGTTATCTAGGTGATCTACTGATCTGTGTGATTTTCAGCATTTTAGGCTTTCAGACTTTCGACCAACAGCTGTATTGCATGATTATAATGCGCTATCAACGAGCAACCTTATGCTGTCAAACGTTTTTTCTCTATGGGTTTTTGTTGTATTGTTATTTTACTTTTTGGAAAAAAACATCACAAGTGGTTCTGATGTTATTTACAATGCTGAGATGTTGTAACCTGCCAAAAAGTGGAGCCGACAATATCACTCTTGGTAAGTCCGTTTATGAAATAGAATATTCTATGTTGCACTGCAATCCTATGACATACATGTTTAATGTTCTTTATACTTGGCTTATTATAATTTAGATATACTTTTCAGCAACTATAAGTATTACCACGGAAATGTTTAGAAGGTTAAGTCTCATTCGGAAATGCTAATAAAATATATTTTTTAGTTCTGGCTCATATTATCTGGTAGCATGAACCTTGATATATTGTCATCTATTTTGGACTAAACGTGCATGTGTACGTGCTTGATTACTAGTTACATGTAATGCTACAAATGGTCCGAACCTGCCCGTCGATGAGGGCGTTCCAATAGTTCGATGGAACAACCCCCGGATAATTACAGCCCACTAGTCAATTGTCTGCTTGTGAGGCCCAGCCCAGCTATTTGATAGTACGAGAATTTCAATCTCTGGTCGTCGGGCTCCCGATCAGGATCCATCGATTGTTCCGTCTGACATACGGCGTTGTTCAGGTAGTTCTGATCGGCGCGAGCAACGCCCGCAACGCCCGCTAGCAGTTCCAGCTCCGCCAAAATTATTCAAATGTTTGACGCGAGTAACGCACTGCTACATGAACTTGTCTCCAAAATTATTCAAATGTTTGGACATCTTGATTGTTAAGTAGCAATGCCTTGTCAACTTGAGTTTGATGATGGTACGCAAAGTAGAGACGATCATCTTCATCCTCCGTCCACATGGAGGATGCTCTCTTCTTGGGTTTCACCATAGAGCTAAATTCCAACAAAATGTAAACTTTGAATAAACACACAAAATTCATGGTATTTCCTTGCAAAATTCATCTATGAAGTAGTGCAAATTCACTTAGAGGTTGCTGGAGCCGAATGGGAGGAGGCAGACACCACCTGCGCCGGTGCATTCCCCATCGAGCGTCTTTTAATCGGCGGAGGCAACCGCGATCCGAAAGGGTGGGGCAAAGACATACCGGAGGGAGCGGCGAGTGGATCCGGCCGAAACGCATCGACAACGAGGCCTGGTTCCGTCGAATTCGGCGATGTCGGTGGCGGCAGAAACCCTTGGTCACGCGGGTCGATTCCGACGGGTACAGACAGCGGCGACAAGCCAGAGAAGCTCAGGATGGTCGGCGGGGGCTCAGGGGACGCGGGGTTGCAGCGGGTGGTCGGCGGGCCGGTCGCCGGAGTCAAATCCGGCAAAGATGCGGGGCAGCGGGGGTTGTGGGGGGTGGTCGGGGTGGGTGGAGATTTTTTAGGAGTCGGGGTCGCGGACGCCTATATTTGAGAGCCGCGGAGGCCCATTCCTATTTTTTTCTCCTCTAACGACAATAGGGGTTCGGCTATAGGCGATTTTTTTAACACGACTATAGGCGTTTAGAGGACTAAAAACCGAAACTTTGCTCCTTTAACCGGATTTGAGGCTTTGTCTAGAGTTGCTCTAAAAGTGACTTGTTTATTAAGCATGGTTCTAGAGGTAAATTATTTAGAAGGTTTTATGCATCACATACAATAGAGTTCTCCCAAATAGAAAAACATGTGATAGAGAGTGGCTTGTTTACGGTAAAGAGATTGGAAAAAAAAATTGCTGCAAATTATTACGGAAGGGAATTGTGAGAGGATCATTAGCAAATGAGGGTTTCAGCGACTGGATACATCTTAGTGACTGGATACATATTAGCAATATACTTCAAGAGCATGAAACTAGTAGGGAACATGTCACAAATATGAGTATATGGTATGACTTGCGTATGAGAGAATTGATTTATATTTGGGATTTACTTGAGAAATCTATGGATCCGCTTGATATTCTAAAGTTTTTGGAGACACGCCGTTTTTATCCTTTTGTTAATATTGCATACAGAATTTTGTTAACCATTCTTGTTAATGTTGCATTTGTGGAAAGGAGCTTGTCTCAAATCAAGTTGTTGAAATCCTATATGTGTTCTACTATGACACAAGAAAGACTCAGTGGATTGGCGACAATAGTACTTGCGAATGGTATATCGGAGAAGATGAATTATAAAGATATGATTAAAGATTTTATTTTAAAAATATCGGAGGGGTGATGCTTTTTGGTAGGACATGAGGTTCATTCACTACTTTAGTGTTATATTTACTCTTTTATGATAAATTTCATAACGTTGTAGTATGAAATAACATATTCTAAAGTTATGTAATTAGTGAGCATATGATTTTGTTTTACTAATTATTGAGTTTGAAAAAAATGAGGCCCTGTTTTTTCAGCCGCATCTAGGCCCCGAATCTTGGAGAGGGGACTGCTTAATAACCAATGGTTAACCATTTCTAATCTAATAACCTAATGATTAATCTATTTTAACCCTTTACACCAAATGGTTTAATAGGTTTGAGTTTGAAAGATAAATGAGTAACCAAATCGCATTGTTAATTTACTAGACCTACGTACAGAATAGCCTACGTGCTAACGCGTGGAATAGAAACTGCTTGCTCTTGCACGCATGTGGCACACCGTGACCTCTTCGTCACAGGCTGCGCGGCAGTGCTCTGACCACGAAAAGAGTGTGTACAAGCTATTGTTCTTCTGTTTCTTAGTCCGCTGGAGGGCTGGATGTGCGCAACAGTAGCAGGATCGGAGCGGCCGAGTTCGACGTCCTCCATGGCGACGACACGCTCTTAAGAGGGTGTGTTGTCCGTGTTGGAAAACCACATCGCCGGCAGCCGGTGTTGGAATTTTATCCAGCTCATTTATTATATACCAATAAATTTGTGAAATCCTAAGGTCCATTTAGCCTATTTATGAAAGACAAGAGCTGAGAGTTTAGTCTCACGTTGCTAGTTGAGTGGAAGTTGAACCAACTTATAAGGAGAGCTCTTCCACCACTTGTACGAACTTGAAAAAAGAAGATATATACACATGCGCTCCTCCTCCTCCTCGCTCGCCACGCCGCGGGTTGCGGGAATCTCATCGAGCCAAGCTTTATTTTGTCACGCATGAATGGTATATGAACAGTTGTACAGAAGCTGAAACGTTTTGCTCGAATGGACTTTTAATACGAGCTAAATAAATACGAACTGAGTGGGGTCTGTCCGGGGGCTGCCGCCTGTTCGTTTCATCTCCTGCACGGCCTGTCTGTCTTCCCCTCTGTGCATATATAAGAGAGGTCGCGCCTCCTCTCAGACACACTGCCACACATCATTTGCGCCTCCAGTTTTAGAGCACTGTGCTATCCAGTCTTTCCCATCCCGTCTTGCGGCGTGCACCACGAGCCGGGACAGTAGGCCTCCGAGACACCGCTGCTTCGAGTCATGTACGGAAGAAGGGCGATAAGGTTTTTGGGGAGCGCAATCGGCACAACTACTAGCTTCGTTACGGACTCCCTCACGGATAGCGACTGCGACGACGTCTTTCCCGATGAGGACTTCTTCCCCGACATCAGCACCCTCTTCCTCGACGACATGGCTAACGACGGTGCCAACCCGAACGTCGGCGGTTCCTCTGCTGCTACTGCCGTGTATATTTTTCTTCTCAACTTTGTTCTGATCGCATCTGAAGTTTTACGACTTGCAATCTATTTGGTTATCTGCCTTAATATGTATTTGATATTTCACATGATTAGTATATTGTCTATTATTTTAAACATGTTTTATCTAGGGATTATTATGGGTAATTTGATTGGTAAATTGCTCTTTTACTCAACACTCTAAAAACCTTATTTCAGGCAATTTGCCCCAAGTGGCTTTGTTGCTTCTACGAAGCCACATGTGTTCGAATGTGTGAATTACAAACGATGGCATGCGAGAGCAGTGCTCTGGTTTCAGACCATGAGCTGCTATAACGACATCTATGGCGCACCTGAGGGAGAACTTAATCCCGCTCAGGAAGTGACGTTCCAAAAACTTGATACCACTTTCAAGGCTGCCTTGATCAGCATTTTTGGCGGCAATATTGTCGATTCATATCTGTCATTTAGCAATAGCAGGGATATGTGGGATGCGCTCGAGAGAAAATTTGAAGTCTCCGATGCTGGCAGTGAACTGTATGTCATGGAACAATTCTATGACTATAAGATGGTTGATGACCGCCCCATTGTGGACCAGGCTCATGAGATACTGTCACTTGCCATAGAGCTTGAGCACTTCAGTTGTGTATTACCAGACAAGTTTGTTGTCGGAGGCATTATTGCCAAATTTTCCCAGTCATGAAGGAATTTTGCTACTTCTATAAAGCACAAGAAACAAGAGTTCTCCGTGACGGATCTTATTGGCACCCTTGATGTGGAAGAGAAGGCGAGAGCAAAATACACACGTGCTCGAGGTATCGAGGGAGGTTCTAATGCCAATCTGGTACAGAAAAGGAACTTCCAGCCTCACAAGTTCAAGAACAAAGGCAAGTTTGACGACAAAGGAAAGTTCAATGGAAAGAACAAGACCTCACAGTCTACCAGCTTCAAGAAGAAGACTGATAAGAAAAAAAGGTGCTTGTCATGTGTGCGGTGATCCTGATCATTGGGCTCCTGCTTGTCCCAACCGCTTTGACAAGCGCCAGCATGGGAAGGGCAGCAAGACTGCTAATGTTGTTATGGGCGACACTGAGATGAAAGATGTTGGGTATGATATATTATCTACTTTCTTTTATTATGTCATTCTCCTGATTGGTGGATTGACACGGGTGCTAATATATATGTCTGTTCTGATATTTCCATGTTTTCTTCATATCAGGTCAGAGAGACTCAAACCGTGCTGATGGGAAACGTCTCGCATGCTTCTGTTCATGGTGTTGGTACGGTCGATCTGAAGTTCACTTCGGGAAAGACCGTGCGCCTAAAGAACGTGCATCATGTTCCCTCAATAAATAAAAATCTTGTTAGCGGATCTCTTCTGTGTCGAGATGGCTAGAAGGTTGTATTCGAGTCCAATAAATTTGTAATTTCGAAGTATGGAAACTTTGTTGGTAAAGGCTATGAATGCGGAGGCTTGTTTCACTTATCTCTATCAGACATTTGTAATAAAGTTGTTAATCATATTTACACAAATTTTGAATCAAATGTCTGGCACTCTCGTCTTTTCATATTAATTTTGGTTGTATGACACGACTAGCCAAAATGAATTTAATCCCTGATTTTACAACTGTTAAGGGATCTAAATGCCAAGTCTGCGTGCAAGCTAAACAACCTCGCAAGTCAAATACGATTGCACAAGTGAGAAATTTAACACCACTAAAGCTCATACATTCTGATCTTTGTGAGATGAATGGTGTGTTGACAAAGGATGGAAAGAAATATTTTATGACTTTGATCGATGACTCTACGAGATATTTTCATGTGTATCTTCTAAAATTAAAAGATGAGGCTTTGAGTTTCTTCAAAATCTATAAAGCTGAGGCAAAATCAACTTGATCGAAAGATTAAGAGGCTTAGGTCTGATCGTGGTGGAGAGTATTTTTCTAACGAGTTTGATTTCTTTTGTGCGGAACATGAAATAAGAGGACGCCTCCCTACTCACATCAGTCAAATGGAGTAGCCGAACGAAAGAACCGTACTCTAACAGATTTGGTTAACGTCATGTTAGACATATCGGGTCTCTCCAAGGAATGGTGGGGGGAGGCACTATTGACTGCGTGTCATGTCCTAAACCGAGTTCCCATAAAAAACAAAAAAATTACTCCATTTGAAGAATGGGAGAAGAAAAGATTAAAACTCTCTTACTTACGTACTTAGGGTTGTCTGACAAAGGTTAATGTACCAATCCTCAAAAAGTGCAAGCTTGGAGCAAAAACCATTGATTGTGTTTTTCTGGGCTATGCTTTCCATAGCATTGGTTATAGATTCTTGATAGTAAAATCTGAAGTGCCTGACATTCACGTCGGTACAATCATGGAGTGTACTGATGCGACTTTCTTTGAGGATATCTTTACTATGAAGGATAAACCTAACTCATCAAATCCAGAGATACCTAGTTCATCTAATCAGGAATTTGCTACATTTTCTGAACCTACCATTCCAATTGAACACTCTGAAAGTCCTAAGGAGGATGATAATGAAATTCCTAAAAGGAGCAAGAGATAGAGGACTGCAAAGTCCTTTGGTGATGATTTCATTGTGTATCTTGTGGATGACACTCTCACTTCCATTTCAGAAGCATATACATCTCCTGATGCTGACTACTAGAAGGAAGTCGTCCATACTGAGATGAATTCCATCTTAGATAATGGAACATGGGAGATCACTGATCGCCCTTATTGGTGCAAACCTGTAGGATGCAAGTGGGTGTTCAAGAAAAAGCATAGACCTGATGATACTATTGAGAAGTACAAGGCACATCTTGTGGCCAAGGGATATACTCAAAAAGAAGGTGAAGACTTCTTTGACACTTACTAACCTGTTGCCAGATTGACCACCATTCAAGTATTACTCTCATTGGCCGCCTCTCATAGTCTTCTCGTTCATCAAATGGACGTTAAGACAACTTTCCTTAATGGAGAGTTGGATGAGGAAATTTACATGGATCAGCCAGATGGCTTTGTGGTAAATGGTCAAGAATAAAAGGTGTGCAAGTTGTTGAAGTCTTTATATGGCCTAAAACAAGCCCCTAAGCAATGGCATGAGAAGTTTGAAAGAACTTTAACTGCTGCAGGCTTTGTTGTAAATGAAGCTGATAAATATGTGTACCATCGCCATGGTGGGGGTGAGGGAGTCATCCTTTGTTTGTATGTTGATGACATACTGATTTTCGGAACCAACCTTAATGCAGTTAAGGAGGTCAAAGATTTCTTATCTCGTTCCTTTGAGATGGAGTAGCTGATGTCATCCTGAACATCAAGCTATTGAGAGATGATGATGGTGGGATTACATTGCTTCAATCCCACTATGCGGAAAAGGTCTTGAGTCGTTTCGGGTATAGCGACTTCAAGTTTTCTCCTACACCGTATGATCCTAGTGTATTGCTTCGAAAGAATCGAGGAAATGCTAGAGATCAACTGAGTTACTCTCAAATTGTTGGCTCGCTTATGTATTTAGCTAGTGCCACGAGGCCGGACATCGCCTTTGCTGTAAGCAAACTCAGTCGATTTGTTTCAAATCCAGGAGATGATCACTGGCATGCTCTTAAGAGATTTATGCGCTATCTAAAAGGCAATGCGAGCTATGGCATACACTATACCGGGTATCCGAGGGTACTAGAGGGTTATAGTGATTCAAATTGGATATCTGATGCTGGCAAGATAAAGGCCACGAGTGGATATGTATTCACACTTGCTGGTGGCGCTGTTTCTTGGAAGTCTTGCAAGCAGACCATCTTAACGAGGTCAACTATGGAAGAAAAACTCACAACATTAGACACAACCACTATTGAAGCAGAGTGGCTTCGTGAATTCTTGATAAACTTACCTATGGTTGAAAAACCAATACCCGCAATCCTTATGTACTGCGATAATCAAACTGTGATTTTCAAGGTAAATAGTTCTAAGAATAATATGAAGTCATCAAGACATGTGAAGAGGAGACTAAAATCTGTCGGAAAAATGAGAAACTCTGGAGTTATTGCATTGGATTATATCCAAACATCTAAAAACTTGGCAAATCCCTTCACAAAGGGTCTATCACGCAACGTGATAGAAAATGCATCGAATGAGATGGGTATGAGACCCACAATTTGAGCTTTCCACAGTGGTAAACCACTCTATATGATCGGAGATCCCGTGAATTAGAATTGGAAGACAAGCTGTTGGTTAGCTGAGAGGAAAGTATCCCTACTTTAATAAACACCACTCCATAAAAGATGCAATCATTTCCTATTCTGCATGGCAGGTTGATTTATTATCTTAATGTGTTCTAAGTGGCTTATCCTAAGCAAAGATGTTATCCTGCAGAACATCTTTTAAAAAACACACCTATATAAGTCTGACTGTTAAAATGTTGCAGTCTATGAGAGTAGGGTACTCTCTAATAAACTCACGAAAGGTCATGGAGTATGACATATAAGATCCATCAGCGGGGAAGTCCCACGGTAGCCTAGTATCATCAAGACTTTTTGTGAAGCTAGGTTCGCAGCAAACTTGCAGTTCAAGGCATAGTCCACTTTACAAATTGCATCCTAGTATAACATAAAGCTCTAGGTGAAAGTTCAGCTTAACAGCCTCCACTACAGTACCGGTATATAAACAATGTTTTGGAACCAAAGGCAAACTTCATGTGCCACTAGGATGTGGTAGGGGATTGTTGAAATTTTTGTCTAAATAGGCCCAACCCATTTATTATATACCAATAAATTTCTGAAATCCTATAGGCCCATTTGGTCCATTCATACAAGGCAAGAGCTGGGACAAACATATTGCTAGTTAAGTGGAACTTGGACCAGCTTATAAGGAGAGCTCTTCCACCACTTATACGAGCTTGAGAAGAGAAGACATATACACGCGCGCTCCTCCTCCTCCTCGCTCACCTCGTCACACCACGGCACACCTCGCCTCGTCACATCACGTCACGACACGCGCGCCGCGGGTTGCGGGTTGCGAGAATCTCGCCAATCCGAGCTTTATTTTGCCACGCATGAATGGTATATGAACAGTTGTACAGAAACTGAAACGTTTTGCTCGAGTGGACTTTAATACAAGCTAAATAAATACGAACTGAGTGGAGGCTGTCCAGTGGGCTGTCGCATGTTCGCTTCACCTTCTGTCCGTTCGTTTCATCTCCTGCGCAGCCTATCTGCCTTCCCCTCTGTGTCTATATAAGAGAGAGGTCGCGCCTCCTCTCAGACACACTACCATATATCTTTTGCGCCTCCAGTTCCAGAGCACTGTGCTATCCAGTCTTTCTCATCCCGTCTTGCGGCGTGCACCGCGAGCCGGGACAGTAGGCCTCCGAGACTCCGCTGCTTCGAGTCCTATATGGGATAAGGGCGATAAGGTTTTTGGGGAGCGCTATCGGCGCGACTACTGGCTTCGTCACGGACTCCCTCACGGATAGCAACTGCGGCGACGTCTTTCCCGACGAGGACTTCTTCCTCGACATCAGCACCCTCTTCCTCGACGACATGGCTAACAACGATGTCAACCCGAACGCCGGCGGTTCCTCTGCTGCTACTGCCGTGTATATTTTTCTTCTCAACCTTGTTCTGATCGCATCTGAAGTTTTACGACTTGGAGTGTATTTGGTTATCTGTCTTAATATGTATTCGCTATTTCACATGATTAGTATATTGTTTATTATTCTAGTCATGTTTTACTAGCGATTATTATGTGTAATTCGATTGGTAAATTGCTCTTTTACGTAGCAGCCTGGTCATTAACGACGCGGATGACCAAGGGCTCGACTGAGACACATGATGTCCGACGGTGGCAGCCTGGCAACAGGGCCAGCCCACAGGAAGGGGCAGAGGGGCGCTTGTCCTAGGCCCCCATGGTCTAGGGGCCCTGGCCCATGATTTATCTATATAACCATATTTGTCTAATATTTTTGACGTTCAGTGGTGTACAATAATTCTTGAAAATATAAATGGTTGTCTAGAAAAAGAAAAAATATAGATGGTTTAAGCTATAGCCTAGCATGACTACTCTTACTCCTATTTCTCAAAAAAATATACTCTAATATTATCGAATATTTTTTGCTTGATGACATTATTTTATTGGTCTCCCCAAATGTGAAGAATAACACCGGTCCTCACATTCCTTTACACAAGTTTACGAGTATATTTATTAACTATTATGTTTCCCAACAATTATATTTGCCCTCATCTTGTATGTTTGAGAAACTATTCTATCTTTTTACTAATTTAGTGCCTAATATGTTTACTCATCAAGTCATTTTCTGCACATGCATATGTACACAAGTAGAAATTGATAAAAATAACTATTATGATATATAGTTCGCTCGAACAATAGAAATAAGTGGTTCCGAATGTCTTCACCAAGATTTTAAAGATCATGGATATATCAAGTGTACAAATTATTTAATTTACTATTGAATTACAATAATTTATTTTCCGAAATACTAATACTTTAAGTATTTTATGTGTGAACCAGTGGCAGAGGTTGCATGCATTGTTAAGACGCCTAAAAATGCTAATCATGATAAACTTTGAGTATTCTTTAAAAGTTTAACATAAATATTAAATACATCTCTAAATTTTTTTAGTAGGAGGGACATTGCGTCTCTTGAACCTACGAAATATCTGACACATTAAACAAGGAGCCCTTGATTTCATCGCTTGGCGGAGTTCTCTATGATAGAGAACTGACAGCAAGGCCAAGGCATGCGGCAATTTGAGTTCATCCCGTGTACTCGCATGTGTCGTCCCGTCCCCACACTAAAGTTCTCCATCTTGAAATTCCACATCAGTCCATAAGTATTTACCCGTACGTATAGCGTTAATGAATGGATAGTGCTAGGCGTCTTCCGGGATGGAAACTTTCCATTCCCGGGTCCCTAGCCGTCTGATTTTGCTAGATCGACGGTTAGATCTGATTTCCATCATTTTATCCTGCTTTTGCTACAAACGCTCTCCTTTTTGCTATATATAGACCAGTTTTTGCTATATGTAGCAAAAACGGTTTGGCCCAGAAAATACAAAACAGACCGGACCTCGCCTAAGACCGTGTAGCAAAAAAAATATCCTAGTATAGCAAAACCGACTTCGCCCGAGACTCTCACCAAAAAAATATCGTCGGAGACCTAGTAGCAAACAATTTACGCTATCGTAGCAAAAACACAAAACGATTGTAGCAAAAAAATCTAATATAGCAAAGGGGACATCACCGGAGACCTCGTAGCAAAACCATGAAGATTGGTTGTAGCAAAAAAATTATATAAAAGTAGTAAAAAATATACAAATACATAGCACAAATAATATGCTAAGGTAGCAAAATGCTCCTAGCAAAGACAGACACAAAAGCAGCGAAACCGACCAACTAAAGTAGCAAGTTGCCTAAACTAGGGTAGCACCATCGGTAGCAACTTTGTCCATCTCAGAGAGCAACACCGCTCGCCTACGGGAGCAACGCCTTCTCCCGTCGGTGAGACGTCCCTCAAAGCCACCTGCAACACGTACGGCCAATGAATCCCCGTTGTCCTCAAGGCCGTAATGTTGGTTTATGGTGCGGGCTTGTGGAGGAGGGGGATGTCGGGAGCGACGACCGCTGGGGAGGATGCCTGCTGGGTGGAGAAGTAGGAGCGCCGGCAACCAGGCCATGGCGGCGCTGCATGGCTGCGGGCAGCAGAGCAACTGTGAGTTTCCTCGGGGGAGATAGGGAGGAAGCACACGCGGCTAGGGCGACGGCGACGGCGACATGCGGGAGCAGCGGGGAGCGCGGCAACGACACGCGGAAGTAGAAGGGCGCGACAGCCGAGCGCGTGCGGCGACGGGAGAAGCACGGAGAAATACACGAGAAGATTGAGGATAGCAATTTGGGGAAGAAAAAGGAAGGGAAAAGATAAACGTGTGGGTGAGACATGCCACGAATCGGCACGCGAGCGACCGAGGGATTACAAGGAGTTATCCCCGGAGGATCCGTATCGATTTCCTTAAGAATGCCTCCTTCCATCGCCTCCTCCCATCACCATATTTGGTCGTATGTTTTCTAAAATGAGGGAGTAGGTCCTTCCATTCTCCTTCCGGCTCGCTGCAAAATATCCAGGAAGCGAAACGCTGTGTGGTGCTCATGACGACGGAAACTGAAAACTCCCGAAGAGCACTTTGAATAAGTTGTGCTTGATAAATAATGTGCCGAAATCTCCTAATCGAACTAGCGACGCCGACACGACCAATGAGTAGGGATGTAAGTGGCACACCATTTAATCCCGCGTAATATCGTTTATTAGTACTCTAGTTCAATAAAATTTGTTTTTTTCTAAAATAAAGAACTAAGATTTTAAATAAACGGGACTTACGGATGCTATTTAAGTGCCATTTACATCCCTACCAATGAGGCAAAAGGCAACTGTGTCAAGCATCGACCACCCTGAGACTCCATAGGCGGCTGAAGTCAAGCAACGGGCCTGTAAAGCCATTCCGGTTCAGCTCTTGAATTTCCAGCAGATGCCAGGAAGGATACGACTAAGCGAAAATTGCCAAAACCTTGTCGCTGAGCAGCTTGTTTGCCAAGGGAGTTTTTCGGTGTTGGGTAAGGAGCTAGCATTGTCAAGGAAGTGGAGAGGGTCTCGAGACGATAGCAATGGCGGAGTTGGCATACACATTGATTGGGTGCAAATGAACCCAATGCTTGCCAAATCCTTCACTCGATTAGTCACACACCGACTTTTAGTGAAAGAATGAATATACCATGATCAATGGAGTTGAACCCAATAGTACTGTGCGCTAGCTTCACCACTGGACGACAATATGGTCGGGGATGTACAACAGGAGCGTACAAAGCCGACTAGGGTGCTTCGGAAGCTCTCAAGTCCCGATACCCCGAAGCCTCGAAATAGGCTTTCGCCCGCTTTATATATAAAGCAACCGTCCAACACAACAAGCATTCAAGAATCACAAACAAGTACAACACGAATGCTGGGGCCACAGCACAAACCGACCCAACAAATGACAAAGGGAAAGACGGCTACGGAGGAAGGGGCCATCACGCCCGCCGAAAGGACGCCGAAGTGGAACGCCGGCCTAGGGTGGGAGACGCCTGGCCGCCTCCAAGAGCTGACGGAGGGTAGCGTCCAACCGCGCCTTGTCCCGCTGCCTACACAACGGGTACCAGAGCTGCAGAGAAGCCAAAAAGCAGAAAACCGAGTCAGAGGCACGCCTAGGGAGAATCTTTTCGATGACCATCTTGTTCCGAATGTTCCATAGGGACCATGACATCGCCGCAAACACTAGCCAGAATAGGCGCCGGCCCTTCCCAGTCCGGTTTGCATGCGAGTCCATAAATTTACCGAGATCATGGGCCAGCCATTCCGGGCCCAAAGCCTCTCTGGTGAAGTTCCACAGAAACCAGGCCGCGGGACAGGAGAACAATATGTGGGTGCCCTTTTCGGGGATCCCGCATAGTGGACATAACCCATCCCCCGGCCCCTGCCTCTTGGTCACCTCCACCCCCGAAGGGAGCCTATCGCGAAGGAGTTGCCACACAAAGATTTTTATCTTCAGTGGGAGGGGGCCTTCCACAGGGGCTTGGTCCAGGGGAGAACCGTGCGGCCAAAGAGGGCCTGATAGGCCGACCCAACCGAGAAGGAACCTGAGGGAGTGAGGGTCCAAGAAACCCTATCGGGTTCGTCTGCCAAGGAGGTTGGGAGCTCCGCCCTCAGTTCCCTCCACGCTTCAGTTTCCTCCGGACTGAAGGTACGTCGGAACGAGATGTTCCATGTACCTTCCAGCGCGACAGAGGATACACGAAGCGTTGGATCGGAACAAATGGCGAAAAGGCTCGGGTATACCTCGCGAAGCGGACGTTCCTTGAGCCAGGAATCCAGCCAGAACATGGTCCCCTCCCCATTCCCAATGGACACTGAGACCCCAAGCCTGATCTCGTTCTTGGTCTCCTGGATGGAACGCCAGAACTGGGAGCCGTCGAGGCGGTCGCACCCTAAAAGAGGACGACCGCGAAGGTATTTGGCCTTAATGAGCTTGAGCCAGAGGCCTCCCTCGTTGCGGAGGATGCGCCAAACCCATCTAAGCATCAGGGCTTTATTGAACTGGCGGGATGCGAGAATACCTATGCCCCCAAAATCCTTGGGGGCGCAAATGTCAGCCCACTTGACCATGTGGTATTTCTGGCGACCCAAGGGGTCTTGCCAGAAGAACCTCGACAGCTCCTTGTCAAAGGCCCCATGCACCCCCTCGGGGAGGAGATACATGCCCATCATATACATGGGCAGGCTAGACAGGCAGGAATCGATCAGGACGGTCTTGCTGTCTTTAGATGTGAATCTCCCACACCAGGGTTCGGACCTTGCGCGCACCCTGTCCACGAGCGGGTCCAGGTCCCTGATCAGGATCCTGGTGTCGCGGACTGGCATCCCTAGGTAAGTTATGGATAAGGAGGTCAGCCGACAATTAAAGTTGTCAGCTATCCTCTGCTGCTCGTCCTGAGAGAACCCTAGTGCGATAATCTCACTCTTGTCGAAGTTGATGCGGAGGCCAGACATCTCCTGGAAGCATAGCAGGAGGAACTTGAGGTTCGCAATGTCCAATGTTGAGCCTTCAATCATGATCATTGTGTCGTCTGCGTACTGGAGCTGAGTGATACCCCCTCCTGGGATAAGGTGGCCTACCACACCGGAGATGTGGCCAGCCGCCTTGGCTTTGTCAAGCATCTCCGCGAGGGTGTCAACCGCCGTGTTGAAGAGGAGTGGGGACAGGGGTAGCCCTGACGAACACCACACGCCGGGAGGAAGTAAGGTCCAATCTCACCATTGATGTTAATCGCGTTACTCCCGGTCATAACGAATTGCATCACCCAGGTGATTAGGCGGTTGTCAAATCCTCGTCTAATGAGGACCTGCCTGAGGAACCGCCAGTCCAGACGGTCGTAGGCCTTCTGGAAGTCTAGCTTCAAGAAGATGCCCTTCAGACGTCTGGACTTGATCTCATGGATGATCTCATGGAGCGCTAAAATCCCATCATGTATCAATCTGCCCTTGAGGAAGGCGAATTGATACTGATGGGTGAGGCGCTCCAAGACCGGAGCCAGGCGAGATGCGCAAACTTTCGCGAAAAGCCGTTGAATAACATTTAGGACTGTGATGGGCCGGAATTGGCGGATGTCCGAGGCCCCTATCACTTTAGGGATCAAGGTGATCACCCCCAGATTCAGCCGTCCCATCACGAGAGTCCCCGTGAATAATTCCTGGAACATGGGCATAATGACCGGCTGGAGTTCCCTCCAGAAAGTCTGGAAGAAGACAACGGGGAGGAAATCAGGGCCCGGGACGGAGTTGGCCTTCATGGCCTTCAGCACCCGCTCAACCTCCGCTGGCAGGAACGGGAGTGTGAGTTCCGCGTTCTCGTCAGCTGTGACCCTAGCCCTAATCGGCCAAAAGTCCGCTGCCAACGCGACCCCCGTGGGGGGACCTGCCGAGAAGAGCTCCTTGTAGAAGGAGTAAATATGGGAGGAGAGCGCCCCTGCCTCCTCGATGAGGCTATCCCCGTCCCAGAGGCAAGGGATCGAGCATTTCCTACGGCGACCATTGGCCACCGCATGGAAGTATGCTGTGTTCGCATCCCCCTGGAGGAGCCAGTTTTGACGGCTGCGTTGCCTCCAAAACAGCTCCTCGCCCTGGTAGATCTTGACTAGCGAGGTCTCTAAGGCATAGCGGTGGGACCACTCGTCCACGGATAATCCCACCGAGTCTGCCGCCAGGTCCAGGGAACGGATCTCGTCCAGCAGCGCCCCCTTCTGGAGCCTCGTTGCTGCGCCCAAATTGGCCCCCCATCCCCTCATGAACTGGCGGGCAGTTTTAGCACACTGGTGCCACACGTCCACAACATTAAAACGCCTAGGAGGGTTAGCTGCCGCCGCTAACCACTTGGCCTGGACCGCCTCCACGAAACCCGGCTGGTGGAGCCAGAAGTTCTCGAAGTGGAAGCGGTTCAAGCGAGGTGGCGAGCTCCCCCCAGTCGATAGAAGGAGAGGGGTGTGGTCCGAGCCTACCCTGGTAAGCGCCCGAAGGGAACAAAGAGGGAAGGCTACCTCCCAATCAACCGATACCAGCACGCGGTCGAGGACGCTTCTGACGGGATCAACCCTGTTGTTCGTCCACGTGAACCGAGCACCCACTCGCGTGATCTCTCTAAGAGCGAGATCAGCGATACAGTCATTGAACATCCGCATGCGCGGGATATCCACGTTGTGGGTGCTCTTGTCCGCGTGGGAGCGAATCAGGTTGAAGTCACCCGCGACCACCACAAGGATGGAGCAGCGCTCGACCTTGGCTTTCAGTTCCTCCAGGAAGGCAGGGGAACGACTATGATCCGCGGGGCCATAGACGATAACGACCTCCCAACGGAGGCTGGATCGTCTATGGGTGAGGGCCATGCTCACAAAGAATTCCCCACGGTCCATATCATCCACCTCAAAGGTATCCTCCTTGAAACCAAGGAGGATGCCCCCAGAGTGGCCCGACGCTGGTAGCCAGTTCCAAGCAAATTTGTGTCGTGACAAGCCTTGGAGTTCCGAGATCTGGAAGTCTTGTTTGATCGTCTCTTGGAAGCCTACAATGTCGACATTCTCCTGGCGCATGTAGTCCTTTATTTGGCGTTTGCGACCATCACTACCAAACCCCCTAATGTTCCAAATGAGAGCGATGATAGCTGGCCAATTCATTGGATAACATTCTGGGGTTTGGTCCCCTTAGGGGGGACGGATCGTGTCCTTACTGCGGGCGGAGGTCTGGAGCCCGGTCTCGGCGGCCTCCCGAGTGACCCCCCCTCTAGGGGGATCTCCTGGGTGGCGGCCGTGAGGCGCTGCTTAGGAGAATCCACCCTCCTGGAACCGGGATCAGATGTCCCAGTTCCTGGCGGTGTCGAGGTTTCCCTTTGCTGGCGCGCAGCGCATGCGCGCACAAGCGAGGATCCTCAGAATCTCCCTAGCTCTAATCGCCTCAATCTGCTCGGGCCTCGCCTCGCTCCCATGAAGACCACGCCATCGTTCGCAGCCACTTGCGCGAGGTGCTCAAGTGGAAAGTCATCTAACACCGAGAACCTGGAGCCTGATGAGGATGGGAGGGAAGGAGGTGGAGGGGCTTTATGATAAGTACCTGGATCAAGGTTGCGGGCGGCCGTCCTCTGGGACGCCAGCTGGGACACCGTGGGCACCACCCCCGGGCTCTCCGCCCTGACACGCGCCAACCGTGCACTGTGGCGCGACGGAAGAGGCACATGGCGGGGGAGGGGGGGCTGGCGAGCCTTGGAGCCGGCGGCAGGGGTGATGGGGAAGACCGCCGCCGGCTCATCAGGGTGAGGTGCCGGGGTCGCGGGCACCAACGCAGGAGACCCCCGGGGTGAGGCTGGAGTGGACCCCGGGGAAAGCGCATAGCAGAGGACTCCGGGGGAGCGGGGGGACGAGGGGGCAGTGACAACCATCCCCACGCTCGCGGAATCGCGATCAAACTCCACCTGGGTCTCCTCCTGGGTCATGCCGAGGGTCTCCAAGGTGAGCGGGTCCATAGCCATGCGGCCAGAAAACCCCTCGGCCAGACCGAAGTTGGAGCCGTACTGAGCGATCTGGAGGGTGGAGGGGCTCTGAGAGGCTGGCGCCAGAGGCATCTGGTGGGTCGCAGATGGAGCAGCGGAGGTCGTGCCCGCTGGAGGGGGAGCCGGGGGGAGGGGGCCGGGGTCCGAGACTCCCCTCCTAGCTCATCATCGTCGGAGTCCTCCCCTGATGAGCTCCCTCCTCCAGAGGAGTGATCGCCTGCGGGAGGGACTGAGGGGGGCGAGGGAGTCCGTCGGCGGCCTGGTCCTCCTCCAGCTCAACTGCCAGGATCCTCCCCTCCATGCCGAAGTAGAAGGGTGGGAGGGGCCCTGGTAGAAGAGCTGGATCAGGGCAGAGCACCTGCATGCGGATCGGGCCCGATCCCACGTGAGAGGCCTCGTCCACCATCACCAACTTGCCCACTGCCTGCGAGACGAGCTCAATGATGGGAAGCGTCCGCACTCGGGCCTCCTCAGGGAAGCCGAGGATCCGAACCCACACCGCCGAGAGGGTCGAGGACGTCGCAGGGTGGGCGGTCGAGGGCTCGATGGAGATCTGCACCTTGCTGGTCGGGAGGGTGAGAGCAGTGCTGCAAGCGCTGACGGAGAGAATCTTGGCCGATGGGAAGGTCACCGCGAACTGGGACGGGGAGATCTCACGGGCGCTCCAAGCATGACCCGGCATCATCTGTCGGAGCTCCTCCTGAATGAACTCCGCCGAGATCACCACCGAGTCTGGGAGCTCTTGTCCCGCAATCACAATAACCAAGGCCAGGTTCTTGGGCACCGTCATCGCCACCCCTCCAATGTCGACGTAGTATAACCCCCCTGCAATGGAGTGCACGAGGTACTCCAGCTGCTGGGAGGCCCGGTGCGGAAGGGTGGAGCCGAGGGGGACGGTGGCGGTGCCAGCGGTCGCCGTAGTCTTCTTCTTCTTCTTCTTCTTACTCTTCTTCTTTTTCTTCTTCGCCGGCTCCGCGGGCCCCGGTGACTTGTCACGACGGGCGGCGAGGCGGGGACCTCGCCCTCCGCCAAGCCGGGCGCCGCCTCTGTCAGAAGGCGAGGGGGCCCCTTGCAGTAGCTCCTGCCGGAGCCGCTGCTCCGCGCGTCGGCCATCCGGGGATGGCTCCCTGTGGGGCCCCTCCCGCCCCGTGTGCCCGTGGTGGCCAAGCGGGCGCTGCCCCCCGCGAGGCGGCGACCTCTCCTGTCCCTGGGAGCGACGGGGTGAGGGTGCACGTCTCGGGTAGCGAGGGTAGGCCGACGATCGGCGACCCGGCGGCCGGTAGGCCGGAGCCCGAGCCTGGCGCGCAGGAGGAGAGCGGCGGCCGGGAGAGCGGTGACGGGCTGGCGCCGGGGGAGGGGAGCGAGGTCGCTTGCGGGAGACTGCTCGGAGTACGACATGGGGCCGGCGGCGCACGGGCCAGGAGCCGCGGTGGCCGGCGGCGGGGAGGATGGGACCTGGTGGTTGTGGCTAGAGGAAGTCGGGGTTGGCGGCGGGGCGGACGAAACGCGAGGGGAGACGACCCTGTGGGACCAACGCGAAGCCCTAATCGGCTGTCCCCCCGATACCCCGAAGCTGCGAGTTGTTGCTTGTGGTGAAGACGTGCATATGGACCTTGATGCGGATTCCTTCCATGTACGAGGAAGGTGTGGGGCCACTCATCATTGACACATGGCAACACGATTTTGAGGGAACAAGTGCTCTTATGGATGATCCGGCCATTGCGTAATGGTCTTTTGCATACCGGCGAAAGTAGAGATACCAGCGGATAGTCCATCGGACGAGGAGGACCCCACTGCATGTAAAGTTAAAAAATGATTATTTTTTTTACGAATCAAAATTTATATTACTCAATCATTCGGCTTACATTCTTTATTACAGACTTTAGGAATGTCTAGAGGTCCTGAACGGAGCCATACGGCCATTCTTCCTCAATGGAAGTAATAGTGAGCAAGTGATTATGGGATTAGAAGAAGCAATTTACCAATAACATGCAGAAAGATGAAAAAGATCCCTTGTATGACCGGTTTGCTATCTCTGCTCCCGCGAGCGGAGGGACGAACCCTAAATCGCCGTCGTCGCTCCCTTTCCCGCCTCCCCACCTCCTCCTCGCTGCCGCCGGAGGGCATCTGCGGGCGAAGATCCAGGGCGTCGACGGCGGCAGGGCATCCTCTCATTCTTCGATGGTGGCGGCGCGGGCGACTGCGGTCGGCGAGGGCGCGACGCTGGTCGGGGGCGTGGTGGCGCGGCAGCTCTGCGGCGGTGTGGTGGCTCAACGTGCGGGCGATTGCTACAGTCCTTGTCGGCGGCGGCGGCGGCGCGCTGCGCGAGCTAGTGCTCGCCTGGGTGGGGGAGCTCGGGCGGATCTGGTGTGGGGCGCAAGTGGCCACTCTGCCGTTGGTGGCCGGCGGCTTCGAGCGGGGGCCTGGTGGAGCTAGGCAGCACGACCCTCGGGCCGCTTCGATCAGGAAGGAGCAGGGGCTCCGGGCCCCTTTGAGTCCAATCCCCTCCCCAGATCCAAGGCGCCGACGATCATGGGGGCCACCGGGCGTCAATCTGGAAAAGGACCTGCTGTCGCCTCCGGTCTTGGAGACCTCGTGGTGGTGACCTGCTGCTTTCTTCCGCTCTCTGGTGAGCTCGGCTTGGTTTTCGGGGCAGCGGCCCCGGTTGGTGGAGGGCCTTTTTGTTGGCGGGCGTGCCGACTGGTTTCCACGGTCGTAGGGACGACGTGGTGCCCACGAGTCGCGTGAAGTGGTTCGTGCTTAGGGTGAAAACCCAGGATCCTCGAGGGCGGTAGCGGCGCCTTAGCGTCGTGCTCTTCTTGAAGATGTCGCCTAGGAGATCTTGTAGGCGGTGTTTTTGTATAGGGAAACCTTTGCCCCTCTGGGCCATGGCGGCAACGTCCACAGACGCCGTTCCCTTCCTGAAGGCGATGTGTGGCGAATCTCCTCCCCTCCGCTTGCTCCAGGTGGAATCCCAAGACCCTTGGATCGGACGGTGGCAACACTCCGGTGTCGTGCTCTTCTGAAAACCCAAGACCCTTGTATCCTCTCATCCTTGTTGGCTTCGTTAATTCTAAGACAGGCACTGCAGTTTTTCATTAAAATCATTCAAAAGTACCCCAAAAATGTAATTGTAATTAGAGAAAATTGAAAATTATAGTGTAACTAAGTTAATCCTAGTTTGAATCGATAGGCTCCCAAAAATTTTGTCCTAAAATAAGCATGCAAGAGTTTTGTTACTTCTATTTATGGTACCTACCTTGGACCTCCCATCTTTTTATATAATAATATAAACACGTTGCACTACATTACATCAGCGGTGGAGAATATTATCAAGGAAGAGCTTACAGAATATTGACTGTACGAGATAACAAAACCAATCAATTATTAACATAGATTGGTGTAGTCACCTTCTTGTAAAGGCAAATCATCATGCAGACTCAAATATATTCAGATATACTGATTCCTTTTTAGAAAAATATTTAGTAATTAGTTCCTTGTTCATGAACAATCGAACCCAGATAAACAATATGACAGTCTCCAAAATGAATGCATACCTGCCTCACAATGAAGTCTCACATGGCAAAGCTGACTAAAAATGAAATTTGAAGAAATCATATGAGAAAGATAAAGCAGTTCAAACCTTTGTGTCCTGATGAGATTTTGAACAGTCACACGGTTCAACAAGATTAGCAATAGTTAGCAACAGAATGAGAGGAAACTTTAGTACTCCCTCCGATCCATACTCATTAAATTAGATGTATCTAGCGCGAAAACATGTCTAGATACATCCATTTTAGTGACAAGTTATAATGGATCGGCGGGAGTATAAAATATGACCTGATCACTACAGAACATTCTACAGAATAACTTCCAACCACTACCTCCATCCTAGTAAAAAGCATTTTACCTTCTTTTCCATTGGACAATGTCATCAATGTCAAAGCGTGTTGCATTTTACATGCTACCCCACAACAACATAACCTTATATATCGCTAATTAAGAAGCTCAAATCCAAATTGCCTCATTGATCCATGCATCACAACTGAGAGCTTATCAAAGCATTTCAACGAGCATTTGCTGATGGGGCTGTTCAAGCTTTTGCGCAAACCTCTAACACGTTCCTACCTACAAGGAACAGAGGTTGATCTCAAGGATGTGTGGTATCCGGATAGACAGGTTCCTCAAGAAAACAAAATCATGTAGCACCTATTTACTTTTCCGTGCTCCTTGGCCTATGATCCTCGGCTTGTGATATGACATGATTTAAATCTTTCCTCATGGATATGACCAACTCATCAGTGTCAATATTTTTGGAAACTGTTGCAGGCTTCAGTCATCATGTCCGTTAAAATTGAAAACAATCAGTACGTCCAGTGAGAAAGCCATCATGGTCCTATCTATCACTAAAGTCATGGGAAAGAAAGTAGGCAATATAGGAACAAAAAATTAGAGAAAACCCAACAACTTTTAATGCACTAACAGTACATGAAAAATCCAGAAGGGAAGAAATGTCTATCTATTAAAATAGATAGAAAAGCATGATGTTGTTATAGAATTCTACTTACAGGTGAAAACTTGATCAACTCACTGAAATGCTCTAGAAGCAATTCTCCTTCAGATATATTTATGTTCTAATATTAGTACTCCGCAAGCTGCTCAGATACAACTCAAAGACCATCTAGAAATCTAGAAACAAGACCAAGGTGAGAAAATAGCCCGTCCATGGTGCAAAACATAAAAATGATAAAACTAATTTTGGAATGTGGAATAGGCCATGGATAGTGTGCAAAAGACCCAAGAGAAGTACTTGTCCATTAGTAAATTTAAAATTATAATAAGATCAAGCCATGCTAGAAAATATGTTTTCGTGCGAGATAGAATGGAATTGTAATATCCTTGTCAGTCTGTCTTTAGCAATCAGCAGAATAAGCTAAAAAGTAAATAAGTGATGCAACATTTCCATACCTACCCGTTTCCTGCTTTGCAGCATGCATTTATGTAGGATGTATGTCCGTATATCGGTATGAATGTTAGCAGTGAACTCCATCTTTCATTTTCTTAAGTATTCAGCCTGCCAAACATTTCCCTCCGAGCCCACCTAGACAAAAGACCAGTGATTAGGCAAGCAAAAGAAATTTTGAGTATACTTTATGAAATAAACCATAATATTTTGCAGTATGCAATATCAAAAATAGCATAGAACTAATAATTCAATAAAGAACCGTGATAATTGTTTCTCCATCTTCCTCAGTTGCAGTATGATAACTATCTCTGTACAAGAGTTCCTATGGATCTCGAACAGACTGCTACGACCTCCAGCTCCAGGCCCTATCGACCTGGCTTTTGTAGCATGGATGGGGGAGATCTTCCTTGACGCCAAGAGCGCGGGAAGAGTTTAGGGCGTGATGGACGAAGAGCTCCAGCAACCCCTTTCGTCACCTCCATCAAGACTAAGCATATCTCACCTGGTGAGACGTGTTGCGCGGAGTACCCGGAGTATGGCAACGGGAAGAACATGAGACATTGGAAAAAGGGGGATCGAGATTCAGGAAACGCACAGAACTTTGTGAAGTAAAGTAACACTCCTCGACTCCTGCTGCGGCAACTGGTTGCTGCGAGCGCTTTCGGCTTCGCCTTCATCGCAGGCCGCCGCCGCGAGCGTCTTTTCGTCAACCATCGGCGCTGGTGTCGGTGGCCTCGGCCTGGAGGTTGGGTAGATCTGCTCGACGACTTCTCTTCTCTTGGGCATGGAGGTGCCGAGGCGCTGGTGTGGAGGCGGACATTGCGGAGGCGTGGAGGTACGGCGGCACATCGGCCATGGAGAGGGAAACGAAGACCTGATCGACAAACCGAGCACAATACCAACTGCAACTTCCCTACTGCGTGATTTGGGGAGGAGTCCACGGGTTGGTTTCCCAATACTTGCGTGAAACGAAGGCCTGTGAGGCGAGCGGAGAGGAGCGCGAGTGCGCGACGAAAAAATACGACGTAGTGGGTAGTTGGCAGAAAACGGAAATGCTTCGTTCTTTTTAGATAGTAGAGATAGAGATTTTATTGAAAAAATTAGTATATACTAGCTGAATGCCCGTGCGTTGCTACGGGATAATAAAAAATTACATGGATATACAAATGAAACAATTGTCATAATTTTGAAAAATACAGATATGCGGGTGTCTATTCTTACGTCAACAATGTCCAATTATCTCTCTTCCGTCTTTTTTTTTAAAAAAAAAGCGTCTCCACCATCTCGACCTTGCTTGGCCGAGAGAGAGCGAGCACCTCCACCATCTCGACCTTGCTTGGTCGCCGCAATCGTCACCACCTCCTTGCTCGCGCATGCTCGCTGCAGTGCGCCCTCTGCCACCCTACTGCTTGGTTCATGTTTCGTTTATTCCCGAGAGAGGAGCTGCTCCTCGATCTGTTTCATCTGCTACTACTGTAGGACGAAATTATGTATGGTGAATGTCCAAAGCAGACGCTATAGGATAGATCCTCGATCTGTTTGTCAGAGTTATTGCATACATGGATATAAAATGGCTATACGACCATGCATAAATCATCAAGTAAGCTTTATATTTTGTTGTAAAATACAAATTTATTCAGCTAAGCCTATTTGCAACTACCACCACCATGAGTTTAAGAACGGACTGAACATAAACACAAATTAACAAGTGTAGACCGAAACAAGTCTTCTAGCTAATATATGACTCTGATGGTTATAGTGTAACTTTTTCAATTCATTATCTATTGAACCATCCGTAACGAAATCAGAACATGAGGCTGACAACATAGGACAGAGGAAAAAATTCTCCCGACTGTTGAAGTTTATAAGATAAGTATAACCAGAATAAACTCACATTGGCCAGACTTTTGGTGCCCTGCTCTGCTGCTCAATCTGAAGGTCATAGACTGATACATGTGTAGCAGTGTAGGCTTGACATCGATGATGCACCTCAAGCTCTCCTCCCACATCTTCCTTAGATTCAAGCGTGGGTGGTCTCGGGTCGCATGGGAGATCTTGTCGTCGATGGCGAACCTTAAAGGATCGGGCACAGAAGCCTTCAGATGGTCTTGTCGATGGCACCCTATGACCTTTTCCCTACTTCTTGTTCTCGATCTTGATCCATCGGAAGGTTGTGGCCGAGGTCGCGGTCCCCTTCAACACCACTATTGCACCACACCACATCACACTCGGAGGCTACCAAACCAACATTGATCTCGCATCACCATACCATGATCCTTGTTTTCACCTCTGCACAGCTCCAAAGCACATACCACAATCACAGAAGACCAAAGAACGCTATATGTACAACAGAAGCACATCGGCGGCTCCCTGTCACGGACACGTGCAAATGTGGTCCGCAGCGTAGTACTGGATGGTTCTGGCGGCGAGGCGCGCCGGGCCGAGGCGGGTCAGCGGACGAGAGAGGTGGTGGTGGCTGAACCGGAGGGCGTGGCCGGCGCGGGGTTTGCGGGGCAGCGGCTGCAGCACGAGACGACGCGGCTCGACTGGGAGGCGGCGACGGCGGGCGACGGCATCGGTGGAGCGCGGTGGTGGTGGTCCAGGTTGGTGGGGTCGGGGTGAAGAGGCGGGAGGCGTGGTTGTGACCGAGCGGGGATGCGGAAGAAGGACGGCGGCCCGGCGAGGGGCTTCGTGAGTGGTGACGGCGGCTTGGTGATGCACTGGTCGAGCGGGGGTCGGCGGCACGGTTTGTGGGGCCTGTTGCCGGGGTGCGAGGAGGAGGGCCGTGAGGAAGGGGCAGCAGGGCGAGGTTGAAGGGAATATGCCCTGAGAGGCAATAATAAATTGTTTATTATGTGTATTCCAAGTATATGATAGATGTTTATTTTGCATGCTATAATTGTATTAATACGGAAACGTTAATACATGTGTGTTTAATAAACAAACAGAAAAGTTCCTAGTTAAGCCTCTCTCATAAACTAGCTCGTTGATTAACAAGATGATCAAGGTTTCCTGATCATGGACATTGGATGTTGTTAATAACGGGATCACAACATTAGTGTAATGATGTGATGAACATTCATCCGAAGTATAGCATTACGATCAAAGTCATTGAGTTTATATTGCTATAACAACTTACGAAGTGATCCTAATCCTTAGACCATGAGATCATGTCAATCACTAACACCGGAAGAGTTTCTTGATAACATCAAACGTCACACCGTAACAGGTGATTATAAAGATGGGTTCGTAACTAATAAAGTGTTATGTAGAGGCTCATGGATCGAGTGGAATTTGTTCATCCCGATGACGGACGAGATATACTCTGGGCCCTCTCGGTGATATCACATTGATTAGCTTGCAAGCAAGTGATTTGATCACTAGAATGTTATATCAGGAGCGAAAAGAGTGCATGTCGATGCGAGATCAAACTAGGTATGGAGATACCGATGATCGAATCTCGGACATGTAATATATCGTGAAACAAAGGGATTAAGATACTAGCGTAAAAGGTTCCGACGATCACAAGAAAGTCATCGTTGAATGTGTGGGAGTCGATGGGTCTCAGATCCGCTTCGATTATTGATCCGAGAGGGTCTCGATCATGTCCGCATTATTCACGAACCGTAGGGTGACACACTTAAGAGACACCGACCAATTGGAGCAAAAGTTTCATGCGAAAAGAATAAACAAGCGCGAATTTATTTCACTAGATCAAAAGCAGGTTTTGGTGAAATTGCGTAAAGTGGTTATGCATGTGAAATAGAATTCTAGCAAGGGGTTATTTGTGAATGTTTGTCATTAAAGTAATTGACAAAATTCTGAATAAAATAAAAGAGTTTTATTTAATGAGAGTTTGCATTAAATTTGGTGGAAATTTAATGGGATCTTTGAGTGGGATTTTGAGTGGAGGAATTTGAGGAGTTTTGTGAGTGGAGTGTCCACCCACATGAAGAGGGGAGGCAAGGGGCAGCCCCCATGCGCAGCCACCCCTTGGGTTCCCCTCCTCCTATAAAAGGAGCCCTCCTCTCACTTCTCACTCACACCTCCTCGTGAAGGATCTCTCTCCCCTCTAGAATTTATCCCCATGGTCTCGGACTAGCGAGATACATGTTCCCGGTGGCTATTCGGCAAGAAAGAGTTGTGCTTCGCTGCATCGCTGGAGGCGGAGGCGGAGGTTGCTCGGTGCCTCGAGCGTGTGCGAGCACGGATGCGCTGCTGATTTGCGGCGCTAGGACTTCCTCTCGATCTTGAGATCGGCAAGAGATCGTCTACATCAACCACGAGTGGGACTCGTTAAACTTTGTCGGTCTTCAAGGGTATGTTCTCTACGGATATACATCCGCCCGTTGTTTGTATCTAGTATAAATAGATCTTGGTATATAGTTCACATCGTAGGAAAATTTTTGTTTTCTATGCTGCGAACCCTTTAGTGGTATCAGAGAAGGATCTATGCGTAGATACTTTACACGGGTAGTACACATATGAGTATGTGGGCGATGATGATCATGTTGTTGCTCCTTTCTTGTGATTTTGGATATTGGTGGCATAGTGGGATGAAGCGGCCCGGACAAACTTTACATGTCCTCGCACATGAGACCTGTTCCACGCTTGACATGCAACTAGTTTGCATAAGTGGCTAGCGGTGTCCATCTCTCCTACTATAGTCAATATCTATTTTGCAAGCGAGTTGTCAACAATTTGATTATCCTCGTTGTGGTTCATGTTCGTAGGTAAGAACGGTTCTATCTCGAAAGCCCTCAGCCACGTAAAACTTGCAATGGATAAATTAGAGGCGTCTAGTTTAGATTGTTGCTGGGCTAGTGTTATGATATGGTACTGTTGTAAGTAGAAGTATGAGATGATACTCTTACAACACACATAGCGTGTAAAATCCATAGACTGTGGATTTACACATATAGGTATGATAGTGATCATACCACGATGCACATGATAGAGATCATCTGCGGGAACCATATAATTTCACTAATAAACATATGATGTTTTGATTGCATCTTATATTACTTATTTAGCGCTTTGTTAAGCATAATAAGATGATCCCTCATTTAAATATCAAGATAAGAATGTGTTCTTCCTTTAGTATTGTTGCCTGTCAAAACTCACCGGCGGGCAGTGACTAGCAACACGAAGAGCCGGGAGGCTCCCAGAGCGGCTGGTGGGCCCTAGTCCCTCGGTCAACGGCCCGCAAATCTTCCAGCACGCACGCGTCCTGTCTTGGTTCGAGGGCGTGCCACCTGACCTATACCTGGCCAGGAAGGTGATGGATTGTTCCGATTGGTTTCCTGCACGGTAAACAAGTATACGTAAAATTCGAGCCGTGATCGGCTCCTGTGTTTCCACAGAATCGGCTTTGAGCCGATTATCCCCATGGTTTTGCATTGGATCTATGATAACATGGGGTTTTGCTTAATTACTACAAGTTAAATCGATCTACGATAGTTTAGTGTTTTCACCACGCAACCGAACGCCCCACGCGTAGTTGAGCCTAATAGATACGAAAAATAGTAGAAAACCAATCCTAGAGAAGGCCTAAAACCAACACAACGTCAATTCTAACGCCCCTCTAAGACCAATAAACCATATTTTACGACACGGATCGCTCAACCCGCTTGTGAGGCCTAATCACGTGGATATTAAACTAAACCTTGATGAACAAGGCACAACTATAACAGATCGAATCGACTAAATAGAAATCAAGCAAGATGCCACCTCACACCCGGAGAAGGTGCAAAGATGGCGAGATAGCTAGAGGTAGCATAAGCAAGCAATCATAGTACAGTATCGATGCTAGCTCTAACAATCTGTAAAAGGTGTTACTCGCCATCAACAAGGCTTCACGAGTAACACCGGATAACGATAGTAAATCGCCTAGATCGCAAGGTGCGATCTAGGCGATGGCACTTACCCGAGAAAACCCTAGAAACAAGGGGTGGCGATCTCGAGATTGTTGTTGGTTGTGAACGTGATTGTCCTTGTCTTTCAATAACCCTAGGTACATATTTATAGTCCAAGACTCTCTACTTTTGGAATAACTCTACAACTCTATCTTTACCTAAACATAAACGAACCTAAACAAACACGAATCCTACTATGATACAGATACACGCAATTCAGCCCAAATCTACGCACTAGGCCGATCCAACAACACGTTGAATAAATGTATCTTCCAAGCCCATCTTGATCACGGCCCATCTCCGTCTTTGGCCAAAATACGGTGATAACACATGCCCCCCTGGTTTTGGCAATGATAATTCCAAAACCACTCTGTGCGTTTTTTTCCTCTTCTTCCCCTTTTTTTTTTATCGGGCTGCGCGTCGACAGAACGCATGGCAGAACAGCACCGTCACGCTACCCCTTCATCATAATGCCCTGTCTTCTCAACTCCTGCGCAGCGCGTGATTTGACCATTTTGGCAGTGCAATCTGGGAAACCGCCATGGCATTGAACCGTCTGTCCATTATTCCCCTTATTTAAATCAGCCTGAACAGTTCGCAGTCCTCATCTTCCTCCCGTGGCGTAAAACCCTCTTTCTTCATCGGAAAAACCCTCTTTCTTGCCATGGCCTCCCCTGCTTCCTCCGATGCATCCTCCCATGCCTCCAACTCGATTAGCGAGCGAGAACCAACTCCAGAGCACCCGCCCACGGCGACATACAGTACTTTCGCCCCACGATGGTGGGACGAAAGGGCTGATTCGCCGTCGAGGACGCGCGCCCCTCGACCGACGGCGAAGAGAGCCTCTGCCTCGTAGACGGGAACCGAGGCGAAGAGCAGCGACGACAACCGGTCGTGGACGGCCGACTCTTCCACGAGGAGGAGGAATCGGAGGAGGACACCTCCTCCGATGGGTATCCGCCACGAAGCGCTTCGCTATGGGTCCGGCGAGGATAAAGATGACGACGAGGACGAAGAGGCCCTGGCTTCTTCAAGAAGAGCAGCGAGGACGCCGGAGCGCCGAAGACAGTGAAGAGGACGGCGGCGGCATTTACGACTCGGCTTAGATTAGGAATTAGTAGTAATGGCCGAGCAATAGCAGGCCCTTTGTAATCGATCCTTCGTAAGCAATGATCCTTTGAATGAATGAAACATTGTTCCCAAAATATTGCTCCTTTTCCTGCTTCAATTTCGCCGATAATCCGAAACAAGTCGATGTTCCAGAAGCCGATGACATCAGACGGCTTTCACCACGCATGCATACGCTAAACAAGTTAAATTGCACAAAGCCGATGACCACCCATCGCTCCTCCCGACCTTCCTCAACACGGTGGATTAAAACACAAACGACCCAAATCTCCAATTGCCCACCGAAAAACGTGCCCCGCACAGACTACTAGTGACAAGCAAAGATGAAGATGACAAGGCTCAGACCGTCGAGGTGGCCCTTTCTGTAACATGTGTGATCCTCTAGCATCGATGACCATGCATCGGCTATATATAAAATTTATATTTTTTTTTACTCGGCCGATTTCCAGCATCGGCCCCCATATCTTACCCTTCCATTACTTCGTAATTTTACCTAGCCGATTTCATGTAACGCTCCTCCAGTTCTTGTCCAACATCCCACATGCTTGGGAAATATTTCTTGAGATGTTGTCCATTGATCGCCATCGGGAACTTTACTCCATCCAACCGCCAAGCATGTATGCTCCCTTTTAAAACTTGGTCGACCTTGTATGCCCGTGCCAATTTGGAGACCATTTACCATATGTCATTCCTTAGTACCCAAGGGCAACACAGCTTCCCATACCAAATCTCCAACGTGGAACTCCTTTGGCTTCACCTTCTTGTTGTAGGCACGAGCTACCTTAGCCTTGTTCTCTTTTATTTTCTCCAATGACACAGCCTAAGCTCACCACATCTTCAATGCTGTCACTCATCAAAGTTGCATACTCTTCAGTTGTTAGATCGTTCTGAAAAGTGACGCGTCTCGATCCAGCCGCAATTTCCCAAGGCAATACGGCTTCTTGTCCATAGACCAGATGGTACGGAGAGGTTTTTATCGCTCCATGACATGACATGCGATACGCCCATAAAGCCTCTGATAAAACTTCATGCCAACGCCTCGGATGCTCATCGATTTTCCTCTTGATCAGTTTGATAAGACTCTGGTTGGACGCCTCAGCTTGTCCATTTGCTTGAGCATAGTACGGAGATGATCGAATCAGCTTAATCCATGTATCCTCACGTAACTCTCTCAACTCGTGAGAAGTGAAACCGAACCTCCATCGGTTGTGATAGTCCGAGGAATCCCAAACCTATGAACGACATGCTCTTTCACAAAATTGACAACATCTTTTGAACTTATCGACTTCATAGGGACGGCCTCCACCCACTTGGTAAAATAATCATGATGGCCAAGATCCACATGTGGCCTTTGCTTGACGGAGGATTGATCTTGCCGATCATGTCCATGCCCCAACCTCGGAATGGCCAAGGCTTGATGATGGGATTCATCACGTCGGGTACCATCTGGATTTTCCAAATATCGACATGCTTGACACCCTTTGTAGTACTTAAACAGTCCTCGAGCATGGTGGGCCAATAAAACCCTGATCTCTGATCAACCACTTCATCTTGTGAGCCGGTGATGAGTCCCACAGCGCCTTCATGTACCTCGTGTAGGCCGATTAGCCTCGCTGTTCCCAAACATTTGAGCAATAATCCTTCCAGGGTCCTGTAAAACATTTCGTCCCCAATTAGCACATACTTCATGGCTCTGTACCTTATCCTTTTAGGTGCCCCCCGAGCCGAATCCTTCAAGTAATTGAAGATATCGGCTCTCCAGTCGTCGGCTTCCAAGAGCTGTACCTGAATATCGGCTCCCTCCGCTGCCTCTTTATAGCCTGAAGCCATCTGTGCAAGATCATTTGCCTCTATGTTCTGCGACCGGGATCCAAATGAAGTTCATGTATCGGAATTGTGCCATCAACTCACGGGTACAACCATAATGGGAAGAGGGACTCGCTCTCACTTGTACTCCTCCGTGAGTTGGGAAAGTACCAACTTTGAGTCACCAAAAATTTCCCGCCTCGGCTCCGGCCGAGGAGTAACTCCATTCCTTTGCGTATTGCCTCGTGCTCGGCTACATTGTTGGTGCAAAGGGTAGACAACCTGATGGAGAAGGAAAATGTTGCCCAGGCGCGAGCAAAATGCCGATGCCGCAGCCATCGTCACAAACTGATCCGTCGAAAACATAGCCCATGCTTTTATGGATAGTGTTGCTATGTTAGTGTTGATCCTCGCGGCAATAAGATCAGCCAAATTGTCCCTTAACAGCTTTTGCGGGTTGATACCGGATGTCAAACTCGATAATGCAAACATCCATTTGCCCAATCGGCCTTTTAACATAGGAGCCGATAGCATGTGCTTTATGACGTCCGACTTGCATATGATGATGACCTCTGCGATAGCAAAATGTGGCGCAATTTGGTACATGTAAAGAACAAACAGAGGCACAACTTGTCGATATCTGGATACCTTGTCTCTGCCTAGCATCCTCCGCTTATGTAGAATACGACTCGCTCTAGCCCATCATGCACTTGTACCACCATCGAGGCGATGGACGTGTCCGCCATCGACAAGTAAATGTAGAATGGTTTGTCTCGCTGGGGTGGAACTAACATCCGCGGCTTTGTCGATATTCTTTGATCTCGTCGAAGGCCCGTTGTTCTCGCCCCAGTGAATTCCTCGTCGACTTTTAATTTTCGAGCCCCATGAACGGCTCTATCCTTCCGACAGGTTAGAGATGAATCGTCCGGAAGTTGATCTTGCCGATGAGAGACTCTTTCTTTGTAGTGGGTGGCTTCATTGTTCAGACCGCCTCCTTACTCTTGAGCCGATCTCAATTCGCGTTCATGGACCAAGAAACCCGAGGAACCGGCCGTCACTCGAAGCACACTTCTTTGGATTCATCCGCAGTCAACTTTCTTGTTCGGTCCAGACGCGTTATAGATCGCCCAAGTGCCCTTGCGAAGCAGATTTGACCACCACGTCAATGTAGATTTCCACCAACCGGCCGATCAGGTCATGGAAAATATAATTCATGGCCCTCGGTATGTGGCGCCAGATTCTTGATCAAACGTCATGACCACATACTCAAGAGACCCACGAACTGGTACTGAATGCGGTTTTGTGTATGTCTTCGGAGCCATAAAAATTTGGTTGTAACCAGCATTGCCATCCATGAAACTTAAGATCTTGTGACCAGCCGCTGCGTTTATTAACGTCTACGCTACAAGATCGGATACTCATCCTTCGGTCGCCTGTTGAGATCCGAAAATCTATGGCGACCGCCATCGCCATCCTTCTTCTCCACAGCACTATACTAGAAATCCATTCAAGATACCGCATGGCCCGATTAACTTGGTCACAACATTTCTCGACCTCCTTCTTGACTTCTACTGAATTTCGCCTTCATTTGCCGTGCTCGCTTCTGAAATGGCGGAATCCTTTTTCGATGGGCCGATGCTCAATGATGCTCTGTCTAACCCGTGCATTTCTGTAGTCGGTAGCGATCGGTATTGTTTCAACAGGCGATCATTGGGCCTCGCAGATCTGGATCTAATTTCTTGTCGATAAATGTTGGTCGTGGCTTATCCCGGGACCAATGTCAATCTCTTCTAGCTCATCACGGATGTAAACCCATACCCTAGCTTGCCGTCACCGTCGGTCGATGCTAAACACAGGGCAAGCAGTAGGTGAGGACAAAAATAATTTGGGCCGATTGCCTGAATCGGCCCCCTTCTTGATTGTGCTCGTCAAGGGCGGTTTACACCTCACGGTTTACAATGGCAGGGCGTCTCCCCGCTACGACTACATGATCTGCTTGTCGATGGTCGTTGCTTTTTATTTTTGTGGCCGATCGTGATGATCGGCCGTACCACTATGATCGTGGACCTTTCTATTCGTCGTGCCGGTGGATAAGACCAGCCTCACCCGTTTTTGAAGCTTCAATGCGCTCACAGCGCCCAAACTGATTCCAGAGATCGGCTCTTGGTCTTCGCTTCCCGGATGTTCGTGCCAATGGAAACCTCGATAGAATCGCCCGCATGGACGACCTCCACTTCATCTCCGTCCCGTATCAGAACCGTGCATCGTGGATGGAATGCAGCGATTAGCGTGGATCCAATCCCTTCCTAGCAAGACGGCGTAGGTACTTTTGCTGTTCACGAAAAATGACGTGGGTATAGTTTTCCTGCCACCGTCGGATCCACGTTAAGAACACCTTGCGTTTCAAGGCGGCCGTTGAAGTCGCTTAACGTGACGTTGGTTTTGATCAGTCCGCCGTGGGCGTCCCAAACGTCGTAGCATGGAGTATGGCATGATGTTAATCGCCGCTCGGTGTCCACCAACATCTTGCCGACGGGTTGTCCATTGATGTAGCCCCGTACAGTAGCTTCGGATGTTTGTAACCCTTCTCGTGGCTTCTCAAAGATAATCGCCGTGGCGCGGTAAGCCGTGCCATCGGTAGCATATTGGTTCGTGGCAGAACTCTGCCGGAATCGAACACCATAAAGTTTGTGCCGATGCTTGTGCATCGGCTTTTATTGGTTTGGGGCGCCACTCTTTCCTTGTTGCGCGGCCCTCCGCTTCCGTAATCTGCCTTACTTTGACGGCGGATCCGGTAGTGCCTTCTTTAGCTGCGTGGAATCTGCGCCAGCTTCTTCTAAGTTACGCGGCCGTTTACTCTGCGCTTGAGTGTGTCCGAGTCCATCGGCACCACCTTGGGCGGTGAAACTGTCTTCTTCTTCGTCGTCCCTGGTCCTCTCAAGGCCCTTCGCTCTAGTGGACTCCTTAGGACGGCTCGAGGTGGGAGAGGTCCGGGCGTTCAACACCGACATCGGCCTCGTGCCCTTCTTTTGTGGTCCACATTACGGGCGGTTGTCCTGTAGGCAATCGGCTCATTCCCCGTCCCAAAGAATGCTTGAAGAAGGGCAATCCCAATGTTTGTCTGCGCCTTCCTTCTCTTTGGGTGGTCTCTTGGCGAGGTGCCCATGTCTCTCATCGTCTCATCGTCTTTGGCGACGTTGGTCGACCGCGCTCATATTTGTTAAGGAGGTGCGTGGAATGTGGCTTCGATATCGCACTCTCCTCACTTGTTCCTCTGTTAAGTACCGCCCGCCATCGTGCTGGGCGGTCAGTGGACCTTCTCTCTGTCTTTGCTCCGAGTGATCACCTCCTTCCTTATACGTGTCATGGTGGTACCCAGACCCATGTTGACATCAAACGAAAAGTCCGATTGACGTCTCGCGGAGCGATCGAGCTCTATCATGTTGACACCGGGCGGGTTCGTGTCCACCTTCATGGCGAAATGGCCGAGGATCAGCGGCCTTGTTCTATTGCCATTTGGATCTGGCGCGCAGCTCTTTGCAATCATTGGTGGTGTGGGTGAACGAATGATGCCACTTGCGATGGTCTCCGTTCATCTCTGGCGGTGGGGATCTTGTGGCCTTGGTAACCTCAACTGTTTCTCTTCGTGATAAATCGAATATCCGCCGGCTTTGCTCACGTCGGTCGAACCTTTCAAAGGCCCTGCTGCTTCACCCATTTGCGGGACATGTGGTTCGCCCCGAGCCCACTCGGCCACGGCCACCTCCTGGTCTTGTGTAGGATCATCTTCTTCCGTAACTACCAAAGCTTACGGGCTTGAACTCGTCTTGGTATAACTTCGTGGCGCCTGTTCATACATCGTCGCTTAGGGACATGTGTGCGTTGAGTTGTACTCCACAGAAAGCGATCCTTGACGGGTGCTAAGAGCCCCACCACAGCCAGGTCGATTGCTTCCTTCTCGCTTAAGCAGGCGAATAACATCTGTTCTTGATGGTTACGAAGCGCTGGATGTATTCGCTACAATTTCTCCCATTGTACTTGCCAGTCGCAATGCCAGCCTCGATGCGCCTCTGAATAATCTTGGATGTGGAACTGTTCTTCTAGTTGCTTCAGTGCGAATTGAATCAGGTGTGAGGTGTACCACCCAAAAGCTGGTCCTGTTAGAGATTGTGCAAAAATCTCACGCGCATTTGATCCGATGTCGAAATCATACCTAGTGCGCTGTATCGGCTTACGTGCTCGATCGAGCTTGACCCCTCGACCGCTGAATCTTGAGAACTCAGGCTTATATTTGGGCGGTAGTGGAATCAGGTCAAACTCGTTGGGTACGGCTTTGAGTAGCCGATCGTCGCCTTTTCGCACGGGTTTAACCGATCTCTCAAGATGGTAGTGATTTGGTCCACTGCTTGAGCTGCAGGCTGGATTCTCATGGCTAGTTCGATGGCATACTTGGCTACGCCTGTTTGTCGGCGTCCATCCGGACACCGTTGCCCTGTGAACGCTTTTCGAAGATCTGCGGCAGGAACCCCGGCCGCGGAGACTCCTGCGGTTGCGATCTGGCGGGCGCGCGCTAAGTTGTTGCAGTCCGGCACGGAGGCACATATGTACCCATGCGGAATCTCCTTGGGTGGCTCGAGCGAATTGGCAATCACGGATCGCCTCCACCTTGTAGACAATGTATGCCGCTGATCTGGCGGCTCTGGAGCCGCGGCGTGACCGTAGTGATGCGGGTGTGGAGCGGTCTTTCTCCTTGGTGGGTTCTAAAGTGGGCCCCGGAGAATCGATGTTTCATGATCTCTGGACCACGCGAATCGCAATGCCGAAATCCGCTCGGCGTTCACCAGGCTCTCGAGTGGCGGTGTAGAGAATGAGCCACCATATAGTTGACTTCACGCAGAGCCACAGGCGTTCCTCCGGAACAGCATGATCTACTTCATCGAGAGCACCCTCGGGAGAATCCCTTCCACTTGATGCCCCAGACGGGTCCTCTCGAAAGAGCCGATGAGGTCGGCGAAGAGCTCTTTGAGCTCGTCATACTTGTGCTCGGCAGAAGCTCGTCGTCGTGACGGCCTGTTCTCCATCGCGTCGGACATTGATGTAGACGTTGTTGAAGGTCCCACCGGCGTGCGAATGTGTTGCTGTCAAAACTCACCGGTGGCAAAGGACTAGCAACACGAAGAGCCGGAGGCTCCCAGGCGGCTGGTGGGCCTAGTCCCTCGGTCGGCCCAAGAATCTTCCAGCACGCAGCGTCATCTTGGTTCGAGGCGCAACACGACCTATACCGCCAGAAGGTGATGGATTGTTCCGATTGGTTTCTGCCACGGTAAACAAGTATCGTAAAATTCGAGCCGTGATCGGCTCCCGTTTCCAGAATCGGCTTTCGAGCCGATTATCCCCATGGTTTTGCATTGGATCTATGATAACATGGGGTTTTGCTTAATTACAAGTTAAATCGATCTACGATAGTTTAGTGTTTTCACCACAACCTAACGTCCGCCAGTAGTTGAGCCTAATAGATACGAAAAATAGTAGAAAACCAATCCTAGAGAAGGCCTAAAACCAACACAACGTCAATTCCTAACGTCCCTCTAAGACCAATAAACCATATTTACGACACGGATCGTTCAACCCGTTTGTGAGGCCTAATCACGTGGATATTAAACTAAACCTTGATGAACAAGGCACAACTATAACAGATCGAATCGACTAAATAGAAATCAAGCAAGATGCCACCCTCACACCCGGGAGAAGGTGCAAAGATGGCGAGATAGCTAGAGGTAGCATAAGCAAGCAATCATAGTAAGAGTATCGATGCTAGCTCTAACAATCTGTGGTAAAGGTGTTACTCGCCATCAACAAGGCTTCAGTACGAGTAACACCGGATAACGCATAAGTAAGTGCGATCTAGGCAGCATGGCACTTACCCGAGAAAAACCCTAGAAACAAGGGGTGGCGATGCGCCGAGATTGTTGTTGGTTGTGAACGTGATTGTCCTTGTCTTTCAATAACCCTAGGTACATATTTATAGTCCGAAGACTCTCTACTTTTGGAATAACTCTACAACTCTATCTTTACCTAAACATAAACGGAACCTAAACAAACACGAATCCTACTATGATACAGGATACACGGGCAATTCAGCCCAAATCTACGCACTAGGCCGATCCAACAACACGTTGAATAAATGTATCTTCCAAGCCCATCTTGATCACGGCCCATCTCCGTCTTTGGCCAAAATACGGTGATAACAAGTATGCACCGATTATGTTTTCGTCGCTCCAAGACATCACGTGATGATCGGGTGTACTTGGATCCTCGACCATACTTCGGGTGTAAGACAGTTACACACGCAAAAATACTAAGGTTCTAACTTGGCGAGCCTAGCATGTACAAACATGGCCTCGGAACACGTAAAAGGTTAAGCATGAGTCATATAGTTGATATGATGCCCATTTGATGCTCGCCTTTGAAGCTATACCGACTCACGTGATGATCGGACTTGGTGTAGTGGATTTGGTTCATGTAATCACCAAAGGACACGAGGGATGTCGCTTTTGAGTGGGAGTTCATTCGTAATATAGATTAGTTGAACTCAATCTATCATACACTTAGTCTAAAATTTACAAATTCATTGTAGATGGCACCACCTTTTAATTTCAATGCGTTCATGGAAAGAGAAACTAGCAACGAACGGTAGCAACTTTCTTGAATGGGCCATGAATTTGAGGATTCTCCTCTCTTTGCACAAAAGCAATATGTGCTAGAAGCGCCGTTAGGCCCCCACCTTTGACGATGCCCCGACGAGAAGAATGTCTATCGACTCGTCAGAGGACCACAACTTAGTTCATTGCGGCATATTGTATGGGCTAGAGCCGAACTTCAAAGCGTTTAACGGCAATGCTTTTGATACAATGGGTGAGTTGAAAATGATTTTCGACACATGTCAGTAGAGAGCTACAATGCTTCGAAAAGTTCTTTAGTCGCATGATGGAAGAGAACAGCTCGTTAGTGAGCATGTACTCAAGATGTCGGGTTACGCCGATAAGCTTGTGTCCTTGGGAATAACGATTCCCATTGACTTAGGCATCCATCGTGTTCTGCGGTCTCGCCACCTAGCTATAAGAGCTTCGTGATGAACTATAATATGCAAGGCATGAAGAAGTCTCTCCCCAGCTTCACAATGCTTAAAACTGCAAAGTGGAGATCAAAAGGAATATCAAGTGTTGATGATCAATAGGAACACTGGTTTCAAGAAAGAAAGACAAGAAGAAAGCGGAGGAAGTAAGGCGGCAAGCTGTTGCAGCGCTGAAAAAACCCCAGTTGGACCTAAGTCCGATACCGAAGTGCTACTATTGTAAGGGATCCCATCGAAGCCTTGAATCGCCCCAAGTATCCGGCAGACAAGAAGGCAAGGCAAACAAAGGTATATATGATATACATGTTATTGATGTGTACTTGACTAGTGCTCGCAGAGCACCGGTATTTGATACCGTTGATTGCTAATATTTGTAACTCGAATCGAAATTGCGGAGCAAGCGACCGCTAGCAAGGGTGGTCAAGATGCGTGTCGGCAATGGATCAAGTGTTGATGTGATCGCCGTCGAACGCTGCCTCTCCACTTACCGTCGGGATTAGTTATAAACTTAAATAATCGTTATTTGGTGCATGCCTTGAGCATGAACATTGTATCTGGATCATGTTTTATGCAAAGTGGTTTTCATTCAAATCGAGAACAATGGTTGTTCCATTTATATGAATGAAATCTTTTATGGTCATGCACCAATGTTGAATGGTTTATTTCATTGGATCTCGATGATAATGTTACACATATTCATAATGTTGATGCTAAAAGGATTAAACTTGATGATGATATATCCGCATATATGTGGTAATCGCCGTCTAGGTCATATTGGCATTAAGCATGAAGAAGCTCCATTCGGATGGACTTTTGGAATCACTTGATTATGAATCATTTGATACATGTGAGCCATGCCTTATGGGCAAGATGACTAGAACGCCGTTTTCCGGTTCAATGGAACGGGCGATAGATTTATTGGAAATCAAACATTCTGATGTATGTGGTCCAATGAGTGTGTCGGCGCGAGGTGGATATCGTTATTTTGTTACTTTTACGGATGATTTGAGTAGATATGGTTATATCTACTTGATGAAACACAAGTCTGAAACCTTTGAAAAGTTCAAGGAATTTCAGAATGAAGTTGAAAATCATCGTAATAGAAAGATCAAATTTCTACGGTCTGACCGTGGAGGTGAGTATCTAAGTTACGAGTTTAGCACTCACATGAAAGAGTGTGGAATTGTTTCACAACTCACACTGCCGAACACCACATGAAATGGTGTGTCGAACGTCGTCGTACTTTATTAGATATGGTTCGATCTATGATGTCTCTGACGGACTTGCCGTTGTCATTTTGGGGTTATGCACTAGAAAGCTGCATTCACTTTAAATCGGGCACCATCTAAATCCGTTGAAACGACCGTATGAATTGTGGTTTGGAAACAAACCTAAGCTGTCATTCTTAAAGTTTGGGGTTGCGATGTTTATGTGAAGAAACTTCAACCGGATAAACTCGAACCCAAAGCGGAAAAATGCGTCTTCATAGGATACCCTAAAGAAACTATTGGGTATTCCTTCTATCAGATCCGAGGGCAAGGTTTTTGTTGCCAGAATGGATCCTTTCTAGAGAAAGAGTTTCTCGCGAAAGGTGTGAGTCGGAAGGTAGAACTCGAAGAGGTTGTGGAACCTTCTCTTCAAAGTATGGCGAGTAGCGCAGCCGAAGTCGTTAGGAGTTGGCTCCACATTGAAGAGGAACTAATGATAATGATCATGAAACTCCAAAAGAGAGTACTACAACCTCGCAGTCAAGCAGACGCTCCGAGCCTGTCTGGAAATCTGTCATAAATTTCATGGTTGATGAATATAATGACCTGCGACGTATGAAGAAGCGATGATGAGCCGGTTCCAACAAATGGTTAGAAGCCATGAAATCGAGATGGAATCCATGTATGAAAATCAAGTTTGGAACTTGGTAGAATTACCTCACGACCGAAAGGTGGAGAACAAATGGATTTTCAAAGGAAAAGCGATCTTGATGGTAATGTGACCATCTATAAAGCTCGACTTGTCGTAAAGGGTTTCGACAAATTCAAGGAGTTGACTACGATGAGACTTTCTCTCCGTAGCGATGCTAAAGTCGATTAGGATTATGTTAGCAATTCTGCATATTTCGATTATGAAATATGGCGGATGGATGTCAAAACCGCGTTTCTCAATGGTAATATTGAAGAAGAGTTGTATATGATACAACCAAAGGGTTTTGTCGATCCTAAGGATGCTAACAAGGTGTGCAAGCTTCAACGATCCATCTATGGATTGAAGCAAGCATCACAGTTGGAATCTCCGCTTTGATGAGGTGATCAAAGAGTTTGGATTTGTCCAAACTTATGGAGAAGCTTGTATTTACAAGAAAGTGAGTGGGAGCAATGTGGCATTTCGATATTATATGTGGATGACATATTATTGATCGGAAATGATATAGAACTTTAACAGTGTTAAAAGTTATCTAAACAACAAATTTTCAATGAAGGACCTAGGTGAGCGTCATACATATTAGGCATAAAGATCTATAGAGATAGATCTAGGCGCCTAATAGGGCTATCATAAAGTACATACCTTGATAAGATTTTAAAGAAGTTTAAAATGGACGGAAGTAAGAAGGGTTCTTACCTATGTTGCAAGGCAAGACATTGAGTAAGACTCAAAGTCCGCTTGACGGAAGAAAGAGATAATGGACAAAATCCCTATGCTTCACCATAGGCTCTATTATGTACGCCATGCTATGTACAAGACCGGATGTGGCACACGCTATTAGTTTGACTAGTAGGTACCAATCGGATCCGTGTTCGAACCTTTGGATAGCGGTCAAGAATATCCTTAAGTACTTACGAAGAACTAAGGATATGTTTCTTGTATCTGGAGGTGAAGAAGAGCTCGTCGCTAAGTGTTATGTCGACGCTAGCTTTGACACCGATCCGGATGACTCTAAGTCTCAATCGGATCATTTCTCATGAATGGCGGGCGGTTAGTTGGAGGAGCTCCAAACAACCTGTGGTAGCGGGATCAACAACGGAGGCCGAATATGTTCTTTGCCGAGCGGCTCGAGAAGCGATTTGGATGAAGGAGTTCATATCCGAACTAGGAGTTGTGGCAAGCGTTGGACCCAATGGTGATCTATTGTGACAACAATGGTGCCATTGCCAATGCCAAAGAGCCAAGGTCTCACAAGCATTCCAAGCATATTAAGCGCGGTTTCACTCCATCATGAGCATGTCAAGGATGGAGATATAAAGATTTAGAAGTACATACGGATCTCAATGTAGCAGATCCGTTGACTAAAACTCTCCTAGAGCAAAACATGATCAACACCGTAACTCAATGGGTGTTAGATATATCACTATGTAACTAGATTATTGTCTCTAGTGCAAGTGGGAGATCAAGGGAATATGCCCCGAGAGGCAATAATAAATTGTTTATTATGTGTATTCCAAGTATATGATAGATGTTTATTTTGCATGCTATAATTGTATTAATACGGAAGCGTTAATACATGTGTGTTTAATAAACAAGCGAAAGTTCCTAGTTAAGCCTCTCTCATAAACTAGCTCGTTGATTAACAAGATGATCAAGGTTTCACGATCATGGACATTGGATGTTGTTAATAACGGGATCACAACATTAGTGTAATGATGTGATGAACATTCATCCAAGTATAGCATTACGATCAAAGTCATTGAGTTTATATTGCTATAACAACTTACGAAGTGATCCTAATCCTTAGACCATGAGATCATGTCAATCACTAACACGGAAGAGTTTCTTGATAACATCAAACGTCACACCGTAATGTGGTGATTATAAAGATGGGTTCAACTAATAAAGTGTTATGTAGAGGCTCATGGATCGAGAATGGAATTTTTCATCCCGATGACGGATAGATATACTCAGGCCCTCTCGGTGATATCACATTGATTAGCTTGCAAGCAAGTGATTTGATCACTAGAATGTTATATCACGGAACGAGAAAAGAGTGCATGTCGATGAGATCAAACTAGGTATGGAGATACGATGATCGAATCTCGGACATGTAATATATCGTGAAACAAAGGGATTAAGATACTAGCGTAAAAGGTTAAACGATCACAAGAAAGTCATCGTTGAATGTGTGGAGTCGATGGGTCTCCGGATCCGCTTCGATTATTGATCCGAGAGGGTCTCGATCATGTCCGCATTATTCACGAGTAGGGTGACACATAAGAGACACCGACATCCAATTGGAGCAAAAGTTTCATGCCGAAAGAATAAACAAAGCAGGAATTTATTTCACTAGATCACAAAGCAGGTTTTCGGGTGAAATTGCGTAAAGTGGTTATGCATGTGAAATAGAATTCTAGCAAGGGGTTATTTGTGAATGTTTGTCATTAAAGTAATTGACAAAATTCTGAATAAAATAAAGAGTTTTATTTAATGAGAGTTTGCATTAAATTTGGTGGAAATTTAATGGGATCTTTGAGTGGGATTTTGAGTGGAGGAATTTGGAGGAGTTTTGTGAGTGGAGTGTCGACCCACATGAAGAGGGAGGGCAAGGGGCAGCCCCATGCAGCCACCCCTTGGGGTTCCCCCTCCTCCTATAAAGGAGCCCCTCCTCTCACTTCTCACTCACACCTCCTCGTGAAGGATCTCTCTCCCCTCTAGAATTTATCCCCATGGTCTCGGACTAGCGAGATACATGTTCCCGGTGGCTATTCGGCAAGAAAGAGTTGTGCTTCCGCTGCATCTGGGCGAGGAGGCGGAGGTTGCTCGGTGCCTCGAGCGTGTGTGCGGAAAACGGATGCGCTGCTGATTTCGGCGCTAGGACTTCCTCTCGATCTTGAGATCGGCAAGAGATCGTCTACATCAACCACGAGTGGGACTCGTTAAACTTTGTCGGTCTTCAAGGGTATGTTCTCTACGGATATACATCCGCCCGTTGTTTGTATCTAGTATAAATAGATCTTGGTATATAGTTCACATCGTAGGAAAATTTTTGTTTTCTATGCTGCGAACCCTTCAGAGGTGGTAGCGAGGTAGGGCTCTGATGGTGGCGCTCGGGAGGCGAGGGCGCGGGAGGTTGGTGGGGAGCGGCAGAGGAGGTTGGTTGGGAGCGGCAGGGAGGGGGATTCGATCGAGGGAGATGGGTTGCAGGAGCGATCACAGGTGGATCATGTCGGTACCGCGGGGCAGGGGCGACGCGGGTGGGGCACCAGGCGCCCCCTCTCTTTCATCCTCTCCTTCGCAAGGTCCGACCCTCCGCCCGGATGGCCACAGCCGCGTAGCCTCCTCCTCTGCTGAGCTAGGTGAGGCTCTCCACTTTCCCAAGGTGCGGCGACCAGCCGAAAAGGGTGGATCTAGGCGGAGGTGGCGTGAATCGGAGAGCGGCGTGTCCGGGGTTCTCTGAGGAGAGAGCTCGCGGCCTCCAAGCATCAACAGAAGGCGGACGGAAACGTATTTTTGGGTGGTGAAAACGTATTAGACGAACCTACCTCTAGAGAAATTAGTAGATAGATATACGTGTATGTCCAGGCTTCTATAAGTTTCTGGGTCCGCCATTGGTGTTGATCTCCACATCTTACATGGGTTTATGGAACCACAATTATGCATTAGAATCGGATGTTAGTGTGATCATGGAAGGAATTTCGCTTGTACATCAAGAGTCCACACTCCCTTTGGTTCTTCAAATCGATTGTCGTCAAGCTAGATGACTTTCACTCGAATAGATTACAAAGAGGGAAAAAGTCTCCTCCGGGCTCATGGACGACCGAGGCTCCCCAAACCCTAACCAGCAACACTGTGCTCTCCGTCGCCGGCGCTCCGTCGGATGGCGGCACCCGGCCGTCGAGCGGAGTGGGCGACCCACGACAAGCTTCGCCCGCGGGGAGGCGGTGGTCGCGGGTCATGGCGCGCCGCAGATCTGCGTCGTGGTGGGGCGGTGGAGGATGGGCGAAGGGCGTCGGCGATTCGAAGCACGCGACTGCCAGCTTGAGCATGGGAGCCCGCCCGGCGCTCTGTGGCTTGATCTGGGCCCATATGGGCTGGGTTCGGGCGGCAGCTCTCGGAGGTCGTGGGCGGCGCTTTGGCTCGACGGAGGCGATCGCGACGACGATTTGTCTGTGGTGCGCGTGGGCTAGATCTAGGGCCATCTAGGCGAGTCACCGGCGAAGCGTGGTAGCAGCGGTCAAGCCGTGGCACGGGATCTTCTTTGGTGGTGGCTCACGCCGCCAGTGGTTCCCGCTTGCTTCCTTTTGCTCGATCCATCCTCCGGAACCGGCCGGTGTGGGGATCGCCGTGTCGGATCGATAAAGGTGGTGGTCCTTTGATTTCTTTCGCACGTGACGAAGATCTACTTGATGTCTGTCCTCCTTGATCCGTCCGGAGGCGGTTCCGGAAGGCTCTGTCGGCGAACTCCCATGGGCGTATCATGCGGCGATTGCTGGATCGGAAGGTATTGATGTCGCGCACCTTGTTTTTTGGCCGATTGGTTTCAGGGGCGCGAAGCTCATGTTTGTTCCCACCAAGTGCCATGCTTTGAGCGAGGTGATGTCAGATGCGGAGAATGTTAGGAAAGTGGAAATTTGAGGGCAGCGATGGTGATTTTTGTTCTTGTGGTGATGGAGATCTGGCTGCGTGATCTGAGACTCGTTGCAGCGACAGTTGGTGCGGGAAGACAACACAGGGGAGTTTCCAGTCTTATCTTGCAGGGTGAAAATCCAAAGTCTGGCCTTAGCTGGTTGTGCCTGTCAATGATCTTGTTAAAGGCATTGTTTTGTGAGTAAGGACTTTCTCCAGGGTGAAAACCTATGGCCTTTGGTCGGGCAACGACGGCGCTTGAGCACCGTTTCCTTCTTGAAGGCGTTGTTATTGGAGTGCATGACTACTGGTGTTGTTCTGATGGTGTCACTGTCGTTTCTTTGAGGATTAGTTCTCTGTAACGAGACTTTTCTTTTTTATAATTTCTCTTTCTTTTTTCTGAGTTGTGTACATCCGTAGAGCCGTTAGGGCATGCGTTGTTGCAGAGGCTGGGTGTAATTGGTGTCCTTGTGATATTAATATATGCTCTTTTCCAAAAAAAAAGATGACTTTCACTCTATTACAGCAAGTTCTGCTATGCTCACGATTACTCAGCTTCGGTGATGGAAGGGGGATGACGGTGGCGGGTCTTGGGCTAGTGCTAGTGTTTTTAGTCGTTACTAGGTGGTTCGATGATTTATTTGTAATTTTTATTACTTTAGATTTTTTACTACTATTGATAATTATTAATAAATCGGTGGAATTATGTAGAAAAAAAATGCTCTCGCTGTTAGTGGATAGAAAAAACCCTCTTATGGGACCTCTAAGATGAAGTGAAAAGGCTGATGGAACTTCAAGATATTGTCCTCGTGAAAATTCAGTGGGAACAAAATAGGTTACACATTGTCTAGCACAATATCGTTAGAACTAGAGGGCCATGTGTTACTCGGTACTTCACAACTTATTTTTCGTTGCATTGCCTTGGAAAAAGAAATATTCCTCCATACCAAATTAATTGATTGAATTTTATCTAAATACAAGTGAATCTAGACAAAATTCAACGGTTACTAGCTTGAAAATGAACATTTCTAAAATGTCAAAATATTTGGTGAAAATGATTCATCTCCAAAACTCCTCTTTGGCTCATGAGCTAAGTGATTTATTTATTTTTTAAAAAATTGACAATTATATTTACATGTTCCAAAAATATCTGAGACCAATTTAGCATAAAAAATATCAATAATGAATTTACTTTGAATTCTGAGTTACACAAAAATGATAAAATCCGATAAGATTTTAGAGTTCTAAAAATATGCACTGTTCACTATTTTCAGATCTATACATTTTTTTATTTTGTTGTAGCTCAAAAGTACAAAGAATCTCAAATTAGGATTTTACACCTTTGTAGGATACATCATTAAGTATACCTAGAATTTTTCTTTTACTGTAAACATTATTTTAGAATTTTTAAAATGAAAATATAACTAGAGCTCGGAAGCGAGAAATTTCCTGGAAAGTGTCTTTGGCTGCCAAGCACCAGTGCTCTCTGTCAATTAAAAAGCAAAAAGTATCATATTTTGCAGGTTTTAAATATCAAAATTTAATTCTAGACATAACCAATGTTGTATCCCACAAGCATGTAAGTTCGTGACGTGAAATTCTTTGTATTTTGGCCTAAAAAGACAAATCTGATAGAATTTGGGATTTGAAATGATACTTGCACATATCTACATTGTTGTCATTTTTTTATAGCTTAGAATACAAAGTATTTGAATTTTTTCTCACGTCTATAAGATAAATCATGAGCTACATCCGATTTTGAAAGTCATAAATATGATTTCGAATTTTTAAAAATAATAAGAGCACCGGGATCTCGGGAGCCAAAAATCTTCCGTCAGAAATCCCCATTTTTTATAATTTCTAAACTAAAATACACCACAACGGTTAGCAACCAAAAATCCACAACGTCTGTGGATAGACAGACGGCGGCAAGGCAGGAAAAGCCTTGCGGCCCAGAAGCGCCGACGCTTGCCTACCTCGAACTCCCTCCATGGCCACGGCCACCGCCGTCTCCCGCCTCGCTGTCCTCGCGCCTGTGCCGTTGCCGTATCCGTCCGCTCCAGGGCGTCGCCGAGCTTCCGGCCGCTTCTCCGCCGCCTCCCGCCCGCGCGCTCTCTCCACCGTCTCCCGCGGCCACGTCCTCTGCCTCGCCGCCTCCGCCCCAGCCTCCTCCACCGAGGCCGGCCAGGACCGCCTCCAGAAGGTAACATCCGTCTCCCTCTCGGGGAGCGCAACACGTTGAGCTCTCTGTCCATTAATGGTCATGACATTGTACCTGTTTGGATTTTGCCCGCCCTGAAATTTAACTGGAAGTAGCAATTTCGATGTGGCCTGGTCCGGTAGGTTCCCATCACCAACATCAGGAACTTCTGCATCATTGCGCACATCGACCATGGGAAGTCGACGCTGGCGGATAAGCTCCTCGAGATGACAGGGACGGTGCAGAAGAGGGATATGAAACAGCAGTTCCTGGACAACATGGACCTGGAGAGGGAGAGGGGGATCACAATCAAACTGCAGGTGGGTGAAATGACGCTGCATCTGGTTAAGCTATGTGCCGGCTTACTATATCTCCTCGTTCTTTAGCCAAACAGATACTCCCCATCTGTGTTGTTGTTGTTTTATTTATTAGCTTACGCTGTCTAACTCTCATCTCAAATGAAGTTTTCCTGTACTTGATAGGTTCGATGTGCATGTTCTTGCTTCTGTAATGTTGCTCTAATAGTTTGTTATTGTAGGCAGCTCGGATGCGTTATGTCATGAACAATGAGCCCTACTGCCTGAACTTAATCGATACACCAGGTCATGTCGATTTCTCATATGAGGTATAAAAAATTATGCTCCTGCCAGACAGCAAAGATTATTTTTTCAACAGGAATATTCCATCCCTTTCAAATTTATAAGCTCTTTTTTGTAAAGCGTCTGAGATGGTAGTCTGGTAGTTTAAATCCTAGCGTGCTTCTAAGATTTGGAGTCGATTGAAACATGTCCTGAAGTGTCTGACTGGTTGCTAGGTCTCCCGTTCTCTTGCTGCTTGTGAGGGTGCACTGCTGGTTGTTGATGCTTCTCAGGTGCAATATATATTTCTTTCCTGTAAGTTTAGTAGCTTTGCATTTGAAAACATTTACCTTCTGCCACAGTCTTAGGGGGCTAGCTAAATTTCATCACCAGCTTCCTGTACATCTTTTCCAATATACTAAAAGATATCTGATGTGATAATGCAGGGTGTTGAAGCCCAGACGTTAGCGAATGTGTATCTTGCACTGGAAAGCAACCTCGAAATCATACCGGTCAGTTTTAACTGTCAGTTTATTCGCACAATAACAACTTTCCTATCTTCTGGTTTTACAATATTTACCTTTAGCTGTTAATAAATTGGTGCTAGAGTTATTTTGAGTGTTCTATGTTTTCCTTGCTGGAATTGGGTGCAAATTTGAGTAAAGATTAGTATATTTCAGCCTATATATTGTTTGAGCAAGATGCTTTTCCCCTTTTAATCGGACAATGATGAGAAGTAGCTTTAACATGGCTAAGCACTTGTTGCATTTGCTCTTCGTAGATGAAATACTACGGATGGTAAATTCTCCTAAATCCTTTTGTGAATACCATTGAGGAATGGACATTTTTTTGGCTTGATGTCCTGTTATAGCTTCTCACTTCTGTGTATTTGACAGATGACTTTGTTTTCTAGTCTAGGTTCTAAACAAAATTGATCTTCCTGGTGCTGAACCTGACCGTATCGCGCAAGAGATTGAAGAGGTATTCCTAAAATTTTGTTCTAACTATCCTGCCAATTGCCAATTTTCTTTTCTTCCATCTTCCAAATTATGCCCCATTGGTTCTTACTAGTCAAGTTCATCATTTCCTCTCTATTCCCAGATAATTGGATTGGACTGCAGTAATGCAATTAGGTGTTCAGCAAAGGTTGGTTTTCATTACCTAACCATTGTTTTGTTCGGAGTAGCGTACACAGTGGATGTACAAGTTTAGATGCAACGTATTATTTCCCTTTTTGCAAACAGATATAATCTTTTAGCTTCTGATTTTTTCTGCTGTTGTGGTATGTCTGTAGGAGGGCATCGGCATCACTGAGATACTAGATGCCATCGTGACCAAGGTCCCCCCGCCACAGGATACTTTAAAAAATCCTCTCAGGGCTCTTATATTTGACAGGTGGTTTTCAAGAAGTTGGTCCAGTTAGATTTTTTCAATGAAATATCCGAGTGCACCATTAATTGATCTATATAAGATTCTGCATATTACTGAACTCTGTTTCATGTTTATCAACATTATTTCAGCTATTATGATGCATACAGAGGTGTAATTGTGTATTTTCGAGTTATTGATGGAAGTATAAAGAAAGGAGACAAGATATGTTTTATGGCCAATAAAAAGGTAACTAAGGCAAAACTGGCACCTTTCCAGTAAACTACCGTGTTCATCTAAGGCCACGGTAGTGTTTTTTGGGGGTGCAGTAGTTATCTGGAGAACACATTCCATTGTACTTTTTTTCCCATACCACTTGTGTAAATTACCATCCAAAGTTTCCATCCTAATATACGACACCAAAATTGTGGCCACTACACTTCCCTGAAGTATTTCTGAATTATGACATTTTATAATTTTTTTCCTAGAACCTTAGCTGTGCAGGATATAGAATGTTATGCTGAGGGTATTGTCAAAATAAACAGGAATATGTTGCTGATGAAATTGGTGTACTATCCCCCAATCAGATGGAAGCTGATGAACTGCACGCGGGCGAGGTAACTTTGCTAGTTCTCTGTTCGCCTATCTCTTGGCCCCAACTTTAGCTATTTACAAAATGGACACTTCTACCATGTATTAGTCATGCCAGAATGCTAGGTTAGGCTAAATATGCCATCTATGCACCATTGGATTGGAGGAATTTGTCAACCCCAGTCCTAATGATCCAAAGGGCTCTTGTTAAAACAACTGATTTTATAAAATTCCTTAAAAAAATCTATGGATTGCACTTTTTTTTACTATACCTTGGGCAGGTTGCTGTTCCATTGGGACTTCGGTGAGATCAAGATGCTCTGAATTAAACCATATGTGACAAAATAAAATGTTACACATTAAGGTCCCATTTTGATTGAAGGATTTTCATAGGAGTTTTGTAGGATTTCGGCCCATCAATTTTTACCTCTGGATAATAGGAATTACACCATCAAATTTCCTTTGTATTTCTATTTTACACTCTAATTTCATAGGGTTCTTAGAAGGAGGTTTAACCTCATAATTTTTTTCCTTTATGGGTTTCCTTCTAGATCGCGCGCCATCTCATGCTACGTTCTTAGAATGCCACATTCCAGTGAGGCCTTTAAATAAATTCTGTAGGATGTCAGAACGATGGAATTTTCCTACAGAAGCGCTTTTGATCAAAGAAATGAGATCATCAAAATTCCTACGAATTCCTTTCTTAAATCCTGGTGAAAAATTAGGAATCTTAGCAAGAGCTTAGACCCCTTTGGAATTTTTCTTTGTGTCTGGCATGTACCTTTTCTCTCCAAATTCCTGCAATATTCGTAGAGAGCACTCAAAGATCCTAATTCTATTCATAGTATTGCAATAACTCTTCCAAACCAAATTTATTTATGCCTTGACCACTCCTTCACAGGTCGGCTATCTCTCTGCTTCCGTAAGATCAGTGGCAGATGCTAGAGTGGGTGATACAATTACTCATTTTGCAAAAAGAGCAGAATCTGCTTTACCAGGATATTCAGAAGCTACCCCAATGGTTTTCTGTGGCTTGTTTCCTTTAGAGGCAGATCAGTACTGTACTTTCTCCTTGAAATGAATTTTTTTCTTCTGTACAGAAGCATAATTTATCTTGTATTGACATTGAAGTTGGCAATAGGTTTGAGGAGTTGCGGGAAGCATTGGGAAAACTTCAGCTAAATGATGCTGCCCTAAAGGTGGGATTCATATCATGCCTATGAGTCTATGGATGCAAGATCATCAGATTAGCATGAGTCAAACTAATTTGTTTGTTTAGTTTTCTAGTATTTGAAGGTCAGGTCGTTCTTTTCTTGACCCATATCTTCATACCGTAGTGCATCTATATGAACATTTAAAAGGCAAAACTGATATAATCTAATTCATACTGGATGCAACATGTGAGTAGACTATGATTGTTGTATACACGATTTCCATTGGCACACTAGCTTGTAATTGTTTTTCCCTAAGGAAGACATAAAGGTTCTAAAGCAATTTATGAAAACTATATTAACAAGGAATATTAAGTTCATACTTTACACTATTGAAAAGTAATGATGCCACAGGATCACTGTATTGAGGTTAGTGATTAAAAAGATGTAGTTTTACACTCTAGAATCAATTGAACATAAATATGTAACTGGAACCTGGATTTCACAAACCCATGTTTCCTGATATGTGACACACAAACAAGCAAGACTTAATATTCTTATGTTAAAACATGCACAACAATCGATAACTAATAAAAGCAGTGTCTTCATTTATGAATATCTGATCAATGTTCCATTTCTACATGGTAAGAAAACTGTTAGATTTGCAATCTCATTCTTACAACATTTAAGCACGGAGTGAAGGAGATCAGAAAAAAAAAGGGTGTACCCAGTGCTGAAAGCTCCCACACATTGTAGGTTCTGGGAAGGGTGTTTCTAGGCAGCCTTTCCCTTGACTTTTATTATGCAAGCAGGCTGATTCGAACACATGAAAAAAATATTATGAAAGAGAATGCAGAAAACAAATGAAAATTTACAGTACAATAAAACTCTCTTGGGCTCTGTAATCTGTGATGTTGATTGTTGGTCAGCCATAGAATTTTGTATAACTTTTCTTGTTTTTTCTATATGGACTTACCTTGGTTATTGGCGCAGTTTGAACCGGAATCTTCTAGTGCCATGGGGTTCGGCTTTAGGTGTGGGTTCCTTGGTCTTCTTCATATGGAAATTGTTCAGGTTTTTACAATCGACTGGCTCTTAACAATGCATCTTACATTATAACCATGGTGACCTGATTTTTCCATAATGTGATCTATATTTTCAGGAAAGGCTCGAGAGAGAGTACAATTTGAACTTGATAATTACTGCACCTAGTGTGGTTTATCGTGTCAACTGTGCCAATAATGAAACCGTAAGTTCTATGATGCTGAACTTTTGTATTTTCTTTGGACCCATCTAGTGCTTATATTATATATGTAAGTTTAATCCCACTGTTTAGTATCTCTACTCTTTAGATTAGTACTTATTGGACATGACATGGAAACTATTTCCGGACAATTTAGATGTTTCTACCTTTTCTTGCTTATTGCCTCGGTCAAGGTTGCTAAATTTCACATCCTTTTAGTAAAGGAAATCAGATGGTTATTGATCCAGTTTGAGTCGTAAACATGCCAAGTTTATTTATTTGGCATTGCGATGTCAATGTAAACATATGCTTACTTATAGATGTGATGTAGGTTGAGTGTTCAAATCCATCCTTGCTTCCAGAAGCTGGTAAACGGAGGTCCATTGAAGAACCGTATGTAAAGGTTGTTGCTGTATACAGTCTTCCACCATCCATTCACAGTCATGTAGTATTAATTTTCCTGTACTTTGGAAATACTGTACTCTGCATGTGTTTGATTCTCCTATTTGGTATCTGCTCTTTCCTGTTTTAGATTGAGTTGCTGACACCAAAGGACTATATTGGCCCAATAATGGAGCTGGGTCAAGAGAGAAGAGGTGAATTCAAGGAAATGAACTACATTACAGAAAATAGGGCCAAACTTATTTATATGCTACCACTAGCAGAGGTATGGAAAACATTATTGTGACCAAAAACATGTAAAGTTTCCTCGTTGTAACTTGTCAAATGGAATTGTTTGCATGAAACAAATGAAAGGAAAAACTATGAGAAGTAATGAGATGCATACCTTTATGCATCTGCAAAATATACAAAACATTGCCAAAGAAGAATTTCAGTAGACATGATATAATTTTATCAATATCATGTATGCCAATTGGAATCCTGCTACTTGACAATCATATTGTAAGCATCACATTCACTATTAACTTCATCCAATGGCAACCTGCCAACCTGATTGTGCATTTTAGCACATCCCAACTTCAGATAATTTTATATGCTGCTGCTTCTGTAACATTGTTCCTTTGTGCTCGACTTTCTGACAGCTTCTTCTAAAGTATATTTCTTGACTTATAATCACTACTAGTATATCAATAAGCCTCATCTACTCTAGTGAATATGCATGCATTGTACTGAAGGCCTTTCGATGTTTTTTTCAAGAAACCAATCCAGTTATTTGGTGGATTTTCTGTAGATTTTTATTTGTAACTGCAATGCAGATGGTTGGTGATTTCTTTGATCAACTGAAATCTCGAAGCAAAGGATATGCTAGCATGGAATATGCAGTTGTCGGGTACATATACTATTAGATACATGTCATCTACCTGTTTATACTATATACCTGTTCTGTCTTACCCCATTGTATGCTGCATATATAGTACATGCAGATGCAGTATACATGTTGTTTTACTGGCCTAGAGCAATACAAGGTTGCTTCCATCTAGATTTTGTCCAAGGCACTGTAATGATCATGATGTAGCGGTTGCTTATGTGAATAGATCAATGTACTCGAAAAAATGTTTTATTTTTTACACGTCTTGTTAAGGATGACTACTTTTTGATTCTAGTTGTACTACGGGTCATAAAATATTGTTTCTAGTTTGGATTTTAGAATTGCGGTTACTTGTATATTAAGCTACACCTTAGCCAACTGTTGTTGCTCAATAGTTCCTCGTGCAAATCGGCTTAGATGTATCTTTTCCTAATTGGCAGGTACAGGGAAAGTGACCTAGTAAAGCTGGACATACAAATCAATGGTGAGCCTGTGGAAGCATTGTCGACAATTGTACACAGAGAAAAGGTGCTTTACCTAGTAATAAAGGAACTTGCTTCCTATATAAGTAGCCAATAAAACTGTACTCATCTGACCTTCCATTTTTTTCTCGAACATATATAAGGGTGGCAATTAGGTCGGGTTTCGTCGGGTTGACCTTTTCCAGAACCATGCCCAAACCCATTATCTAGTCAATGGCTTGTCCATGACCCTACCCATGGGTCAGGGTTCAGACCCATGCCCAAACCCGACCCTCAGGCACCCATCGGGTCAAACATTTGTTTTTCAATTTAATTTTATGAGCTACACAAACACCTCCTGTAAGTCAGCTTGATGCATTTCCGTATGTCAGCTTGACTGCGGACTTACTTTGTGTTACTCACTTCCATGAGTCTTTGAAAGCTGGAGTTCTTGGATCTTATGCACAATCACTTCGTTAGAAGATATAGATCTTAAACCACAAAGATAATTATACTGTCTAGAAACACGATTGATGTAAACAAACACTTACTATGAAGTGCAAACCGGTAGTAAGAACTTGAAAATACACGTGTATACAATGGGGGTTGTACAGTTTGTTTTTTTGCTTTCGTAGCTTTAGCTCTTAGCTGTCTTTGCCTTTCTTTTATTTTGGTTCTTGTGAGGTGGAATTGTAGGGTTTTCTGTCATCTTGATGCTCATTCTATAATACGAAACGATATAAATTTGGGTGCGTGACCGAGAAAAAAAGAACTTGCAAATGCATTTCAGTATGAAACCATACACATTGTTAGTCTCGTATTTTCTTCACCGTTAGTCCTGTATTTGTCTTCCCTTAACATTTTCATTAACCATATATACACCAATCCTTTGGACAACAGTAAAGCTTCAGATGTCGTCTAATCCAACACCAAACATGCATGTTTACAGTTCTTTACGCTTGTGCAATTAACTGTATTTCATTGCAATGGATTATCTTTACGTCTTTACGACTTGTTTTGAGAAGTAACAAGTCGTAAGGATTAGTGGTTGATGTTCAATAGTTTCTCAAGCTAATCTGATTTTTGAACTATTTTTCTAGGCGTACACTGTTGGGAGAGCGCTCACTCAAAAGCTCAAAGAACTTATACCTCGGCAAATGTTTAAAATACCTATTCAAGTGAGTTTCATCTGTCTTGTTCCCATATTTTTTTTACAATATATCAGCATAGCAAGCTAGGCAAGTCGATCATTGGAGATTGTGATTTCTGGTCAGGGTTTTATAACATGTGAACCTACTTGTGGCAACCTATATTAAGTAAGAACATCAATCAAATTCTTCGTGGATTGATTGTGTATTTTAAGTATAAACTTTAAAGGAGCAACCTGGCACCGCCTCTCCCTTGGCTTAGGTCTTAGGAGGGCCCAGGTCAGTTCAGAAAAATACTCAGCAACTTGGTCTTGGTGGAAAGTAGAAGCCGGCCATATGTTTTCAGAGAACCATAAGTCATAACCACTCAGTTAGTACTCCAGTTTATAGCAACCATATGCTAATCAGCACCTTGACAGGCATGTATTGGCGCAAAGGTCATTGCAAGCGAAGCCCTATCAGCCATCAGGAAGGATGTCTTATCCAAATGCTACGGTAATAAAAGATACTAAAACTTGTACTCTGACACTTTCATCGTCATCAAATGTTAATGTTCCGTGTCCCGTGTTTTTCACCCTGTGCACACTTATCTTAACATTTTTTACTATCGGTTATTTCAATGGTGTTTTCTTAAATGATAAGATGGCTACTCTTTGTCCTCACAGCTTTACAAAAGATTAGTCACACTATTATTTTCTTTCACTTGCAGGGGGTGATATATCAAGGAAAAAGAAGTTGTTAAAGAAACAGGTAATTCTTCTTAGTGACTACTATTTTGATGAAAGTTAGCTTTGGAGAATTAATTGGTTGTGCTCGATAGAAGTTAATTTCGTAAAAAATTCAAGAGCAAACATTCCTTTATGGTAGACAAGATAATATGTTGTTTAACATTTGCCAACAGGCGGAAGGAAAGAAGAGGATGAAAGCAATCGGAAGGGTCGAAGTTCCTCAAGAGGCATTCATGGCTGTGCTGAAACTGGAAAAGGAGGTGCTGTGAATTGTGAAAGATCTCCAGTTCCTGTACAGTTCTTCGATTGGGTGAGAAGCGATTATAGCCCGTAAGCTAAAGAGTCTGATATACAAGAAAGGAAATACTAGAAAACAGGTTGTTATTTTCAACTCGCCAAGTGACAGATCCAAGGAACCCAACTGATGTGTATAAACCCGTCCAGGAACTGAGCTGCTAATCTTACATTTAGTTGTTTCCATGTCAGACTATGAAGCCAGAGGATGTTTGCGTGACTCAAGTTATCTGCTGGTCCTGTATAGATATTGTTCTGGGATAAAGAAAGATGCCATTTTATATGTAAGCCTGGGCATGATACTCAATTTTTGGTATTTTTTGTTTTGCCGAGGATGGCTGCCATACCTGTACAGAAAGGATGGACTCCACACAAGTTCTATTGTTCGAAAACTTTGGACTTCACAAGTTTATTAGAGAAAATGCCCTGAGTAAAGCATATGAAAAAAAAGGTTTTGTAATCGTGGTGACTTCTGCTCCATTCCAATTCTTCACATATAAAAACTATTTCATGTCCAATGTGTTTGGCTGTCATGGAATTGTCACTGTTATTTCAATTGGAAATTGTAGTGAATGGGTATGGTGTGTTAAGTCAATTCATGTCTCTAACCCTGTCATTCTTCTGGAAATCATTTCATTTCATAAACCCTTGTGGCAGCCAAACATGATTTTTTTGCTTGCAATTTGAAATTTGACAAATGAAATGCTGGCATCATTGCCCTTTCATTTTATTTCTACCAAATGAAATAAAATAAGGTGTGCCAAACGAGCTCTCCCATCAATTGGGTGGAAATCCTTGAATTCATTTTAAAATTCCGAGACCATTGTGTACCTCATTCATTTCATAAATTCATTTCAACCTCTAGCTAATAGGAGCATAGAAGAACGGTGATGTATGTAGTGTTGGGTGTATATTATAGGATCTGGAGCTCCATTTTTGTATCTCATTCTTGTACTGTTTGTAGCATTAGAACCATAATGAATCATCGATGTACTATAGTGGTGAGTTGTTACTGAAAAATAAAGAGGATTAGAACTGTCATACTTGCACACCTGATCCTAATAACAGTGTGTACTGACTATATGTGCATCTCGTGCTGCATACTTGAGCCCTCAAACTGAAGAATAACTATGCAATTCAAACTCAAGAATGAAGCCAAGGTTACACTACCACTGGAAGTGTTTCATGGATCCCACCCCCCAGGATTGGGTTACTGTCAATGCCGATGGTTCTATTAATCTGATCAATAAATTTATAGGCTCCGGCTATGTTATCTGAGATTCCGAAGAAAAGCTGACCCAAGGAGGCCGCAAGGGACACTCATCTATCATTAAAAAATAACATGTAGGGAGGGACTGGCAGCAACTCGTCGCTAGATCCCACGAGTCGTAGTGCAGACAGATTGTACTTCTTTGATATCACTCTGGCAGGATGCACGACATATGAGGATGGAGGGTATCCATATTCTCGATGAATTAAAGACCATTCGTTCGTTCCAGGCTTTCAAGCTTCTTTATTTGAATAGATCTACCCAATTGTGTAGCTCATACTTGTGTCAAAGAAGCACTTAGCGTAGACTCTTTTTTTTGCGGGTACACTTAACGTAGACTCTATGCTTTGATGTAACACCTGAATTCTTCCTTAGGATTCTCCAATCATATTGTAATCCTGTACCTTTGGTTCGAATAAAATGGATTACAATGTCAATAAAAAACTCAAGAATGAACATGCAAACAATCAATCAGGACCAATTAGAGGTATTCTCAGTTATCTAAATAGGAAGGAAAATCTGGAGTCAAAACTCATCGGCCTATTAGTATACAAACCACCTCATCATGCTCCACTGTCGGGAGTAAGTTAACCTAATTAATCTCTAGATGGTAAATTTGCATAAACAAGGACACTGCCAGTTTTCTAAAAATGCTAATTTTAGCAAGAGCCACAGGGAGAGATTCACACATCCCACTTGCTACTCTTGGCTGCTCATGTCTATAAAATGGGGAACAACTCATGGAAAAAATCAGACTCTTCTGCTCATGTTCTACTATAGATGATAATTCTTGCGCGTGGAATTGAAATCTTTAGTGTTCGTCCATTTTAGCAACTTTACATCAAGAGCAGCTAGCTCAAGTTTATCTTTGACTATGTATAGACGCTAGGTACTCGATTTCTTTGCTACGAGGTAATTATTTTTCCTTAGTAGGATAGACGGGTCTAGCTAAGCGGACGATGTCCATCCATTCGTATGCCCATCCCCAATGTTGTTTATTTAGGCAAACATAGACAACCAAATTCATGGATGTCCGTGTCCATTTGCATCCCGACTACCTATACAAGGTTTGTTGGTTCTACAACTTACCATGACTTACCAAAGCCACAAAGGTTTAAGTTCCAATTGTTCTGACTAATTTATACTAAACATATTTACCTTAATATGACTTATCATGTTACAAAAAATTAACTTGTTTTAATGTAAGTTTTACCATACAATCTCAATGTTTTTATCTTGTATTTAAAAACATAATAATCATATATTTGTCCGTAATATTAACTACCAAAGTAGATTGTCACCTAATTTAGTCATGGAGATTATATTAAACTACAATTTGTTGGTTGATTTTCTATCTGGATTCTATTTAAATCGATGGAAATTGTAAGAGACAATGAAACCGCAATCATCTATGAAGTTAGTTCTCGCAATATAGGTGTACTAGTGCATTTTTGACATCTGAATAGTATCTTAAAAAATCCTAGATGTCTTTTCATCGTAAGATGTTCATAAATATCCTAACAGAGGTTTTCAAAAGTAGGATTGTTATCTAACAAGTGAAAAAAACTAGAATGCAGTATGGGGTTGGCCCTGCACCACCTTTTCCTCTCTCTCACCTAGTCGCCACATGACACCGATGGAGAAGCATGTGCATTTGGTTCATCATAGTGTTTGGGTGCCCTCCTTACACGTGGTGGAGTGACACCACATATGTGTTTTTTCATAGTGAAAACCCATAGATCAAGCAACCATTGGCCAAATTAGACATCATTGATGCATGCAGGGCCGGTCCTAAGATTTCGGGGGCCGGGGTGAACTTAGAACTCAGGGCCCCTTAATACAAGGGATCTCATGAAATTCACTGGAAAGTGAATTAGCTTCACAACAAAAAGAAAATTTCGGTTGTAACTATAGCGCATCCAAAATTTTAGCAAATAGTTTCTACGTGTCAACATCTAATAGCCGAAGAGTTTAGTGAGTTCAAAACCGTCAATACAAGTATCAAAATTATAATCATGTGTATATATGTGAAATGTTTCCCAGATCACATTCATCTATTTCCTCCTTTTCTTTTTCTCATCGCTAGATCGATGTAGAGGAAACAATACATGACATCGTCAAAATTTAAAGAGGCTAAATATTCATAAAAAACATCCATAAAGATACAATCTACTAGATAAACTCAAGAAGATCTAACCAATAATCATGTCAAACTCACAAACCATAGATCCCTAAACAACAATTAATCAATTGATTACCAATTACCCCTCATTTGTAAAATTTAATTATGATTCAACGATCAATCAAACACTAGCAGAATACCCGTGCGTTGCCACGGTCTTTAAGTTGCTTTAAAATTCATGTAAATATCTCATTATACATATAAAAATATAATTACATCTAATATTTTAAATACATTAAAAAACCACTATGCTTAATTTAACTACCTAAAAATTTAAATGGATTGGTCTGAAAAATATTTATCACTGTGTGACGTAATTGCATTTTGTTCCTACACGGTCTAAGATAAAAAAAAACATGACGATATGTAGACTACTCTAAAATGCTAACAAGGATCCTCTAAAAATGAAATAGAATTTAGACGCGATTCGACATAGTTAGTGATAAACTAATCGAGATTATTCATTTTGATCCATCTATTATCTTTGGATTATCCACTCTAGGATTGGGCAATATTCTAGTTGCTCGCATATATCTTGTGCATATTGTTTTTCCTGATCTTGTAGTAGGGGATGTTGGACCCAGCCCTAGATTAACACATGCTATGGTGGAATTGTAACTGAAAGTCTGACGAACACACACATGAACATAGAGAGATTTTTGCGATGCGTAACTTCCTGCGTTTTTTCTCGCTTTTTTATTCAATCGACTAACAAACTTGACGAAATAATCGCCACGATCCAAACAGAAGCGCGTGTCATCCTAAGTGCAGTGGATCGTACCAAGTAACTTGATGCAAATGGTAAATAAAAAGACTTGGTCTCAGAATGAACGAGGCACGTTTCTAACCCTATGCAATCTGAACACACCACCGGATAGCAGCTGTGTTTATGCCTAGGACTCTAACACAACACGATAGTAAACAGAAACTTGTATAACAAGATTAAATAAATCTAACAATCATGCCCCTAATCTTTGTTACCATCATCTTCATTATTATGTTACTTTGGGCATCATGCCGGCTCGACTCCGGCAAGGCCGCGTGCAGCAGCTCTTCTCTTTGTTACACTTGCCGCCACTGTTGTATTGGATATTGATGGGTTCGTGGAGGTCGTATGCATGAGCTCCTCTCATCTGGTACCTGCACCTTCGGCAGCAAGCACGCGGTTTCTTCCTCTTCAGTGCGTACTGCGTAGAGCCGTTTCTCTTTTTATGTGTGCCTCAACCAACTCTTGAGCCATCACGAATGTTTAGCTGCCCTTTGTATGACAAGTGAGCAAAACGGTGTCTCTGCCACAGATTTGTACCACTGACCCATCTCTAAAACGAACAATTCTTTTCACGCTTGAATCTAGTAATTCAGTAAACATCCTAACACGTGGTTGCTTGCATCTATATCAGCATACCACAGTCACCATTGTATCCCTCCTTTGCATTCAGCTTGGACTTGATCTTTTCTTCATTTAGCAAGAGGATGTACGGCGCTTCTCCATAGGCTGCACAAGCACATTCGGGGCCTTCTTCATCTCACATAACTTTAGTTATTGCACCTGCACGACCGGTGTCTCAGTACGTCCGGCGACTTCACTTGCCGGCATCGTCGGCGTGGCTGTAGCTGTCATTGCAGTGGCTTCCATGAATCTTGTTATTGACTTGGTCATGAGATCACCAAGCCCGCTGTTTTTTTTACGGGGCACTCGCTGCACCTCCAGCAGCTTGGTATTCTCCTCCCTCGTCGGCCTCACGTCCTTCTCAAACGTGCGCACGCACTCGATCACCATCCCGGCTCATGGCTACTACAGTCTTCTCGGCCTATGCAGTTTGCACTATACTCTTTGGACGTGGCCTGCAACCTCACTTCGACCATGGCTAGCTCGCCACACAGCGTTCAACTTCAGTCTTGGCAACTTCCAACTCCTCCATGGATGCACCAGGGGACATGACCTCAGCCTCCATCTCTTTTGGTCGGCCCGCTTAAACACCGGCCTGAGCTCAAATGCCACATCCATCAATAGGGCCGCTCGTCGACATCGGCACCGCCATCGATCCTTCTCTTTCTTCGTTCTCGCACTATGAGGCAACATGCACCCAGAAGCCCAGCTTGAGCGTGGTGGCACTTGCACGGGAGCTTAGCGCGGCCAGGACGGCGAAACCATGTCGCGGTAGAATCACAGGGTGGAGCCTTGGACCAGGGACTATTGTGCCAGGCGTTGGCGCTGCTTCTCGGTCATGTGCCCAGCTTTGCTGCCTCCATGCCTACGCTAGCACCCATAGGCTCTATGCCTGTCCGCAGTCTTCCTGTTCGCCGCCGGGAGCACGGGTCACAGGAACCTGCTAGACACACTCTGGCGACGCCGCAGCCGACAACTCTATACACAGAGACCTCGGTTTCACAGGTGCGACGGTAGGCAACAATCAACGCTTCATCTTGTATGTCACTGTGTAGTCTGTTGGGAGGATGACAAAACCATACTATCTCCCTAAATTGAGGCTCTTCTTGAATTTCATGGATTGATTAGCTCAACAGAGTCCAGCTCTGATGCGTAAAACCAGTAATTTTGTTAGTTTGTTAGCCTTGGGTGTCAGCTTGTTGCTGAGAATAGCAACGCGAGGGGCAGCAGGCCGGCACATAGTTTCAGCATCTTTGAATTTTTTCTAGATAAGATAAAGTTTATTAGCCGAAGTTTGTTATTCGATCCTTCTTTTTTACTTAGGCGTTGAGTTTGTTGAGGAGTGGCATTTTCTGTAATTTTTAAATATATGACACCAGACATTCACCACGCTTTTGAAATTAATAGTAAAGATCATGGTATAGGGCAAGCACCTATAAAGTAGAGAATTACTGACATACATCTGGGCAGTGGCGCCGTAGCGTAGTCGATTTGACGATCTTATATTAGCGGTAGGGAGCACGTGGTCCGGCGCCGGTGAGGTCAGGCGGCCGTCGTTTCCTCAAAGAACTCAGCGAGCCAGCGAACGGATAGGGCCATCCAGCGGGAGCTTTTGGCTGAGACTTGTGCACAGATGAATGGAATTGGGGGCGAACTGCGGCACGATCTGCCCAGCTAGTCAACGCCGGTTGAATCCTTGTGGTCGTGGCCCTTAATGCTTGTCCCGCTGCATCCGGCCTACTCAGTTTTCTTTCCATACGCTGGCCAGGCCAAGTAGAGTAGCAGTACTACTAGCAATACATATCTCACGTACTTGGGCCCCCTGGTTTTCTCGGGCCCGGGGCGGCCGCCCTGCCATCCCTGCCCCAGGGCCAGGCCTAGATGCATGTGCTCATACCCTCCATGAAATTATTAGGGACAAGGGATAACTTCAGAGCTGCCTTTCAAGCTAATGTCTCTGAACCTCCTATGGAACTTGCATATCTCGAAGAAATACTTGTTGCTCCTAATGCAATATCAGGATTGGGAGAAGATGATCTAATAGTATCTTATGACATTCTTGTTTCCGATGACCACAAAGTTCAAGTATCTTCAAGACATGTTGGACGGGTTGAAAAAGAAATGGGTCCTAAATAAAGCCAATGCAAACCTTATGATAATCCTTGCCAAAACAAAGAAACATCCATTTTTTTGTCAAACCTGGTTGTTTTTGAACCATGTTTGCATTTGTGATGACAAGTTATAACCTTTCATCTTCAAGACATTGCTTAATATCGCTATATGTGAACATGAGCATGTTATGTTGTAATATGAGCTATATATTGCTTAATCAAGCTAGTTCTGCTTTACTTCAAGATTTCAATGAAAATAATTTATGTTAAGGATCTTGTTATTTACATTTTTCTTGGGCATTGAGGTCAAGAGAATACATGATGTATCCTTTTGACACAGGAAAAATTTGTCTTAGATTTGCTTCACAGAGTTAGTATGCAACAATGTAAGTCTACGCCCACACCTTTATCCTCCATTGATAAACTTTCTCTTGACGAAGGGGAGCCTCTTGGTTCTGTAGGCAGTACATGATATCACAAAATTGGTGGTGCTTTACAATTTCTTACTTTGAGATGTCTAGATTTAACATTCTCTGTTAACAAGATTTGTCTATATCTTCATGCCCCAACAACCACTCATTGGACAAAAGTCAAACGAATTCTGAGATATGTGAAGGATACTTTAAATATTGGAATCACTTCCCAACAGTCCACTTATACTCTTTTAAGTGCCTCTCAGATACAGATTGGGCCGGATGTCTTAATGATAGACACTCTACCGAAGGTTTTGATATATTTATTAGCCCAAATCTTGTCTCGTGGAGTGCAAGGAAACACGCTACAGAATACAAAGGATGAGTACAAGTCTTTGACCAATGCTATAACGGAGTTGTTGAAGGACTTCTTGGTGAGCTTGGAGCCAAGTTACAGGAAAATCCTAGTTTATGGTGTGATAACTTATGTGCAACATATTTTTCTATAAATTCAGTTTTTCATGCACGCACAAAAATATAGAGATTGATTTCCACTTTGTTAAAAAAGAGAGTGGCAAATAAGAGGTTGGAAATCAATTTTGTATCTAGTAAGGATCAAGCTATTGATGGTTTTACCAAAGCACTTCCTATTAAAAATCTTCTAGAGTTTAGACATGTGAAGTTTAGATTACAAGGGTTGTTGAACTATATGTAATATACATTATATACATGGTATAGTACACCACCCTATATGGTATATCTCATGTACATTGCCACGGTGTGGATTCTTCCCACCTGGATATAACATGCATAGGAGCCCATGGAGAGTGTATAGTTTCCGCCTAGGACTAAGGCCGGTCATAGTGCAAAGTATCATACACTAGTACCATGATACCGGTGTATGATACTACCCCTATAGTGGTTAGTACTCCCTCCGTCCTAAGGCTTAAGGCTTTTTTAGAAGCCAAGATATGAAAAGTTTGACCAAGTTTTTAGAAAAAACTATCAAGAACTATGATATTATATAGATACCATATGAATAGATGTTTCATGATGTATTAAAGGGTATGTATTTCATATTATAAATATTAATATCTTTTTTCTACAAACTTGGTAAACTTTACATAGTTTGACTTTTCAAAAAATATAAGCCTTAAGCCTTGGGACGGAGGTAGTATCATCTAGTAGTATCATAATAACATCATATTAAATTATTTGTATAATATCAAGGCAATGTGTGTATGGATCTATTTTCCATGGTGCGGATTCTTCCCACCGATACGTTGGAAACGTATCTATAATTTTTGATGTTCCATGCTTGTTTTGTATCTACTTTTCTTTGCTTGTCTACACTTTGAGGTGCTCTTTACATATTTTCTGGTACTAACCTATTAACAAGTTGCAACAGTGCGAGATGCCTGTTTTCTGCTGTTTTTGGTTTCAGAAAAGTTAGTAAAGAAAAATTCTCGGAATTGGACGTGACAAACGTCAAAGTCAATTACTTTCCATGGGGAACAAGAAGTCCAGAGGAGAGCCGGAGGGGCCAGCCAGGGGGGCTGACCCACCCCAGGCGCGAGTGGGTCCAGCCCGCGCCTGGCTAGGGTTTGGGCACCCTGGCCTCCTCCTCGGTCTCCCCCTTCACCTATAAAGAGCCCCCGATGCAGAAACCCTAAGTACCCGATCAAATATCCACGAAACCGTCTATATCCGCCGCCACCATCGTCCCTAGATCAGGGGGATATGAAGTTCTTCCCGGCACCCTGGGAGATCATCCCGGAGGCCTTCTCTCCGGTATGATGTGTGAGTAGTTCCACCTTGGACTATGGTTCCATGTAGTAGCTAGATGGTTGTATCTCCTCCTTTGTGATTGTAACACCCTCTGAATTGACCCTATGCAAGTTTTTTTAAACCGTAACAAACAAGCCAGCCAAAGTTCAAAAGGTGCACCACACTTTCTTTGTGCGAAAAAAAAAAAAATAACATTACTACTTCTCGATGGGATGGGACCCTGGACAGATATATATATATATATGACTCAAAAAAGAAGAGTCCATATATATATATAAAGTACCAAAAAAGTCCAAAAAAATGATGAAGCGTCAGGGCCAGATGCAAATGGGGCTCAAAGGGCTAAGAAATAAAAGATAAACCAAATAATCCATAACCACACAAGTAGGAGGGAAGGTAACCATAACCAACCGTTGATCGTTGAAACAAAACAAACAAAGGGAAAAGCCGACAAAGGCAAAGAAAGAAGAGGGAAGAGTCTGCGTGAGGCGCGAGAGCCCGAGCTAGAGAGCCGAGTGGTCCTCGCCTAGGTATGGTGGGAGGGTAGCGTGGGCAGCATACACTAAGCAACCCTATATACACAATCGCACTGAGACGAGCTGGAAGGGTAGGAAAGGTGAACCGACTGATACGACCAACGAAACCATCAAACAAACCATCAAGGTGTTTCCCCTCGAAACCAAGAAGAAAGCAAGGAACACGGGAACTCTGTTAGTTGTTCGTTTATTTGTTCAGTCGGAATACTAATTAATTACTAAAATAATCAATCCAAAATAAAAATGCGAGTTGCAATTTTTGTTTTAGTTAACGTTATTCTACTTGCAACACTTACTAATCCATGTTAATTAGCGACCCATAACCCCCAAAAATTGTTGGGTTGGTTTTATTTAGCCATTATTTACTAATCAGTTCGGCAATACTCGGTAACTGGTGGTCGTGGTCACATGACAAACAAGCAAACAATTGATTTATTTAGTGATTAAGCCATTTACATGCCAGTGTTACTAGTCATTATAAAGACAAATTTATAATACTTGTCTGTGACTAGTTATCTCTCTATTCCACTTGCGCCATAAATGCAAGTCCATTGTAACCAGACGGACAGCTTTAGGAGAAAGTTTTAACCGGTAAGGGTGCATAACAATAACAAATATCAACCAACCCAAAACCAAAAGCAAACCAAACGAGCAAGCAATCACAGGGTTGAGAAATATTTAGTATAGCCAGGCATTGAGTGATAGAAGACCGGTGGCTCGCTGCGGCGACAATGGTCAAGGTTTTGCATTGTCCAAGCGGGCTTGCCGAACCCCGGCGCGGGCTTAGCGAACCAAAACAAACATTCAGCTTTAGTGTGCGATTAAATCGTCGCAAATGCCGCATGGCAAAAATAAAGCGTAGCAATGCAAATAAAACGATAAACTAAATAAAACCTCAAACTGGTTTGGCCCCAAAAAAGGAAATATAATCCCCTCACGGTACGGGTCGCGATAATATCGGTGTTCAAGGAACAATTTCAAGTACTCGGGGTCCCTGACGACACAAGTGGATCGGAAACCAAATATTATCTATCACCCACCGATGCCTCTGCTTACTTACTTCAATTTTAGTTGTTAAACATGAATTAAAGTGAACGATAAGTAAATCCATGATCATCTCCAACATCAAACATGCGGCATTACTCTAACAACTGTGGCACTTGACGACACGCAACAACACTTGAGCAAGCGACTACGACGCACAAGTCCAACTATCTACCAAAACAACAGGTAATAGGATGTGTCCAAGGCAATATAAGGCTGCAAGGGATATCACGGGTACGGAAACTAGAGCAACACAACACAGATAGCAATAGATCAACAGGGGGGAATAAATGCGATAAAAGTAAGATAGGTAGAAAGGAGGAGATGCTCGCCTGGAAACATTGCCGAAGGTTCAACCGAAGATCGGGGCGAAGCTCACATCAACTCAACGACCTTATCCGCGAGGAAGCAAAACACTAGAATATACACCGGATGCACTATTTAACACAACAGCAGAAGATCGGGCATGATGCATGCATGATGTATGGCATGGCAAAGATGCGATGCAATTAGGTCATATTAAGCGGAACCGGGGTTTCGACAATTAATTAGGTGGTTCATGTTATTTAGCTACCCTGCATTTTAAATGTTGTTTTAACAAGGCAAGATATGACAACGGTTCGATGCACAAATTTAAATGAGGCCAATATGAGACTAGATTTGCCCGCATATGGGCCCCATATTTAATTATATGGTGATTCGGCATAAGGCCCCCAACCCACATGACAAGTATGCATGCAAGTATGACAATTTAATATGCAACAATGTATATATCATTTAATAAAATAAGGGCTCGGGTTTGGGTTCACACATTGGGGTACGGCAGATCTTGGTCCGGGGTTCGGGGTCGGTCTCAGGGTCCGGATCTGGGGTTCGGGGTTCGACGGAAACGTTCTCGGATATCGGAGGTAGGTCTTGTCGCATCCGTGGAGCAGGACTGGGTGCGGCGTCGGGGCGCATCAGACTCGTCCTGGACGATGTCGATCTTGCCTGGCCCGCACAGTCGATCTTGGCGTTTCCGGATGATCTTGCCGACTCCATGCGAAGGCCTTGGCGCTCTAGATCGGTCTTCAGGGTCTCGGCTGTGGCATCCCGCAAAACCACTACTAGAAAATCGCGTTGAATTTGTGCATTGCATCGTCAGCATCATGCATTGTTTGCATAAAACTATTTTCGCAAAGCATGTTTTGTTTTCTAAAAACGCCCCATCTTTATTCAAACGCCAAACCCCCGGGTGTTCCGGATATTTTGTTTGTTCAAAACTATTTACAAAGTTCGTCGCAATCAAATAAAAATATTAAATTATTTTATGGGCAGTCGAACGGGCCGATTGACCAACGACCGCCCAGACTCAAAACGGTCCAACCAGTCCCCTTTTTTCCTAGAGCTACCACTAACCTACCCCAACCTTCCCTCCACATCACCCCATCCTATCACAGGCCACCTCACCCTCTCCTCTCCCTCTACCCTATCCCACTCGCCACATAGGCAACCTCCCACACAACCCCCACAGCCACACACGCCACCCACTCACCTATCTAGCCCCACCCCTGACCCCTGGATCCGGTCCACTCAGCCTGCCCAGGCGCCTGCCCCCACCTGCAGGCCCCACGCTGCCACACGCCTCCCTCCTTCCTCCTCCCAGCCCGCCCCTTCTCCCCATGAGCCCTCTCCCTGTGAGCCACTTCTTCTCCCCGCCTGCTCGGCGTGGCCACGCCTTGAGAGACCCCACCGCCACCGCCTCTCCGCCCAGGCTCCTCCCTGCCGCGACGACCCCCTCGCAAGCCCGCCACCTCAGCACCGCTCCGCCAAGGCTCGCTCACGCCTCACTTCGCCTCAGCACACGCGCTGACCCGCCTCGGCCATGCCATGCGGCTCGCCTCGCCTCCGGTCCCCTAGCCATGACGACCGCCTCCGCCGCCACCACGAAGCCGCCAGCTCACGACGCTCGCTTTCCCGCCTATCCGCCCTCTCGCCGCTTGCCGCCAACCACTACCGCACTGCTGCCAAGGCTCAGCTTCTCCGCTTTCGCCATCGCGCCCTAACCGCAGATCCGCTCCGCTGGCAACCTCCCGCTGCCGCTGCCCGAGAAGCGCCTCACTGGGCCCACCGCCGCCACGCCGTGACCCCATCGACCCGCTCCTCCGTCTGCTCCTCGCGCTGCCACTGCCGCGCTCGCCCGGTCTTGCCGACTGGCTGCCAGCGCCTGCCCCGCCACGCCTCCCGTCCGGAAGCCCTCCCGTCCCTGGCCCCCTCCTCCGCAGCCGCCGCTCACGCCGCAGCTCCGTCTTCCTGGCGTCAAGCGCCAAGGCCAGCGTCGATGCCATCCCTGCTGTTTCTCTCAAGTAGTGGTGTTTGTGTTGCTCGGTGGCTCCAAATCGATGAAGACGAAGCTTGTCTAGTATGTGTGGCATGCGTGAGCTAGTGGATTCCGAGTTAGTCGTGTCGACCGCAATGGCAACCTCGACCCGAAGACATGAAACCAAGTTCGGCACCGACACCCGGGAACTCCGAAGGACGCCAAGGTCTCTCTCATGGTACACATGGTCTCCTTGACGGGCTCGAAGACCCCGGTTCCGTGGATCCGAAGACCTATCATGCCGAGACCGAACCCCGAACCGCCAAGATCGCCTTCCCGTCGACCGAACCCCGGCGCGCCAAGTTCTTCGACCGGAGACCGGTCCGTCGAATGCGACAAGACCTCCGTCTCGGGACCACCAAGCACTTCCCCCCTGAACGCCAAGTTCGCCGACACGGGTGCGACGAGTCTTTTTCCTCGAGGACGCCGAGCACTTCACCCCGGACCCGATAATCGCCAAGATCGCCACAAGGACGACAAGTACTTCTTCCCTGAACGACAAGATCTTATACCCCGTTCCGTCGAACCCTGGACCCCGAGCCCGAACCCCGAACCCCGGACCCCAAGTTCGCCGACCCCTAATGTGTGAACCCTTTCCTCGAACCCTATTTCATAACATAATACAACTTGTCGCATATTAAATTGTCATTCTCGCATGCATATCATTGGTTTGGGGGCCTTATGCCGATTCACCTAAAAATTAAATATGGGGCCCATATGCGGGCAAATCTAGTCTCATATTGGCCTCATTTAAATTTGTGTAGCGGACCGGTGCTATCTTCTGCCATGCTAAAACAACATTTAAATTGCGGGGTAGCTAAACAACATGAACCACCTAAATAATTGTCGGGACCCCGGTTCCGCTTAATATGACCTAATTGCATCGCACCTTTGCCATGTCATCCATCATGCATGCATCATGCCGATCTTCTGCCGTGTATTAAATATTGCATCCGGTGTTTCTTCTAGTGTTTTGTTTCTTCGCGGATAAGGTCGTTGAGTTGATGTGAGCTTACCGATCTTCGTTGAACCTTCGACAATGTTTTCAGCAGCATCTCCTCTTTCTACCTATCTTACTTTTATAGTATTTATTCCCTCCTGTTGATCTATTGCTATCTGTCGCGATGCTCTAGTTTTCGCATCTGTGAAATCCCTTGCAGCCCTATATTGCCTTGGACACATCCTATTACCGTTGTTTGGTAGATAGTTGGACTTATGCCGTCGTAGTCGCTTGCTCAAGTGCTATTGCGTCGACTAATGCCACAGATTGTTGATGTATTGCCGCATGTTGATGTTGGAGATGATTCTAGTTTTACTTATCGTCACTTTAATTTCTGCTTAACAACTAAAATTGAATAAGCGAGGCATCGGTGGGTGATAGAAAATATTTGGTTTCGAACGCCCACTTGTGTCCCGTAAGACCCCGATTACTTGATACATGTTCCTTGATTTATCGCGCTATCCACATCCGGGAGGTATATGGGACCCCCTGAGCCAGAGCTTGATTCATTCTTATTTCTGGGGGCCACAAACTAGTTTGAGGTGTTTTTACTATCCCGTACTTATGCCATGCTACTGTATTTAAATTGTGCGAGGAGCACACGCATCGCTTAGGTAAGCGGAATGTTTTCGGGTATCGACACCCAGTTTTCGGGTTCCCGCGTTCGTACCATTGTCGCAAAACCTTGAGTCCGTCTCGAGCTTGCTTACTATGGTAGACTCCAAGGGTGGTCCCTGAAATATTTCAATCCTGTGATTGTTCAGTCGTGAAAGCCTCGTTGGGTTTTGAGTTGGTTTTTCCGAGGTTGATCGAGCGTGTGTTGCTATTGGTGCACCCCGGCCGGGTAAAACTTTCTGAAAGCCGTGTCCGCGGATATGGACGACTTGGAGCACAGTATCTCGATCATAGACAAGCATAACTAAAGTTTATTGCTATAAATTTGACTTTATAATGACTAGTAATCAGCTTCACTATAATGGAATGGCTAAATAATACTGCCTACAATTGCTTGTTTGAAGTGTCGCTTGCGACCATTGTACCTGACTAGTAAGTATGGCAACTACAACGGAATTGGCTGAATTAAAGTACCAACAACTGCTGGGTTTTGGGTTTATCTCATGCTATCTGTATCTGATTAGTAATTGTTGCAACTACAACGGAATGGTTAACTAAATGACCCACTGCTTATTTTATCAGGACGATTATCTAAACCTGACTAGTAAAGTGCCGCAACTATAACTGAATAAATAAAACTGCCAACTGGGTGAGTTCCTCGGTTGACTTCCTCGTTTGGTCTCGAGGGGGAAACGCCAGGACGGGTTTGTTTGATGATAGAATCAGGTTGGTTCCGAATAGGTCCTTCTTACCCCCCCTCTGTTTGACGCCAGTTGTATCGAGTCTCTATAGGTTGTTTAGTGCATGCTGCCGCTGCCGCTCAGTCCACCATACCTATGTAGGCGAGGACCGCCGAATTCTAGCCTCGCTGCATCGCCTCGATCGACGCTCCTCTTTTTCCTTTGCCCTTTGTCGGCACCCCTTTTGTTTAAGCAGGTTTTGAGATCGACGTCGTTAGCAGGGTTACCCTTCCGGCTTGGCCTGGGCAGGGTTATGGACGCCATTGGTTATTCTTCAGGGCTCTTAGCCCCATTTGCATCTTGTCCGTAGTCGGACGCTCTATCATTTTCAAGGTGATTTGGATCTTTGTATATTATATCTGTATTCTTGACTCTTTGAGTCACTGTTATATATATCTGTTCTGTGGGTCCCATCGAGGACTGTTGTGTAATGTTATTACTTCGTTTTCCACCCGCATTTAAAGTGCTGGTGGCACCTTTGAATCGCTTCTATGGGTTTGGCGATTTTGCTCAAACTTGCATAGGTCCGATTCGAGGGTGTTACTGAGTGGTATCGAGCTCACAGCGATACCCCACAAGTCCAAAGCAGAGGATAACCTAGCTAACGGCCGAAGTAGAGTGTCAAAACTATTTTTGAAAAACGGTTGGATAGTTCTGATTAGGTCTGATTTTACTCCTTACCCCTCTGCTGTTCCCCTCTTACCCCTACGTGTTTTGAATCCACTCTCGTCTCTTTCTTCGAGTCCAGGAATTCTCGTGGTTGGGTTTCCGTCGTACCTTCAGGGTTTCGCTTCCTTCTTCGATAACGGTGTTGCTACATCTGGTCTTCATGCTATCCGAGGAATCCTTCGTCTGTGGTAACATTCTTTGTTCCTTGTTTGTGCTATCCGGTGTTTTCCGACGCGACGACATCATCTACGCCAGATCCGATGCAGAGTCTGCATCACCCCTTTATTTCGGAACCTCGCCTGTCAAGATCTTCAGTCTGACTCCGAGAATGGTTGCACTCTCTTCTACTGATTGTGCGGAGTAATAGTTTGGGTGCGTGATGGATTGGCCCCCATGCCGACTACCCCTTCTATTCGCTTTTGTACATTGAAGTGGACGAGAATGCATCGATTCCCTCTTCCCACCGAAGTTAGAGGTGGCTTTATTTGTTGATGCCTCTACCTTCGACCTTTTGTTTCCGGAGTGTTCCCTCGACGATCACGGACAACGACCTCTTGTTAGTGGTGTCGCGAGGACCTACACGAAGCGCAACGGATCAGATCGCCGACCTTCCTTCCGGTACCATGAGGCGGATCTCGAGGGCGAGATCCATTGTTAGTGGTGTCGAATTGTGGCATCCCGCAAAACCACTACTAGAAAATCGCGTTGAATTTGTGCATTGCATCGTCAGCATCATGCATTGTTTGCATAAAACTATTTTCGCGAAGCATGTTTTGTTTTCTAAAAACGCCCCATCTTTATTCAAACGCCAAACCCCCGGGTGTTCCGGATATTTTGTTTGTTCAAAACTATTTACAAAGTTCGTCGCAATCAAATAAAAATATTAAATTATTTTGGGCGGGGCAGTCGAACGGGCCGATTGACCCGAACGACCGCCCCAGAATTTCAAAACGGTCCAACCAGTCCCACCCCTTATTTCCTAGAGCTACCAGCTAACCTACCCCAACCTTCCCTCCACATCACCCCATCCTATCACAGGCTGCCACCTCACCCTCTCCTCTCCCTCTACCCTATCCCACTCTGCCACATAGGCAACCCTCCCACACAACCCCCACAGCCACACACGCCACCCACTCACCTATCTAGCCCCACCCCTGACCCCTGAATCCGGTCCACTCAGCCTGCCCCTGGGCCCCGCGAGCGCCCGGCCCCACCTGCAGGCCCCACGCGGCCACGCCCTCTCCCCCTCCCCTTCCTCCTCCCAGCCCCGCTCCCTTCTTCCCAGCGAGCCCTCTCCCCGTGAGCCACCTCTCCCCGCCCTCACAGGCCCGTGCTGTGGCCCACAGAGACCCCACCGCCACCGCCTCCGCCAGGCTCTCTCCTGCATGACCCCCTCGCAAGCCCGCCATCAACCGCCTCCGGCCGCGCCGCCAAGCCGCCTCCGCCCGCCTCGCTCCGATCAAGGCTGGACCATTGCCCTCGCTGCCGCCGCCTGCTCGCCCAAGCTCGCCATGGCAGCTGCGCCTCGGCCGCTCCACCAAGCGCCCGCGGCAAGCCCGCACGCCTGCCTCCTCGCCCATCCGCCCCCTCTGCCGCCTGCCAATAACCACCACATGCGCCAAGGCCACAAGACGCATCTGCGCTTCCTCCGCTCGCCACATCGCTCAACCGCCATCCGCTTCCGCCGGCAACCTTCGCTGCCTCGCTGCCCGAGCCCGCGCCTCCACCGGGTGCCCACCGCCGCCACGTGACCCTCGACCCGCCGCCTCCGTCTGCACTGCTGCGTTCCGCCTCCGCGCTGCCTCGCCGGCTGCCGACGCCGGGCGCGCCGTCCCCGCCACGCCTCCTCGCCACGGAAGCCTCCTCCCGTCTGCCCTCCTCCGCAGCCGCCCGCTACGCCTCGCCGATGCCGCAGCTCTGTCCCTGGCGGGCCCGCGCGCCAAGGCCAGCGTCGATGCCATCCTGCTGTTTTCCTCTGGGCAAGTAGTGGTGTTGGTGTTGCTCGGTGGCTCCAAATCGGCGAAGACGGCTTGTCTAGTATGTGTGGCATGCGTGAGCTAGTGGATTCGAAAGGTCGTGTCGACCGCAATGGCAACCTCGACCAAGACATGAAACCAAGTTCGCACCGACACCCGGAACTCAAGGACGCCAAGGTCTCTCATGGTACACATGGTCTCCTTGACGGGCTCAAGACCCGGTTCCGTGGATCCGAAGACCTATCATGCCGAGACCGAACTCCCGAACCGCTAAGATCGCCTTCCCACGATCCCGAACCCCGCGCTAAGTTCTTCGACCGGAGACCGGTCCGTCGAATGCGACAAGACCTCCGTCTCGGGACCACCAAGCACTTCCCCCCTGAACGCCAAGTTCGCCGACACGGGTGCGACGAGTATTTTTCCTCGAGGACGCCGAGCACTTCACCCCGGACCCGATAATCGCCAAGATCGCCACAAGAACGACAAGTACTTCTTCCCTGAACGACAAGATCTTATACCCCGTTCCGTCGAACCTCGACCCTTTCGAACCCCGAACCCGGACCCCAAGTTCGCCGACCCTAATGTGTGAACCCTTTCTCGAACCCTATTTCATAACATAATACAACTTGTCGCATATTAAATTGTCATTCTCGCATGCATATCATTGGTTTGGGGGCCTTATGCCGATTCACCTAAAAATTAAATATGGGGCCCATATGCGGGCAAATCTAGTCTCATATTGGCCTCATTTAAATTTGTGTAGCAGACCGGTGCTATCTTCTGCCATGCTAAAACAACATTTAAATTGCGGGGTAGCTAAACAACATGAACCACCTAAATAATTGTCGGGACCCCGGTTCCGCTTAATATGACCTAATTGCATCGCACCTTTGCCATGTCATCCATCATGCATGCATCATGCCGATCTTCTGCCGTGTATTAAATATTGCATCCGGTGTTTCTTCTAGTGTTTTGTTTCTTCGCGGATAAGGTCGTTGAGTTGATGTGAGCTTCGCCCCGATCTTCGGTTGAACCTTCGACAATGTTTTCAGGCGAGCATCTCCCTCTTTCTACCTATCTTACTTTTATAGTATTTATTCCCTCCTGTTGATCTATTGCTATCTGTGCTGCGATGCTCTAGTTTTCGTACCCGTGAAATCCCTTGCAGCCCTATATTGCCTTGGACACATCCTATTACCTGTTGTTTGGTAGATAGTTGGACTTGCGCGTCGTAGTCGCTTGCTCAAGCGTCTATGTCGACTAATGCCACGCTTGTTGATGTATTGCCGCATGTTGATGTTGGAGATGATTCTAGTTTTACTTATCGTCACTTTAATTTCTGTTTAACAACTAAAATTGAATAAGAGGCATCGGTGGGTGATAGAAAATATTTGGTTCCGAACGTCCACTTGTGTCCCGTAAGACCCCGAGTACTTGATACTTGTTCCTTGATTTATCGCGTTATCCACATCCTGGAGGTATATGGGACCCCCCTGAGCCAGAGCTTGATTCAGTCTTATTTCTTGGGGCCACAAACTAGTTTGAGGTGTTTTTACTATCCTGTACTTATGCCATGCTACTTTCTGTATTTAAATTGTGCGAGAGCACAGATGCTTAGGTAAGCGGAATGTTTTCATGTATCGACACCCCAGTTTCGGGTTCCCGATCGTACTGACCATTGTCGCAAACCTTGAGTCCGTCTCGGAGCTTGCTTACTGCTATGGGTAGACTCCAAGGTGGTCCCCTGAAATATTTCTGAATCCTGTGATTGTTCAATGTGAAAGCCTCGTGGGTGTTGATTTGGTTTTTCCGAGGTTGATCGAGCGTGTGTTGCTATTGTTGCACCCCGGCCGGGTAAAACTTTCTGAAAGCCGTGTCCGCGGATATGGACGACTTGGAGCATAGTATCTCGATCATAGACAAGCATAACTAAAGTTTATTGTTATAAATTTGACTTTATAATGACTAGTAATCAGCTTCACTATAATGGAATGGCTAAATAATACGCCTACAATTGCTTGTTTGAAGTGTCGCTATAATTAAATTGTACTGACTAGTAAGTATGGCAACTACAACGGAATTGGCTGAATTAAAGTACCAACAACTGCTGGGTTTTGGGTTTATCTCATGCTATCTGTATCTGATTAGTAATTGTTGCAACTACAACGGAATGGTTAACTAAATGACCCACTGCTTATTTTATCAGGACGATTATCTAAACCTGACTAGTAAAGTGCCGCAACTATAACTGAATAAATAAAACTGCCAATTGGGTGAGTTCCTCGGTTGACTTCCTCGTTTGGTCTCGAGGGGGAAACGCCAGGACGGGTTTGTTTGATGATAGAATCAGGTTGGTTCCGAATAGGTCCTTCTTACCCCTCTGTTTGGCGCCATGTATCGAGTCTCTATAGGTTGTTTAGTGCATGCCGCCGCCTCATCCACCATACCTATGTAGGCGAGGACCGCTAATTCTAGCCTCGCTGTAATGGCCTCAAGATCGACGCTCCTCTTTTCTCTTTGCCCTTTGTCGGCACCCTTTGTTTAAGCAGTTTTGAGATCGACGTCAAGAAGGTGGTTACCCTTCCGCTTGGCTGGGCAGGGTTATGGACATTGGTTATTCTTCGTGGCTCTTAGCCCCATTTGCATCTTGTCCGTAGTCGGACGCTCGATCATTTTCAAGGTGATTTGGATCTTTGTATATTATATTCGTATTCTTGACTCTTTGAGTCGCTGTTGTATATATCTGTTCTGTGGGCCCCATCGAGGACTGTTGTGTAATGTTATTACTTCGTTTTCCACCCGCACGAAAGTGCCTGGTGGGCACCTTTGAATCGTTTCTATGCGGGTTTGGCGAATTTTGCTCAAACTTGCATAGGTCCGATTCTGAGGGTGTTACATCGGCCATCGGATCCTTGAAGGAGGTCATGGCGTCCGGAATCCCGACGAGCTTGGCGTCCTTGTCGGAGTTCTCGGTTGACGATGTCGGTCTTGGGGTCCGGGGATTCTTCCGGGTCCATGACGACATCCTCAATGCCCTGTGTCGAAGGCATCGGAATCCCGTGATGGAGATCTTGTCGTGGGTGCATACTTGCTACTGTGTTCGGTACGGTCTTCAGATCGCACGGGTTCTCGACAGGGCCCTCTCGGATCAGGCGCCGGTCAAACACCGCGAGACGGCTCAGGGGCGCAGACCTTGAGGTTGGACGCAATGAACGACGGGCGCCGGGAAGGAAGGAGGGCAGCCTCACAGGCTCGACGCGCCACGCAGCAGAGAACCGGACAGGAGGAGGGCGCCCACGGTGGTTGCCGGCAGGGACAGGGGCGACGGACGGCGGGAGGCAGACTCGGCGAGGGCGGCGGCGCGGGATCGGGGAAGAGCTGCGAGGGGGGCCGCGGGGAGAGGAAGGCGAGGTGGGGAGGCCGACGGAGGCGCTTGCCCCATGAGAGAAGGGTCTTGGCGGAGGTGGTCGAGGACGGCGGGCGACGGGACGCTGGCCGGAGCACGCTGGGGCTGGGCCGGGCGAGCTCGGGCGAGCGGCAGCACGCTGGGAGGAGCACGGCCACAAGCGGAAGGCGGAGCTCGCCGGCGGGTGGAGAGGAAGCCGGAGGTGGCGGGGCGCGCCGACGAGGGGGGTTGCTCGGGGGCGAGGAGGAAGAGGACCGGTGGCGTGGAGGCGGGACGAGACGGGCGGGCGCGCGCATCGGGGAGACGCGGGGAGAGGCGGTGGAAGAATGGAAGGGAGGTGGCCGACGACGGGGAAGACGGGTGCGGGGGCGGTGGAGACCGGCGGAGGGGTTGGAGCGGGGAGAGGATGGAGGTTGACGGGGAGGCGAGGTTGAGAGCGGGCCGACGGGGAGGGGGCGGAGGCGGCTTGGAGAGGAGGGGCGCGACAGCCGGAGGGGGGAAGAGATGGCGGAGCGAGCGCGGCCGGCCAAGGGGAAAGCGGACGCCACAAGGAGAAGAAGGGAGGCGGCAGGCGGGAGGAGACGAAAGGTTGCGGAGTGGGAGAGAAGAAAGGAGAGAGAGGAGAGGGAGAGGGGGGCTGGGCCTGTGGGTGGGGCCAGGTCCACGGGACAGGGAGAGGAGAGAGGAAAGAGGGCCGACGTGGGGTCTGGGGAGGGGTTGAGTGGGGAGTGGGGTGGTGATGTGTCAGCTAGGGAGTGGGGATTGGGGGGAGAGAGGTGAGGTGGCGAGAGGGGATTGGGTGGGGTGAGGTGGAGGGGGGCTGTGTAGATTAGGACTAGGTAGGTCAGGGATTTAGGTGGACCGATTTGAACTGGGGGTGGTCGTTTTAATCGCCTGCCGAACGCCCACTAAAATAATTAACTATTTTTATTTGTTCCAAACAGTCTTTTTGCAAACCGATAGCAACAAAACAAAATAATCCGGTGACCCGGGTTTTGCGTTTGAACCAAGACGGGGCGTTTTAGAAAACAAAAATAGGTTTTTCTGTAATTAGTTTTATGCAAGCAAATGCAAGATGATGACGATGCTCAAATGCAATGTGGCATGATGACATGAGCATGCGGTCATGATGATGCAATGCACAAAAACAACGCGATTTTCTAGTAGTGGTTTTGCGGGATGCCACAGTGATTTCATGTATAGATCTTGTGAGCTCCATTCATGATCAAGATCTAATCTATTTGTAATCATGCATGTTGTGTTTGCGGGGATCCGATGGATATTGAGATTATTATGTTGGTTTGATTAATGGTTTTGTCTTTATGATTCTATCATGTCTGTGTTGTTTGTGATCTTGCATGCTCTCCGTTGTTAGTATCTATCTTGGCCAAGTAGTTGCTAGTGACTCCAAGAGGGGGTATTTATGCTCGATAGTGGGTTCATGTGCGGTGACCCAGCATACCACTATATGATGTAGTATACTATAGTCGTGGACATAACACCAATGAAACACCGTTCACTAGTATTACATCCCTCAGAATGGCACAACAGAAACACATCGGGTCCAATACATGGCTAAAGGTTACAACTCACTCTTTACACAAGATCCAGAGAACACTCTAGGTTAAAGAGAGAGAAAGAACTTCTTACAAAGAAGAATCAAAGATAAATAATGCACCAACTATTATACTTTTAAGACTAGTATTTTAACTAAGGGGTTGGCATTGCTGCTATCGCAATACGCTATAGAAATAGGTTCTATGACTAGAGATTATATTCCGATTTAATCAGTAACTTTGTCTTCACTCGAGTTGATTTTTTTTACTTTCTTGACTTCATTGAAGACTTGAGCTGTTGATGATGGTTCCTGGAGCATGACTTGATGTAGACGTCGTCTGTATCGGCTTCAGAATCTAGCAAGGGTTAAGAAGATACTTTGAGTACGAGCGTACTCAGCAAGTTCACTAGAAAAGGAGTGTTTGATGCACTAATTCTACAGCCATAGACCGTAGTCATAGGCAATACAGGTTTTTGTAAACATTTCTTCAAAAGTTGCTTTTATTCTGAAAATCTATGTTCGTCAGCCTTCACGGGTTTACCAAAACTTTCATTGAGTTCCTTTCCCGAAGCGTTCGTAGCTCCTTCCCGGAACAGGGAGTAAAAAGTTACAGTTCTTACACTCTACAGAGGTGTGTTACTTTTCCCATGAGAGATCAACTCCTTGTTGCACAACCGGGCAGCTTACCCGTCCACAATTCCATGTTGTGGGGCCCAATAGTTGGTCCAAGGCAATCACTGCCCTCTCCGCGACCTCATATGTCTGCACAATCCTTTAGGCTGGCTCACCTTCGTTAAGCCCCCTTTCGGGCAGGCTAAAACCCCGATGAGTTCCCAAAGTCTCTATGACCTGGTGTTGCCCTGGAAAGTGCCATATTAAATGGTCCATACACTAAACACCATCCATAGATAATCTAGACACCAAAAGTGTGGGGCGTAAGGGTGCCCACCCATATGTTGGATCCGCACAAGGAATCACAACGTCACGTTAAGGTCGTCTTGCCTCCATACAAGAGGAAAAGGATACATCTGACTTCTTTGTCCCATTCCAAATCTCATGGTTAACGCGTAATATAGGGCGGAAGAATCACTGGAGACATTGGTTGTTAAGTCCTAGATATTATGTTCCTTTACCACCGGAACTTTTATAGTAAGTTATTACCTCATGGTAATAATCTATAATCACATTATTATGAAAATAGTGTTTTCAGATCTTTTTCAAATGCACGTGATGTCCACATTGTATTTGTAAAATACTTTACAGAAAATAACCAAAGTACATGAACAAGTGTGAACTTGCCTTTTGTGATTGCAAGATTATGCACTCACGGTCTTTGAGTTAGTATAAGATCCAAAATCTGAAATCATCATCATTGGTCTGGTAAGGACTAATGTTTAAATAAGCAGTATGCTCTTATGCATAAGTAATGTGATGCACTTTTTAAACGCGAATCCCGGGAATCTAGGGTTTGGATACTAGAAATTATGTATTTGAAAGGTGTTGTACTTTTGGATGAGTTTTATACGCGTGCTTCTTATTAAGGCTTGTGAGTGTGTGTGAGACAATCATAAAATTACAATATCATAAAACAACAGGATACACACAAATGTGAGATGATACTTAAGATTGCTTATATAAGAGTTCTTGTTTGAAGTGGCAAAAAGAATAACATTTGAAGAAAAGATTTCTTTTCTAAGGTCTAAACAACCTTTGTGGTTAGTTGAGTCTGGTTGATGTTATTTGTGTTTGCTTGAATAGTTTGGGTTTGAGATGCTTAATGACTTAAATATATCAGACCAAAGTTAACTATAAAACATCTAACAATGTTATAGTATTATATTTAGAGTCTTGTAGACTAAAGTTAACTTTAAAACATAGATAGTTTGAATGTATAATGCTTATAACATTTGTACTTTGGTGTACTTGGTAATGTTGCATTAAGGTGACTTAGGAATGGTTATATTTTTATTTGGTGTGGTGGTTTTCTTGATTTTTTTAATGAAATAGTATCACTTACCCCTTTTTTTAAAGATGAGTGGTTGTATTTTGTAGTGGAACAAGATTTCTTGTTTCTTTATAAAGGTATGATTATGGTGTGTGGATAAATAAATAGTACTAGTGACTACTCATGAATTATCTTTGGATTTAGTCCATTATAAGGTTGTATTTGATTGATATATTATTCTTGAAGATTTTATAATTATTAAATATCTTTTTAGAATATAATATATTCATATGGTAGAAGGTTAATTCAATATATTAGTATTTCTAATGTTTTGAATGATTATGACTTGTTAGTAGTATTCAAGACTAATACCTATGTATTAGACTTGATTGACTAATTTTAGAAATATTAACAAATTTTATTTACCTTTATATGAATTTTAAACTAAGTAAATAAGTTTAAATTTGAGTTATTAAAATATTTGAATTTTTATTTAATTTAAAGTGGATTATTATATTTTTAACAAGTAGATATTATTTTTTTTGATCATTTTGGTATATTACATTTATTTTTTTGATTTATAAATAATAAGATATGATTTTGACAATTCTTATTACTTTTTAATTACTTAATAAATAATAAATATTTAATTAAGTGAAATAATAATGCATGATTATAGCTTTAAATTATAGTTCTTATTTTTCTAAGATTTTTGGTATTTTATTCATATTTTTATCATTTACCATTATTAAAATATGAATTGTCAAAGTTTTATTACTTATAAAACCTTTATTAAATAATATTTATTTAAATAATCATCATAATAATATTTGATAATAATATTAAGTTGTAGATTTTATTTTTCTACAAATTTTCATATATTATACACATTTTTTGTGAATTATAAATCAAAAGTTATTAATTAAACAAGATTTAATCATTTATCTGATTTCTGGAATATTAATAATTGAGCTTATAACATTTTATTTATTTCTTAAACATGATTAAATTTTTACACCGCACCCACACCTAGCCCTGGTCACTGACCAGTGGGACAGTGACCACCTCAGCTCTCATATGAATAAATGTGTTTATTACCGACCCTAGTTCTACTCCTAGACAATGACATATGGGCCCTAGGCCATGTCATCAGCCACGTGAGACAAAGACTGGGTCACACACGTTGACATGGCCAGGGTGATCTCACCCTGACGTCATCTCGCCGGTGTCATGGCAGACGACAACGAGGAGGGAAGTAGCGTGAAGAAGTGTGTGCAGGCCGGGATTGTTCGGACGAGCAAAGAAGGAGTAAGATAGTGGTGGCGCCACTGGTTTTGGTCATCGGAGAGCAAACATCGACGAGCTTATGCGGCGGTGCTTGCGGTTGATTACAGCGACATGGATCTAGGAAGCAAACAAGGCATCCGCGCATGCGAGGAGACTCAGTGACTCACCAGGAACGCGATGGTGTGATTGATTTGGCGAGGCATGGTCGGAGACGACGGTGAGGTCGACGAACAACGTCGGGAACCGAGGGTGCGATTGGGTCGATTCACGCCTCCTCTGCAGGTGCAAGTTGGGGCAATCGAACGAGAAGAGCACGGCGGTCTCCACCGTGGTATTATCTGGCCGAGGCGAGCACGGAATCGCCGGCTCCGGCTCACCTCCGAGCTAGGGTTCTCGGCATGGTTGGGAAACGAGGTAGAGAGGGTTTCAGAGGGGGGAAATGGGGATGAGGATGAGCAGGGGAGTCGCGGTGGCCTTCTTATCCTCTCCTGGCAATGACAGCGTTGATCTTGACGCAAGGACGATGGCGGACGGCCTCAGACACTCCACCGAGCAGCTTCCAGCTGGAGGAAGACGACGACGTGTTGTTTTGCGGATAACCCCCTGGCGTGTATTTCCTCTCAACCCGCAGTCCCTCTTCGGTCCCATCTGTCAGCCAGAGATGAGAACAAGATGGGCTGGTTATTGGGCCTTTGTGGGCTACACCTGGGCGACAGGTAAGCAAAGAGAAGTTGGGCCACGGCCAGGTTTTGTTTTTTATTTGTTTTCCCTTTTTCTATTTTCTGTTTTACTTTCAGAATTGAATTTCCCATATTTAATTTGAATTTTCCTTATAGAATTGATTTGCTGAATGATTACAACATTAATAAAGTATATTAAGAATCAATTTGTGAACTTTTATTAAATATTGTGATATTCTTTTTATTTCCTTTATATACTTTTTCTATTATTATTTGTGAGGCTTTTAATATGCATTATTATTAACTCATGAGATTTAATTCTCATTAACTCATAATATTTAGGAGATTTTTACATAGTGACCTTTTATTTTGACTTGATAAATAGAGTTTCTAGGGAATTAATATGATTAATATTATTCCCATGAATTTAGGAATTAACAATGGATATACTTTATTATAATTAACATAAAGGTTAATGTTTTAATTGTAAATGCTTACTCAAGGGTTTAGGGTTCTTATTCTACTTCTATTCTTTTGTTGATGTGAGTAAAGATTTAATAACTAAACATATTGTCTTCTGTTTGTGATATTTTATGACATCGGCTATTATAATAGGAAGTTATATCTTGAATGTTTTATAGAAATAAATTGGTAAATATATTCTTAAGCACATAGAATTATGATGGTTGGAATTGACAGAGATGTGCTTATGTGATTTGCTATAGGAAATATTCCTATAAAGTGATATAGACATAAGATGATGGATCAATAACCTGAAATGGATATTATGTTTGGTTTAAGATTTAGAGTTGGGTGATTTCCAAGAATGTCTATTTTCCATAATTTACAATCCTGGTTTTCTAATTAAGGAATTCCTTTCCTAGATATACTACTCTTCCTATCCATCATCATGATTAACATGATGAACTTTACTTCACATCAATACTCTTCTTCACCTATTATTCTTCTAATCTCATGGATGATCCAATGAGTTTGATACTAAAGCATTTCATAGTTTTCTCATATCCTTGCTTAGGTATACCCACTACTCTACTATTGATAAACTTTAATCCAACAAGTAGTTCTTCCAAACTCCACTCACAATCTCCCTTAATCATCCATCTACCTTTCTTTAAAGCTTACTATCCTTTATGATGGATAACACTACTTCCATAACTCTATGCTACACTAGCTTTAATTGAATCATACCTTCTTACATTTACTCTAATAACTCATACTCCAACCTCACATTATATTATCGTTCCTATAATAACTACTCTAGGATATCATACCTATACTAGGGTTTCAATCATGTTCTACCCACCAATGTCACTTATACTTACTATAAGTATTCAATCTTGGTGAGCAAGGTATGATCATTTTAATCCTTTAATCATTTATATCTTAGATTTGTAGTTGGCTAATCAAGGCTTTAGCAATACAACCTTACAATTGTATTGGAATTATCTTCATAGTATCTTTAATTGGATTAAGATTGTTATTCATGGACTATGCCCACTTGGTCCCATAAAATTATTACTGGTAACTATCTTCAGGGTTCATCCTTGTAATCTTCTTAACTACCATAATTAGATGATAAATAATTCTTCTATTTATTTAGGAGTGATTTAGCTCCATCAAGTATCCTATTGATTTTCTTCTCTTCAATCATTCCCATCGTATAGATGATGTCTAAAACTAGAATTACTATTTACCTCTTCTTAGTTGTTTCTTTGTAGACACTTAAATGTAAGCTATGTTCTGGTCAAGAGTTGATAGATTGAGAATTGGTGAATCAATAGTTGATTCCTCAACATTGATGAACAACATATATTGGAATATAACTCAATAGAGATGATAAGGATTGTCATGGAAAGAAAGATATATGGTGAATGATCTGAACTTAGTTTCTTTCCTACTCAATCTTACGTAAGAAGTAGGGTTAGGTATTACCATGATACTCATGGTATATGAAGATGATATTAAGATATAGTTGTTACATTCTTTACTATTTGTGTTATTTCCTTAACTTGGTACTCATGAGTGATTATAATGAATACTATGATATGATTACCTAAGGATCAAATATAAATCATAATGTATTAGGGTTTAACTTTTATTACATTTGACCTACCCTTAGATCAAATATCCCTTACCCAAAATAAGGTTTTAGCAAAGGTAATATTGAAACTTATCGCAGTCAACTTGATGATCTACTTCAATTCCATCAAGTTAAGAGAAGCTTCAATCACTTTGACAAGTTTTGTTCAAAAGCGCAAAAATTATTCAGATTTTCTATGCATGAATGCAATGCACACATCCGGGTTCAGCTTATTTCTAGGCTCTAATGCTGGGATGTTACAGACTCTCCCCCTTAAAATAAACTTCGTCCTCAAAGTTCGCAAACTCTCACGTTTTGGAGTAAGGAAATGACTTGTAGTGGTTGCTACATTTCTCCACTCTATGGTGACCTTAAATGAAAATAATTTTAGCATTCTATATCCTGGTTATGAATCCTAATCCAACTCTTGTATTTAAACATCAAACTTTATTACTAGGTTAAATATAGTCTAGAGGTCTCACTAAAACAAGTTTTAAGTTTCTATATGCCCGTTTTTGTGGTTAGAAAACTATATTTCTATTCTTGTCATAATATAGTTGATACTGGTACTCCTTCCAAGGTGGGATTTGAACTCATTTAGTCCATACCCATTGGAATTTCCTATTCTCTACATACGCCCAATTGGATGTGCTTTATTACCTCTTAGGGACCACTTTAAGAGTTGTTTCTTCTAGAATTGTCCAGTTAGGATTATCGTTTTATCATCTTCAAGCTTATAGCTTGTAAAGCTTTAGATAATCTTTCATTCATAATGTCTACTCTCCCACTTAGGGTTTACTAATAGTCTTTAAATTGTATAGATATCATTTATTGGCTTTATAACGAGAATGTTGGTCTCTGTTCAGTTTATACTTTGCCTAAGTGGGGTCTGATGAAAGATTGTACGATGTATCACATAGTTGTGGATCTCCGAAGCAAAACTTTCAGCATTCTATGTCGTACTTATAATTGGACATTTTCGCTGGGATAAGTTTGACTTTGCGAAGCATCTTGAAAGACGATCTCCTTTAAATTTTATACTTATTTAGGTCTTACTTAGCTTAGGCCAAATTTTATGCTCTTTATGCAACTTTTAAGAATATCTAGTTAACTAAGTTAACCAAATACCAACTGTGGATTGGAATACTGACTATGGATTAAGTACCAATGACAGATCATTCTAGGTGGTAGGTATTACCTTACAGTTTCCGACCTAGTACTGGTATTCTCTCTGATTTGTCAGAGATTTGAACACCATTTTAATTCCAAGGCCTCCACTTTGTACTTATTCATGATGCTTCCATGAACTAAGTATTACTATTTCATTAATTTCTTAGCACCTTACCTACTTTGAATGAGCTTTAAGTTTATTATATCTTGTGGCTCCATACATCTTCTACACCAAACTTCTTTCTTGAATCTGGCTAAAAATAGTCTATGCTTGATCTATCCTCCAAATGGTGTGAATACTCCTTATATCTTGCTTCATCCTTCAAGTAAGTCTTCTTTTTGATCTTTGAAACTCGTCACTCCCTTACACGAATTCCCGTTCCTATCTAGATCTATAACATCAAGTAATAACTGGGTGTTACATCATGCATTTGCACACCTAATTAAACTTCAAGTAAGTTGGATGACGGTATATGTATCTTGTTGTATTGTCCAATCGAATCTCATAGGATCTTTCTGACTAGTAATTGCATTGTTATGCCTTGCTCAGTTCCTGTCAATTGCCCTACTGTAATTTGTTTACCCTTCATGCCATGTTGTTTATCTAAGGAGAGCACCTCTAGTGAACTATGGACAGTGAACTATGGACCCCGGTCCAATCTTTACCATTGATACATCTTCCACTGTTACTTGTTTACTTGCTGTAAACCATTACCTTCCACACCATACGTTTAATCCTTTGTTACAGCAAACCAGTGAGCTTGACAACCTCACTGTTCGTTGGGGCAAAGTCTTGAGTTTGTGTTGTGCAAGTCTCCGCGTTGCTTGCAACACCTGTGTGACGTTTCCTTCCTCCTTCTGGTTCGATAACCTCGGTCTCAACTGAGGTAAAACTTGCTGCTTGCTGCTTCACACCTTGCTCTTGGGGTTCCCAACAGGCTGTGCGTAGACAGTCGTCAAGCTTTTCTGGCGCCGTTGCCGGGGAGGCTAAGGACGTCTTCACTAGGGGAGTCCTTCACTTCCTTTCTCTTTACTTTATTTTTAGTTTGCTTTGTTTCTTTTGGTTGGTTTTGTTTGCCTCTTTCCAAAAAAACACAAAAAACTAGTTCCTGTTCTAGTTGCTGCCATGTCTGGTTTTGGACCAATCTTTATTTCACCTATGGTAGAAATCTCCACTTTTAAGCAAAAAAGTGAAGAAAGTTTTAAATAATCTTGGTCTAGAATCTTTGGTTTCCAGAGCAAAACAGAGCCTGAGGTGAGTCTCATCTTGGTTATTGATAGTTTCTACCGCTGTATTGCTCTTTGTTATAGATATGCTTTGGATGCTGTGGCTGAGAAAGATTTTTTGCTATGTACCGATGAAGAAGCTTTTGATGCCATAAAGAAATTAATCATGATTTCTGGTACACCTGGCAAGTCTGATTCCTCTTTCACAAATATTTTTGCCAGGTTGAACACTCTTGAGAGTAGCATTGCTGCTATGAATAGTTGCTATCACACGATTAGGGCTTATCATGATTATGTTCCCATAAATTCGTAGCCTTCAAAGTGGTTTCCCACAACCAAAGTCTCTATAAATACTACACTTTTTGATGCTCGCTGTGATATCATGTTTGAATTTTGCCTCATGCCGAAAGATATTTATGATTCCTTGAGTCTTTGGCGGCTTACTGAAGGAGGAGAGAAAATCTCTCTTACCAACAATGCCACTATATTACCAAATGGAATAGTTGAAGGTGTGTTTACAAAAATCTTAGGAAAAATGGTGTCTACTGATTATCTTGTTATTGAATGTGTAGGCAAAGGACAGATCACACTTGGAAGATCTCTACTGAAACACCTTGGGGCAGTAATAGATGTGGGAAAAGGAATTATGCACTTTGCTCCTCCGGTAAGCAATCATATCTTCCCTAAAGAGAAAAAGAAAGGTAAGAAAAGAAGGAACAAGAGGGGCAATTCTTCATTTGAAAATACTTGATTCTTCTTGCTTCTTGTGCCTAACTTAAAGTCGTTAAAGAAAATTACTTGTTGGGAGATAACCCAAGAGTTTACTTGAGTATTGGAAGTTATTACTTCTGTAATGACCTCTCCTTATCCTTTTTGTTTGATTTTTGTGCCAAGAATGACCTCTAATGAGAGGGAAGTAAGATTTGGGGAGTTGTTGTCCCAAAACAGATTTCTGTCCTCCACCAAAAACATTCGTGAGGAGGCTCTGTAAATCGGATTGAGCTAAAAATTTACAAATAAGTCCCCCAGTATCTTATCTAACTTTCTTTAGTTCAACACTTTTTTTATTTTAGCAATAGAAGATGTTCGAAAAAATCGGTTTCTACCTGCTGGTATGTTTTGACAGATTTCTTCCATTATTTGCATTTGCTTCTTATTGATTCCTTTTGAGTTCTCTTTATGTGAATTGAGTTTTTTGAAGGAGTTACTACAGTAGCTTGTGTTTTTAGTGAAAATCCTTGCCGTTTCAAAGATTTTCCAGAGGTCTAATATCTTTTGAATAAGCTAATGTTGCTAATGAAGATTGTGTGAAGGAAAAATTTCAGGTGTAGAGAGAGAATGATGCAATGAGATGAAGAATGTACAAAAGCTCAATCTTGGGGATGCCACCATGGTGTCACCCCAAGAAATATCCAAGAGGTACAAATGTCAAAGCTTGGGGATGCCCAAGGCATCCCCTTCTTCATCAATAAAAGCCCAGGTATGTCTAGACACTTCGATTGTTTATGCACAGTTGTGTTGCTCTTGGAGCGTCTTAGTTTTCGTTTGCTTTGCTTAGTTGTTTAGTTTTGTTGAGTAGTTTGGACCCCCGTTCTCGCTGTGTTGTTTCGCAAATAAGTTGCTTGGTGTTGGAAAGGAGTAGTAAGTTCTTGCTTGAAGTGCAAGAGGAGCTTGCATTGACTGTGACTTAGACTTTAGCATGACATGCTAGGTGTTGTTTTGAATTTATGCTTAGTGATTATTGTTGTAGCATGTCTTGTTCCAAACAATTAGGATTGCTTAGTGTGCCTTGAAGAAATTATGCGTTGTTTTAGCATGCAAAAGCATAGTATTGTGGTATTCTCCTTTGATGTTTTGCTTGGATTGACTTGGCACATGCTCACACCATGTTATGACTATGACAAGTCACCATTAGCCTCTATGATAATTTAGTCCTTGACTTGTAGTACCACTCTTTGATTTGATTAGTATGCTTTGTTGCACTGCATGATTATGGCCATTATTGCTCTCTTAGTTGGTTGCTCCCAGTCTTTTGCTAGCCTCCACTTGTATGAGTAAGATCTACTCATGCTTCCAACTCCCAAGAAACCAAGTTCTTCCAAAGTGTCCACTATAAACTCCTATGCATGGTGTGTTACACCATTCCAAGTATATTCTTGTTTTCAACTATCTTTCAATTAAAAACTATTTTGTTATGTGAAAATTTAGTGATTAAAGCCCTCACGAACTTGATGGCACACTTTATTCTTTGCCCCTAATAAACTTGAACCATTGTGAACCCTTTGTTGTATATGCTTGCACTTATAAGTTGGAATTAGCGTAACTGCGTCACACACAGGAACGTTTTTCAACATTGCACTTGTACTTTGTACTTTGCTGTTGATATCATGTTCTTTTGTCTATGGATGTCACCGGTGTAAAATAAAGAGGGAACTTGTAAGTCCATGGAGTTTGTATCCTGTGTTAGAGAAACGCCTGGGCCGCTAGCCTAAGCCATGCCTAATCATGGTAGAAACTTGCAACATCACCATGATAAGCTATCTATGAAGCATACTCAATAAAAAGCTATGCATATGGTAAATAAAAATATTGCTGAGATGCTCATTGTCTGCTTGCCTTGTCATTTTGGTTATGGGAAAGATCATGTACCATGTGCAAGGGGTACCCCGTTGGTGGTTCTCAATGATATGCAAATACTTACAGTGACAAGAACTTACCTGGACCCAAAGTTGAGTATGGATGAGGTGTGGCCCTCGTATTCAAGGGACATGAGATTGCCAACTTATACTTCGTCAAGCATATACTCCAGCTTTGCCACTTTAACCATAACCACTTCAAGATGCTTATGATAGGGGCAATGAGGGCTAAAAGCTAACAAGTACCATAATTTTTGGAAGCTCTTTTTGAAACATGAAATCCCTGCTTCCTTTACAAAAAGGCCTTTCTTCCACCACTATTAAGTCTCCACCTTCTACCTTTAGGCACCATTAAGAGAGCATAGTTGTCATTCTGTGTGCAGTGTTCCAAAGCTTATTAATTGATGCATATTGTGATATTACTTATTATTGTGCTACTTGTTTCTAGTCACCCTTGTGAACTTTGCAGGTGTCCTATGCATCTATTTGCTACTCTATGAGGGACAAGCTGATTGCCACTATGCTATGTTTTCTGTATGTGAAACAAACAAACGTTTTTAATGCATGTTATTCATGATCTTTGTTTGTTCCATCTTGCATGCATAGTTACTATGTCCTATTGTTAGAACTCCATCTTTCATGCACATGTTTAGAGTTCTTTGATCTAAGCTTTCAATGCTTGCAAATGGTTAGATCTTTATTGTGAGGGTGCATGTCACCTCAAAATTATTCTTTTATCACTTACCTACTCGAGGACGAGTAGGAGTTATGCTTGGGGGTGTTGATACGTTGGAAACGTATCTATAATTTTTGATGCTCCATGCTTGTTTTGAATCTACTTTGCTTTTCCTGTCTACACTTTGAGGTGCTTTTTACATGTTTTCTAGTACTAACCTATTAACAAGTTGCAACAGTGCGAGATGCCTGTTTTCTGCTATTTTTGGTTTTAGAAAAGTTAGTAAAGAAATATTCTTGGAATTGGACGAGACAAACGTCAAAGCCAATTACTTTCCGTGGGGAACAAGAAGTCCAGAGGAGAGCCGGAGGGGCCAGCCAGGGGGGCCAGACCCACCCCAGGCGCGGGTGGGCCCAGCCCCGCGCCTGGCTAGGGTTTGGTCATCTTGGCCGCCTCCTCGGTCTCCCCCTCGCCTATAAAAAGCCCCCGATGCAGAAACCCGAAGTCCCCAGTCAAATATCCACGAAACCTCCTGTAGCCGCCGCCACCATCGTCCCTAGATCAGGGGGGATCTGAAGTTCTTTCCGGCACCCTGCCAGAGGGGAGATCATCCCGGAGGCCTTCTCTCCGGTATGATGCGTGAGTAGTTCCAGCTTGGACTATTGGTCCATGTAGTAGCTGAAGGGAATATGCCCTGAGAGGCAATAATAAATTGTTTATTATGTGTATTCCAAGTATATGATAGATGTTTATTTTGCATGCTATAATTGTATTAATACGGAAACGTTAATACATGTGTGTTTAATAAACAAACAGAAAGTTCCTAGTTAAGCCTCTCTCATAAACTAGCTCGTTGATTAACAAGATGATCAAGGTTTCTTGATCATGGACATTGGATGTTGTTAATAACGGGATCACAACATTAGTGTAATGATGTGATGAACATTCATCCGAAGTATAGCATTACGATCAAAGTCATTGAGTTTATATTGCTATAACAACTTACGGTGATCCTAATCCTTAGACCATGAGATCATGTCAATCACTAACACCTAAGAGTTTCTTGATAACATCAAACGTCACACCGTAATGTGGTGATTATAAAGATGGGTTCGTAACTAATAAAGTGTTATGTTGAGGCTCATGGATCGAGAGTGGAATTTGTTCATCCCGATGACGGATAGATATACTCTGGGCCATCTCGGTGATATCACATTGATTAGCTTGCAAGCAAGTGATTTGATCACTAGAATGTTATATCACGGAACGAAAAGAGTGCATGTCGGTAACGAGATCAAACTAGGTATGGAGATACCGATGATCGAATCTCGGACATGTAATATATCGTGAAACAAAGGGATTAAGATACTAGCGTAAAAGGTTCCGACGATCACAAGAAAGTCATCGTTTAATGTGTGGGAGTCAGTATGGGTCTCCAGATCCCGCTTCTGATTATTGATCCGAGAGGGGTCTCGATCATGTCCGCATTATTCACGAACCGTAGGGTGACACACTTAAGAGACACCGACATCCAATTGGAGCAAATGTTTCATGCCGAAGAATAAATAAGCGCAGGAATTTATTTCACTAGATACCAAACAAAGTTTTTGGGTGAAATTGCATAAAGTGGTTATGCATGTGAAATAGAATTCTAGCAAGGTTATTTGTGAATGTTTGTCATTAAAGTAATTGACAAAATTCTGAATAAAATAAAAGAGTTTTATTTAATGAGAGTTTGCATTAAATTTGGTGGAAATTTAATGGGATCTTTGAGTGGGATTTTGAGTGGAGGAATTTGAGGAGTTTTGTGAGTGGAGGTCCACCCACATGAAGAGGGAGGCAAGGGGCAGCCCCATGCGCCTGCCACCCCTTGGGGTTCCCTCCTCATATAAAAGGAGCCCCCTCTCACTTCTCACTCACACCTCCTCGTGAAGGATCTCTCCCTCTAGAATTTATCCCCATGGTCTCGGACTAGCGAGATACATGTTCTCGTGGCTATTCGGCAAGAAATAGTTGTGCTTCCGCATCGCATTGAGCGAGGAGGCGGAGGTTGCTCGGTGCCTCGAACGTGTGTGAAAGCACGGATGCGGCTGATTTGCGGCGCTAGGACTTCCTCTCGATCTTGAGATCGGCAAGAGATCGTCTACATCAACCACGAGTTTGGACTCGTTAAACTTTGTCGGTCTTCAAGGGTATGTTCTCTACGGATATACATCCGCCCGTTGTTTGTATCTAGTATAAATAGATCTTGGTATATAGTTCACATCGTAGGAAATTTTTTGTTTTCTATGATGCGAACCTTTCAGTAGCTAGATGGTTGTATCTCCTCCTTTGTGCTTTCATGTATAGATCTTGTGAGTTCCATTCATGATCAAGATCTAATCTATTTGTAATCATGCATGTTGTGTTTGAGGGGATCCGGTGGATATTGAGATTATTATGTTAGTTTGATTAATGATTTTGTCTTTATGATTCTATCATGTCTGTGTTGTTTGTGATCTTGCATGCTCTCCGTTGTTAGTAGCTATCTTGGCCAAGTAGTTGCTAGTGACTCCAAGAGAGGGTATTTATGCTCAATAGTGGGTTCATGCCTCTAGTTTCCAAGGGAAGTGACAATAATCTCTTCGGTTGTAGATGTGTTGTTGCTACTAGGGATAAAACAACGGTCTCTTGTTCATGGAACATGTTGACCGTTTACCTTACACACTTTGCTTAAAACAGTTGTCTGTTGCTAGCAACTTAATACTGGAGAGGGCTCGGATGATAACCTGAAGGTGGACTTCTAGTCACAGATGAAGTTGGATGGAGGTCTATGTATCTTGTTATATTGCCCAAACGAATCTCATAGGATCTTTCTAACTAGTAATTGCATTGTTATGCCTTGCTCGCCTCTGCCAATTCCCTGCTGTAATTTGTTTACCCTTCATGCCATGTTGTTTATCTAAGAAGAGCACCTCTAGTGAACTATGGACCCCCGGTCTAATCTTTACCATTGATACATCTTCCACTGTTACTTGTTTACTTGCTGCAAACCATTATCTTTCACACCATACGTTTAATCCTTTGTTACAGCAAACCGGTGAGCTTGACAACCTCACTGTTTGTTGGGGCAAAGTCTTGAGCTTGTGTTGTGTGTGTCTCGCTGCTTGCAACACTGTGTGACGCTTTCCTTCCTCCTTCCGTCGATAACCCGGTCTTAATCAAGGAAAACTTTGCTGCTAATTCACACTTTTCTCTTGGGGTTCTAACAGTCGTATGCGTAGAAGTAGAAATTTTTATTTTCTACTTTCGCTTCCAACTTCATGTGGCCGCATTTTCTGTTTTTAATTTGACTACTGATTTGACCAGTAGTACACGTGTTACTTGTTTAAAAAACAATACTATTAGAAATTTTTATTCGAATGATATAACTTTTGTAACATATAATCCATGTTTCATGTGTTAAATTGATGGTCACACATAGACCTCAGAAAACATATGAACGGCCCAAATAGAGAGGGAGTATTTATAAACACTTTTTTTCCCAGGCACTTCAAACTATTATCTCACAACCGTTGAAATTATGGGGTTGTCTACCTTTTCAATAGTATATCGATATTTTTACTTAAAATATTCATATTTTGGTTTTCCCACTGGTAGAAAACACCCCATGTGTCCCGGTTGGTAAGGGGCATTAGTCCCGGTTGCCCAACCGGGACGGGGCAATCGGGACTAAAGCTCGGTTTTAGTCCTGTTGCCCCACCAACCGGACAAAGATCATACACGTGGCAGCTGCACCGCGGCGAGGAGGGGCTTTAGTCCCGGTTCGTAATGAACCGACTAATAACCTTCGCCGCGCAGAGATTTGCCATTTCTTCCGCCATGCAGAATTCATTTTGCACATTTTGTTGCAGCGCAGATTTTCGCCACTTTTGTGCCGCGGAGAATTCATTTAGGTTGTTTTATTGTTTATTTAGTGTTTTGCACTTATCAATGAAGGAACCTTATATTACACAAGATCATCATGACAATATTACATTCAATACACGGATCGAGTTCATGCACTACATACAAAAGTATTCCCTTGTCTATACACGGACCGAGTTGGTATTTTTACAATCCCTATTGTCTATACACGCAGAATAGTACTCCCTTTCGGGTCTAGGACTTCGCATCCAAGAATCCCGCCAATTCCTCCCGAATTGCTCGACGCGATCCTTTGGCGTAAGACCGCCCCGTAGACGCTCGATCTAATTTAAAAAGGAGTCACTATATGAATGAAACTAAACACAATTTGTTTGAAAATAAAACTATAGAAATTGTTTACATACGGAGTTGCTCTAAATTTCTGCCCTTCTCATCGCACGTCTGCGGATGAACTCGCAAACATAGTATCCACAGAGATTGTTACCTCGTCCCCGTGTCGCACTTCACAAGAACATAGTTCAATCAAAATAATAATCAAGCATGATAATAACTGTATCAAAACTAGAATCAAAGAGATGCGCGGATATAGCTAGTGGTGCTTACATCTAGTGGTTGAAATGTAAGCTCCTCTTCCAAACACCCTAGCCTTCTTGGTGAACCGTTTCCAAAAGCCTGCCGTAAGAAAACGAATAAAAGAAGTTATTAAGTACTTGATATCATAAAATACACGAACGTTGCCGATATAGTGTAGTAATGATTAGAATTACCGGAGAAGTATCGCATGTCCTTCCACGTCTCAAGGGTTTATGTTTCGAGTCCATGACTAGTACACGCCTTTGTCAAGTTGAATGATTAATGTAATATAGTGGAAGCTGCGAATGCATAACTAATCAATTATATACTTAACATCGAGTGTTTAAATAGAAAGTGTATACAAGACAATAACACTCACTCGGTTGTAAGGAAAAGTATTTCCTTTTGGTTTCTTGAAACCTTAAAGCGTGTACTATATTATCCTCCGTATCCTGGGGCTTATTTTGAGATTAGCTTCATGAACCCAATATGGGTCAATGAAGCCAATATCATAGATTTGTCCTCCGCCGCATTCGAGAATCTTCATTCTGCATATTACAAGATGATTATATACATGCAATAAACAAAGTGAGATAGCCGGAGACTAAGTTAATTACAGAATTAGTACTTACGTACAATAGGCACATGAGCGATTTGTCCAAGGCCTTGATTGAATAATTGAAATAGCTCATTAAATTCAATGGATATCATGTCATCACTTTCTTTCCCATGATGCTTTTTTGTAACCCTCAAGACTATCCGCTAGCCCTGCCCTTGTGGCGTGCATGTACCAGCTTATGCAATCTTCGATTTTTGTTGAAAGATTATTTACCTCCTCGTGTTTGACGAGAGGTTTGCCGTCGGTATTTGTATGCTACTTCACTCACGGGAAGAACTCTAATCGATAAGTACTTGGCAATACTATACCTTGAGCAGCGGCAGCTTCTCAGACAGTAACTACCTGGATCATACCGCTTCGCCCCATATTTGCTCGACCCCACATTGGTTTGAGAAATCACCTTGAGAGGGGCGCAAGTCTGTTTTGCTTGTTCTCCGAGCTGGCAACAGATTTCCACTTGCATCAAGATCGCTCTTCGAGGCTTTTGTGCTGCATGTGACTTGAGAATAGAACGCTCATAGTCCGATGACAGCTTTGGCTCGGGTTGATGAAGAGTCTTTAGCATTTTCAACACTTTGGCTTTTTCTTCTTTGGTGCCTGGGAACTCGCTCTTTCGGCCTCACTTAGCTTAAAACGTCGCTTCCAAGATCAACGATCGCCGGTCTCCTCTTCAAGATACCATAAGCTCTCTTGGGAGGAACCGCTGGTACTTTTGGAAGAGGCTCTTGTTTACGCTTTGGCGATCGCCACGACGCAAAGAGCTGTGACGCTTACGCTTTTTATCCCGAGGCGCCGGCGATGGCTCCCGCGCGATGGCTGCACCGAGATTGGTGAGGCGACGAGCCGGTGAGGCGACGAAGACGGCTGCGGGGCGGCGATTTACCTCGGCTGAGACGGGTGAGGCGGGCGAAGATGGCCTTGGCGTGTGATTTCAAGCACGATACAATCCTTCGCCATAGAATGGTGACGCTTTTGCGCCACCCAAACAATACATCCCTTCACCAGGGTAGTGAAGATCCAAAACCTCAAAGGTGGGCATGATTTCATCCACGCCGACAACAGCGTAGCCCTCTCGAACCGGACGAGTGGTAAGTTGGTGTGGGTCCAATTGGTAAGGCATAGCCGACCGCCACCTTCATTGATATGTTCACAACTTTGACATGTAGATCGCAGGTGTCATCTCCGTGATATCATCCACTGGTAGCCAACAGAGCCATCGTCGGTGCATCATCGGCATCGCCATTGTCATCACCCGGGACCTTGGTGGAAGCCACACGCTTTTCGATTATTCGATAGGCCGGTAGCATCGAATGCGCAGTCACTGAGATGGGGCGCGTAGTACTTTGCTCTTAAGTGAGTTAATTTCATCTTGTTGTTGCTTTAATCGTTTTCAATTAAACGCATTCGCTTTTCGACTTTCTGCTTCAACCGCCCGCCCTTACTCCTCCGACGGCTTCTATCGATATTTCTTCCTCTCTTGAAACCCATCCTCCATGATTGGGAGCCTATTGTGCCTCGTGTTCGTCCATCATGTTCCTTATTTCCAAGGGCGAGTGTGAGCTCATCATTCTCTCTATCGGGAATGAAGTCCCCATCTTTAACATTTTTACCGCTTTTCTCATCCTCTCGATTGGCAAGGGGTCTTCTTTATGTCGTATGGTATATATACACCTCCTTCCGAGTCCAACGTGCCCCATGCCCGTAAAACCAATTCCTTGCACGCTCTACCCAATCGCCGTCTCTGGGTGATATTTTTATCACGCAGTTCGCTCAAGTTTCTCCCACTTAGGAATGCCACCAGAGCCACCTTGCCCCATAGTATGGTGATACTTCTTGTTAGCAAGATTCATTTTATTCTTTCGACATTTCCTTAGCTTTTTCGATGTCTTGTATTCCACAAACTCAGCCTGTAATGGTTTTATCTTCCAAACCGAGTCTTCTTGAAATCGAGTCTTCTTTCACGACATAGTCAAGGTGCAATCTTTTCTTCCGCTTGGTGAAACATCGGGCCATCTTCTTCAAAGCCCACTCGACCTTAGCCTCCATGGCTCTCCCATGTTGTAAGGCCCTCAATCGATCCTCCGCATTTGGATCCAGCTCTATCTTTGGTAGTTTGAAATTAACCATGAGCCTCTTCCACAAGAAATCTTTGGCGTGGTTAGGGACAAATAAACATGTTCCTCTTCATCCGCATTAGCAGGCCTATTCCAATTTCTAATGGTGATCGGATTAAGTCCCTAACGACATTCGCATTGTGCCACAAATTTGGTTGCGACAACTTCGAGCGGTCGATGCCGTCTGCAGCGACATCTTCGATCCTGAACCTCTCATGGTCTTCCAACTTTTGGTTGGGCCTCGTCGCTCATTTCAGAGATTCCTTCGATCCGAGGGCTAAAAGAAGAAAGATCGTCGTTACTATTTCTATATAGATAGCGATGATTAATTAATGAATTGATTTATATTACATGCACCTTGCCGGAGCGGTCTTCTCGACACAAGGCATCGCCTTCCTCGCGAAGGCAACACCTTCAACCTCAAACAAGTTGTCTACTCCGAAAGAGGATCACCCTCACCGAGTTGTTCGTAAACGTTGATACGCCTAAATTATCTTCCCACGGATCACACCTTGGATCAACTCTTCCTTTTCTTCGCCTCTCGACGTGGATCCATATTTTCTGCATAGGTGGAAAACGAATAAGTCAAAGCGGCTAAAGGAGAAAGTTAAGTACGGTGTTGAGAGATATAAACCCTAATTCGTAGAAACCCTAATATATACATACACAATAATAAAATGAAGAGAAAGGGAAACCGTAGTAGATAGGCACATCATCGAACCCACATGACAAGTTAATTTGCATTGAATGTAACCCTAAGACATGCTCGACGATTTCATCGGGTTCCGGGTGAAAATCCTAACTCGGGAAACTCCTAACATATGAGAGGGGTGCATTTGTTCTTCTAATTATACTTGTCATTTAAGTTGTTGAACAATGCATGATTATAGTTTAGATAGATAGGTTTCATTTTCTGAACAATTTGATATATTATTTGTATTTTCTGACTTATAAACAATAAGTTATTGATTTTACAATATTAAATCATTTTCCTGAATTAAAACAAAAGGCAAATAGTTTTTACACCGGGCGACCCTAGCCGCTGAGATCGATGATGGGCCCTAGTGCCAACTCAGCCACGTTAGCAAGCAGGCCCCACTCAAAGACACACATCGCCGGGTGAGCACTGCAAGTGGCTTCAACGTTGCTAGAGGCTCGGGAGGGGCGCATGGGTTTGTTCGAAAGAGGGTGTCGAGGCGAACCTAACTAGTAGGGGACCTTTAGTCATTTAAATTGTTGAACTTGCATTTTGGTTTAATAAAGAAAGAACAAATCAAACCCTAAACCCTAATCTCCCTCCATTTGAAAACCATTCAAATGAGTTTTTATTTAAACAACTAACTACATGAGTTGAGCCCAAAGTGTATAAAAGGGTCTCACACTATTTCATATACTTTATAAAAGTTTCAAGTTGAAAAGATTCAAAACAGATTTGAAATTCAAATTACAAAGGGAAATCAAAATAGAAATAGAAAAAATTTCTGGAAATAAAAATGTATCCAACCTAGCTATCGGCTTGAGCCCATCTCCTTCTCTCTCTCTCGGCTTAGCAGAAGCCCACCCGGGGCCCAAGAGCAGCCCAGCCAGTCTGCACTCTTCGGCCTTTCTTTTATCTTCTTCCTCCCGACGCAGCAACACTTGGCTCACCGCCGCCACCCGATGCGCAAGATGCCAAGATCATCGCCGCCTCATGAGCCTATAAGAGCTCCAATAGCCATCAACAACCCTAGCTTTCTTCTTCCCTGCTTTCCCCTCCCGAACCCTAGCTTCGACAACAACGACGGTGAGCGGTGGCCGGTGGTGGGAGTCGACAGGATGAACCAGAGCGAGAGGGGCGAGAGAGAGGGTCCACGGACCAAAAGCGATACCAAAAGTGTGCGGTGGTGTGTAGACGAGGCGAGGTCGATCCGACGAATCGACGGGCGATCGCGGGATCGAGGGTCGCGACGATTGGGAGCGAAAGGGCCGATTCTTCAGGAGAAGCCTCGGGCGAGGCGAAGCTTCCCGCACGCTATCGGGCGGAGGCGGTAAGGCGGCACGGGGCAGGCTGACGGCGTAAAGAAGAGAAGAGGAAGTGAGATGGAGGAAGAAGAAGAGGCGCATGCGAAGAAAGGAAGGATTTTAGTCCTGCTGGTGGCTCCAACCGACTAGTAGTACGTCCTGCTGGAGCCACCAACCGACGATACTCCACTTTTTTCAAATTTTCAAAGAATCGAGGGCGCTAGTAGATTTAGTCCTGCTGGTGGCTCCAACCGACATATTCTCGCTTTCAAAAAATTTCAGGTTTTCTCTGCTCCGCCTTTATTTTTTATTTTGGGGTTTAAATTTGTATTGTTTTTAAATGATAACTAATTTGGAATTTAGAAAACTTTAAACATAAAAGTGTTTGGATTTGAATAAATAATTCAAAACCATTTTCCTGCTTTAAAAATAATTAATGTAACCATTTAAAATATGAACCATTTACAATTAGAAATGAATTAACTTTTATTTTTTAATATCAATTTGGAATTTAGAAAAACTTTAAACATAAAAGTGTTTGGATTTGAATAAATAATTCAAAACCATTTTCGCTTTAAAAATAATTAATGTAACCATTTAAAATATGAACCATTTACAATTAAAATGAATTAACTTTTATTTTTAATATCAATTTGGAATTTAGAAAAACTTTAAACATAAAAGTGTTTGGATTTGAATAAATAATTCAAAACCATTTTCTGCTTTAAAAATAATTAATGTAACCATTTAAAATATGAACCATTTACAATTAAAATGAATTAACTTTATTTTTTAATATCAATTTGGAATTTAGAAAACTTTAAACATAAAAAGTGTTTGGATTTGAATAAATAATTCAAAACCATTTTCTGCTTTTAAAAACAATTAATGTAACCATTTAAAATATGAACCATTTACAATTAAAATGAATTAACTTATATTTTTTAATATCAATTTGGAATTTAGAAAAACTTTAAACATAAGAAGTGTATGGATTTGAATAAATAATCCAAAACCATTTTCTATTTCTAGAAAATAATTAATGTAACCTTTAAAATGAATTAACTTATATTTTTAATATTAATTTGGAATTTAGAAAACTTTAAACATAAGAAGTGTATGGATTTGAATAAATAATCCAAAACCATTTTCTATTTCTAAAAATAATTAATGTAACCTTTAAAGTTAATTAACTTATATTTTTGAATATTGTTGAATTTAGAAAAATTTAAACATAAAAGTGTTTGGATTTAAATAAATAATTCAAAAACATTTTCTGCTTTAAAAATAATTAATGTAACCATTTAAAATATGAACCATTTACAATTAAAATGAATTAACTTATATTTTTTAATATCAATTTGGAATTTAGAAAACTATAAACATAAGAAGTGATAGGGACTACCATTGTTCGATTTTTCCTTTCAAACATGATCAATATACCAAGTCTCGTATTTTCCTTTCATATTGTTAGAACTTGCATTGGATCTCAAGAAACCACATATTAAGTCTAAAATGATTTTTTCAAAAATCACGCGGTAGATCATGTACCGTAGTACAAACCTAACCATCTTCTACAGACATTTGTCCTTTTACCGTGGATGGACGAAAAGGTTTGAGATGTACCGTTGGGATATAGTCCATTTAAGGTGGTCTAGTATTTTAGGAAAATAGGACGGTAGCATTCAAACGGCATTTTGGTGGTTACTTCACAAAAACGACGCTTTTTGCGCCGGAAAATGGAAAAGGGCTTTTCCGTATGCATAAAAAGGAAAACTTCCTCGCAACATTGTTCTCCATACCAATGTCCACACACATGCATAATATGGGCACAACATCACAAACTATGCCGTGATTCAACACATAACATCGGTCATTTGGACCGAAAGCCATGAAACCTCGAACATGATAGGTCATTTTGTGAAGGTTTTTCAAACATGATCAATATACCAAGTCTGGTATTTTTCCTTTCAACTATGTAACATAATATGACACCACGCCAAGGATTTTCATTGTTCGGATTTTTTGAATTTATTATGCCCGCTTTGAATTATTTGAATTTCTAACTATGGTCGAACCGGCATGAAGATAGGGACGGGCATCGTTAGAACTTGCATTGGATCTCTGAAGAAACCACATATTGCGAGTCTAAAACGATTTTTTCAAAAATCACGGGCGATAGATCATGTACTGTAGTACAAACCGACCCACTTCCGCCGATTCTACAGACATTTGTCCTTTTACCGTGGATGGACGAAAAGGTTTGAGATGTACCGTTGGGATATAGTCCATGTAAGGTGGTCTAGTATTTTAGGAAAATAGGACGGTAGCATTCTCAAACGGCATTTTGGTGGTTACTTCATTAAAATCCGCTTTTTGGCGCCGAAAATGGAAAAGGGTTTTTCCATGCATAAAAAGGAAAACTTCCTCCGCAACATTGTTCTCCATACCAATGTCCACACACATGCATAATATGGGCACAACATCAAAAACTATGCCGTGATTCAAGATATAACATCGGTCATTTGGACCGAAAGCCATGAAACCTCGAACATGATAGGTCATTTTGTGAAGGTTTTTTCAAACATGATCAATATACCAAGTCCGTATTTTCCTTTCAACTATGTAACATAATATGACACCACGCCAAGGATTTTCATTGTTCGGATTTTTTTGAATTTATTATGCCCGCTTTGAATTATTTGAATTTCTAACTATGGTCGAACCGGTGTGCATGAAGATAGGGACGGCATCGTTAGAACTTGCATTGGATCTCTCAAGAAACCACATATTGCGTAGTCTAAAACGTTTTTTCAAAAAAATCACGGGCGATAGATCATGTACCAGTAGTACAACCGGACCCACTTCCCGCCGATTCGCAGACATTTGTCCTTTTACCGTGATGGACGAAAGGTTTGAGATGTACCGTTGGGATATAGTCCATGTAAGGTGGTCTAGTATTTTAGGAAAATAGGACGGTAGCATTCGAAACGTATTTTGGTGGTTACTTCAAAACGACCCGCTTTTTGCGCCGGAAAATGGAAAAGGGTTTTCCGTATGCGACAAAGGAAAACTTCCTCCCGCAACATTGTTCTCCATACCAATGTCCACACACATGCATAATATGGGCACAACATCACAAACTATGCCGTGATTCAGACATAACATCGGGTCATTTGGACCGAAAGCCATGAAACCTCGAACATGATAGGTCATTTTGTGAAGGTTTTTCGAACATGATCAATATACCAAGTCTGGTATTTTTCCTTTCAACTATGTAACATAATATGACACCACGCCAAGGATTTTCATTGTTCGGATTTTTTTGAATTTATTATGCCCGCTTTTGAATTATTTGAATTTCTAACTATGGTCGAACCGTGTGCATGAAGATAGGGACGGGCATCGTTAGAACTTGCATTGATCTCTCAAGAAACCACATATTGCGAGTCTAAAACGATTTTTCAAAAAATCACGGGCGATAGATCATGTACCGTAGTACAAACCGACCCACTTCCGCCGATTCTAAGACATTTGTCCTTTTACCGGATGGACGAAAAGGTTTGAGATGTACCGTTGGGATATAGTCCATGTAAGGTGGTCTAGTATTTTAGGAAAATAGGACGGTAGCATTCAAACGGCATTTTGGTGGTTACTTCAAACGACTGCTTTTGCGCCGGAAAATGGAAAAGGGTTTTTCCGCATAAAAAAGGAAAACTTCCTCCGCAACATTGTTCTCCATACCAATGTCCACACACATGCATAATATGGGCACAACATCACAAACTATGCCGTGATTCAAGACATAACATCGGTCATTTGGACCGAAGCCATGAAACCTCGAACATGATAGGTCATTTTGTGAAGGTTTTTTCAAACATGATCATTGTTAAGACACATTTAGTCCGGATGTAGTCACAAACCGACTAAAAATATTTTCCGCCATTTCCCACCTCTTCCCGCCAAGTTTTCCCGCCTTTCCTTTCTACTAGAGCTTTTAGTCCCGGATGTAGTCACTAACCGACTAAAGATATTTCCGCCATTTCCCAAAGCTTCATGCCAAGTTTTCCGCCTTTCCTCTATATTTAGGGTGATCGTGTCATGGCTATCCACACATCCACACCTTCCTCTCTTAGAACAATGGACAACGCCATCGGGCCATTCGACCTCGAGGAGACCGAGGCGCAGGCGCCCAACTACCCTTGTCCACCGGGTACCGCCGCCCGCCGGGCCGGATGTCGAAGCGCCGAGGGGTTCCCGTCCCTCCTGCCCTCAAGGTTCCGCACGCCAAAGTGCCATCACAAACCACTTCTACCACGAGCTCACGCCGAGTAGCGGATGGATCCTCCTGGGATCCCGACAACTATGACACTGGAATGCCTTCTTCGCTAATAGGCGGAAAGGGAGCTCGCCAGTACGAGGGTGATGGCCCGCCACCGTGAACAACAACGAAGTCGGCCGTCTGTGGTGGGAGAACCGCATTATCATCAAGTGATGCGCTACATCGCCGGGGAGACCATCCTCGCCACGGCCCACGAGTCCACCCGCCACAGCCCCACATCGTCCGGCGTAGTGCATCGCCTTCCAGAGACCCTCCCACCCACCGTGAATCCAAGGCTGGAATGGCCTCGTATATGCCATGGATGGGCCGAGGATCCCGAGTGGCAGTGTGACGGCGATGATGATGATGACGATTTACGATGAAGACCCCGAAGTTGCATTATAGGACTAGGCATGATTATGACTAAAGGGGCGCTTTAGGCCGAGTGTTAGCTAGTCCCGATTTGTCCCGGTTTTAATATTAATAAATGTCTTAAGTGTTACCTAATAAATAGAGGGAAATGCCTATATAAAGAGAGGGTTCATATTTAGTCCCGATTTGTACCGGGGATATAGTCCATGTAAGGTGGTCTAGTATTTTAGGAAAATAGGACGGTAGCATTCGAAACGGCATTTTGGTGGTTACTCATAAAACATTCGCTTTTTGGCCTCGGAAAATGGAAAAGGGATTTTCCGTGCGACAAAAAGGAAAACTTCCTCCGCAACATTGTTCTACATACCAATGTCCACACACACATGATCATTGTTCAAGACATTTAGTCCCGATGTAGTCACAAACCGACTAAAGGGATTGCGCAGAGTGGGCCGACAACACTAATAATAGGGGTGAGTGTCGACATTATGTCGCGGTTAGGACCTTGTCCCGGATGGTGTCACCAACCGACTAAAGATGAACCTTTAGTCCCGGTTGGAGACACCAACCGGGACTAAAGATGAGTCAGCACTTGTCGACATTATGTCGTGAGTGTCGACATTATGCCGAGCTGCTTGTACTATAAATATGCATCCTTGTGAGTCCAGTCCTCCAGCCAGTTTGAGGCATCTCCAAGATGGTTTTAGAGAGCAGGACACCACTGCGCCAGGAGATGCCGACGGAGCCTGGGCCTCCGGCATCTCCGAAACGGTCATAGAGGCACTCTAATATGTGAAATTAGTTAGCCCGAGTATTGATCTAGTTAGTGAAGTTACAAGCTGCAAGATGGTTTTCGAGAGCAGGGACACCATCAAGTTGCTTGTGGAGATGCCGATGAGCCCAGGCCTCCGCATCTCCGAGAAATCGTCATAGAGGCACTCCTAATATGTGAAATTAGTTAGCTCCGAGGCGTATTGATCTAGTTAGTGAAGTTACAAGCTGCAAGATGGTTTTCGAGCAGGGACACCATCGCTGGCCAGTGGAGATGCCGACGAGCCTGGTCCTCCGCATCTCCGAGAAATCGTCATAGAGGCACTCTAATATGTGAAATTAGTTAGCTCCGAGGCGATTGATCTAGTTAGTGAAGTTACAAGCTGCAAGATGGTTTTCGAGTGGACACCATCAAGCGCCTGTGGAGATGCCGACGGAGCCCCTCCCAAGATCTCCGAGAAACTGGTCATAGAGGCACTCCCGTCCAGCCACAAAATGGGACTAACACTCAAGACATTTATTAATATTAAAATCGAGACTACAAAACCGGGACTAAAGGCCACAAACATGAAAGATATCCTTCAAAGCCACAAACCGAAAGACATGAACTAGAGTTACATAATATGAGCATGAACTTGGCATATGTCATTCCTTATGACCGCTTGCACGTAACCATGGAGCATCTTCTTTACTTAACGGAATGCTTGGGCCAGCCACCGTGAAGGGCGGAATTTCATCAAACTTATTATAATCTTCGACATGTCCGTTTTGCCTCGATTCCCACGATGTTTCTTTTCCCTGAAAGAACTATGTGACGCTTTGGATCATCATATGATGTATTCGGTTGCATATTTTTTCTTTTTTTCGGTCTGGAGGACATGTCCTTCACATATAAAACCTGAGACACATCATTGGCTAGGACGAATGGTTCATCTCTATAACCAAGATTGTTGAGATCCATCGCTGTCATTCCGCATAACCTGTCTATCTTTACCCTTCCCCATTCAAAGTTGACCCATTTGCAATGAAACAAAGGGACCTTAAAAGAGACTCCATAGTCTAGTTCCTATATCTCCTCTATGTAACCATAATATGTGTCCTTTTGTCCATTCTCGCCTATTGCATCAAAGCGACACCACTATTTTGGTTGGTGCTCTTTATCTTGGGCGATCGTAGAATGTATTCCCATTTATTTCGCACTTTGGAAATTCAATACAAGAGAAGATGGTGACGCGCCAACAAGTATAGCCGATCTCCAACAAAGGTGTCATTCAAGAGATGTGTCCGATCCAACCACCGGCTGCACTTCATGTGTTCATCTCAGAATCCATGATTCAGCTTCCCGGTTTTTGAGCGCATAATATTCTTGTGTTCCTCCATATACGGAGCCAAGGTGGAATTATGTAGAACTGTAGTGTGCTTTAGTGAAAGAATCCTCGTCCCTACATATCGCTTTCTTTCCCAAATGGTTTTTCCACTTAGTCTTCCTCATGCCGCGAGTCGAAACACCAATCGGCTTAAGGTCGAATAAAGTCAACACAAAACTCAATGACCTCCTCTGCTCCATATCCCTTGGAGATGCTTCCTTCCGTCTAGCACGGTTATGAACATATTTCTTTAAGACTCCATGAACCTCTCAAAGGGGAACATATTGTGCAAATACCGACCGAGAATGGCAATCTCTTCCACTAGATGAACCAGAGATGCGTCATAATATTGAAGAAGGATGGTGGGAACACCAATTCAAAACTAACAAGACATTGTACCACATCCTTCAGAACCTTGGTAATATCCTGATTGATTACCTTCGAGATATTGCATTGAGGAATGCACACAGCTTCACAATGGGTACTCGAACATTTTCCGTAGAAGCCCCTCAATGCAATCGGAAGCAATCGTCATAATCACGTGATACTATGAGACTTCAGGTTTTGGAACTTTTTCTCCGCCATATTTATTATCCCTTTATATTAGATGAGAAGCCCGACGGCACCTTGATACCGTAAAGGACTTCAAAAAGATTTCCTTCTCTGCTTTGGTAAGAGCATAGCCGTACGACTTAAGTGACGCCTTTTATCCGCCTTGTTATCTGTATGCATGTTCTTTGGGTCTTTCATAATTTGTTGGTCCTCCCGCTTCGTGTGTATCTTTTGTCTTCCCATACACGCCTAGGAATCCTAGCGTGTTCACGCAGAGATTCTTCGCCACGCATCACGTCGATTCAAGAGCGGACACGCAGGACTTTCCAATATGGCAGCTCCCAAAATATAGATTTCTTCTTCCACATGGGTGCGGTCCGAGCGACGCCGCTCGAACCGATTGACCGCCGGACCCTTTCCAAAGATTACTTCTATGTCCTTGACCATACCAAATACATCATCACCAAGCAGGAGTTCGGGCTTCTTCCTGATCTCCTCACCTTTGAAATGCTTGCCTTTCTTTCTTACGGATGATTGGTCGGAAGAAATCGTCGATTCGCTAGGTACACAACCTTCTTGCATTTATGCAAATATGTACCTTCGGTCTTATCTAAACAAAGGTACATGCCTTATATCCTTTGTTTGTCCGTCCGAAGGTTACTAAGAGCGTGCCAATCATTGATGGTTACGAATAACAACCCTCGAGATTAAATGGCTCTGCTTGTTCTCATCCCATCGCACACCTGGTTTGCCCCACAACCGTAAGAGTTCTTCAACTAATGGCCTAAGGTACACATCAATGTCGCGTTCGGTTGCTTCGGGCCTTGGATGAGCACCGCATCATAATGAACTTACGCTTCATGCACAACCAAGGAGGCAGTTGTAGATACATAGAGTCACGGGCCAGGTGGACTGCAGCTCTCCCCAAAAGGATTCATGCCATCCGTATTTTAGACCAAACCATAAGTTCCTTGCGCCACCGCAAAGTCCGGGAAGTCTCTCTCGATTTTTCTCCACCGTGACCCATCGCCAGGGTGTCTCAACTCCCGCCTTTCTTACGGTCTTCTTTGTGCCATCGCAACAACCGGCATGCTCTTTGTTTCTGAACATGCGTTTCAACCTTGGTATTATAGGAGCATACCACATAACCTTAGCAGAACCCTCTTCCGGAGGGGCTCTCCTCAACATCACCAGGTCATCTCGTCGATCTTATACCAGAACGCTGCATACCGGGCATTTATCTAAATTCTCATACTCCTTACCATGTAGAGGATGCACATTAATGCATGCATGTATCTTTTGCACATCTAATCCCGTGAGGATGAGAGTCTTCTTTGCTTCAGAGGTACTATCGAAGTTCGTTATGTTTTGGAAACTTCGCTTCATTATTTTCAAGATCTTTTCAAATGAGGAGTCAGCTAGACCACACTGCCTTCCATCGCAACAATTCCAGTGTCGCATCGAGCTTTGTGCTGCCATCTTCACAATTTGGGTACAACAATTTCTTGTGATCTTCTAACATGCCCTCTAACTTCAACTTCATTTTCTGTTTCACGCCTCGCTTTGCATCGTAA